>CM055967.1:8175000-8775000 GCA_029531755.1 Holothuria leucospilota | reverse complement strand
ATTTAGAAAATAGTGTAATAAAAAAAAGAAAACTTGAAACAATACAAAAAGCATCTGTTTGGTTGTGTTTTATATTACAGGATACAAGGGGAGACTCTAAGGCAGGAGTGGGGAATGTTTAGGGCCGGCTCTACACAAATCTCGTTAAGCTTCCTTTTCCAAAGGAAATAAATTCAAATTGTATTGTAAGGGGAGATGGGATCAAGACCTTGCAAGGAATTGCTTTATTATTTGAGTGAATTTCATAATAATGTTTGTGAAGGTAAATGAAATAAATAAAACAGATTTTGTACAGAATTCAATAGAGAAGTTTTTCCTTGTTTTTCAGTTCAAGCACCCATTCGGAAGTGAATTAAGGGATCTGTATGAAATTTTATTACCTTAACCATATTGTAATACTGTCTTCTTGTCCTACTTCGTGGTTCACTGCACCTTAAGATTGAAATAATTCATACTTCCCTGGTCCCATCCCAATTTCTACTGTCTGAGAGGTCAGTATGTATTTTTGTAGGGCATAAAATTTAAGGGAAACTGAATTCGGTACCCTGTAGTAGGAGACATGGCTATTGTAATTTTTAAAAGATTTGATATCATTAAAGTGTGCCTTAAGTCTAGAATTACAAGAATATAATTCTATTGTAGAGGTTGGAAAATAAATCTCGTCATCAAATTTCCATATTTATGGCTTTCTCCATTGCTGAGATATAACATGTTGAAGTTAATTCACTTAATTTGAAGTGATTGATTGTGCAATAGTTTGTGATGACCTTCTTGTACAACTCACGTTACCTGCTTCTGTCTCCTGATATCACCCAGGGAGCTGTGAGAGAACTGTTTTTATGACCTTGAAAAAATTAACTATTTTCGTGCATATCATGCTGTGTGGAGAGGGGCCTGTATAGTCAAGTCACCCAATAAGAGTAAGACAGCAGTCACATTTTGGCACAAGGTGCAGTCGCTTTCGAGAAAACAGAAAACAAAGACAGTAATTTGAGTAGTACAAGAGTGATATAGTAAATTATTGTTCAATCTACCATTTTAAATTGAGTGAATGAGCTTCAACATTTTATATCTCAGCTCAAAAAATGTCCTATGAAGATGGCAGTTGGATCACTTGGATCTGTTTTTCAAGCTTTGTAACTTTTTTTTGTGAAAATTTAGACTTAAGGTACATTTTTAAGGTTTGTGAGACTATCACGCAGGTGCTAGAATTGACACCTCACAGTTAAAGCGCTATTTCATTCTTGCCTGCAGGCAGTACACCACCACAATGCAGGGATAGATTGACTCGGGTGGGCAGTAGCTTAAAGCTCATAACCATAAAGAATAACATCTTTGGTGCTGTGAGAAAGGAATCTCTGACTAAAGCTAGAAAGCTTGAAGGGGTGGTAGAGTCATGTGGTGGAAGCTAAAAATATCAGATACATAGTTTATAAAGGGAAATACTTTCTTGGTTTTAAAACACACTGAGGCAATTAACATTGTGGGTATTGATTTGTCTGGCTAGATCAGTGAAGTTTTAGAATGCAACCGTGAGATTGTTAAAATATATAAGGAGGATATCTGTGCTACAGTCTGTGTTGCCTTGAGCACATGGCTTGCCAAGAGGGTATGAGAAAATGACCATAAAGAATGACACTAGAACAAAAATATTATTCAAAAGTGGCTTGTTTATGAAATAGTCTTACCGATTTCATCACGTGAATAATAATGGCAGTCTTCCTAAACATTGTGGAAAAACCGTTTTCCATAACCTTTCCAGCCTCATTAATGCCCTAACATACTTTTTTCATATACGTCTGTACGGTGTCCACAGAGCCAACAGTCATAATAATTTTGAAAATTATACCAGCAATAAATTGTACATATAGAATATATTATATTCCTCTGAAATATAAACATAATTCAAAAGTACCAAGAGGTAATAGTCATGATGATTGCTAAGGTATTAAAACCATTCAAACGTAGGACCGGTTGTAAATTTAAAGTAACAATGCATTATGTGTTAATTACTACTGAGCAGACTTGAAGTGTGAGTACAAACTCTTGAGTACGAGTTCGAGTACAAGGCCTCAAGTACGAGTACAAAGTCATAAGTACGAGTATAAGTACAGAAAAATGTACTCGAGTACGAGTACATTTCTGAGTACCACTTCAGGTCTACAGTCGACCTAATTTCAACTTTTTCAAAAATTCGTAATTTCAGTTATCACTATTCAACCTACAAACACCATCTAAAATGCACAGAATAGATCACAGAGGGCTTCTTGTGGCAACGACATGTAATTTGGGAGGCAATTTCGACAAATAGGGCCGACAATTCCGTAAAAATTCCCATTTTTACCAAAAATGGACAAAATCGTGAATTTTACATCAAAATTTCAAGAAAACCCATCCATACCCTTCTGAATTAAGACCCACAAGCCCCATTTTTTTTTTCTGAATAAGCCAAAGATATCAAAAACATATTTGGGTAGCTTGGGCCTCAGTGTTGTGTAGTTTGCCAGAAAATGTAGAAATATCCACCAAAAATGACACAAAATTGGCTGTTTTTGCTCCAAAAAGAGGCAGATGAAGAAAAATATTTCCGTCATTCTTCATCCGATTTCAAAAATTTTAAAAGGAAGATGCTTTATACAGGCTACCGTACTTTACTGGAATGAAATGGGATTTTTAGAACAGGTGTAGCGCCGTGTAAAACTTGTGCCAACACTACAGCTACAGACACCCGTTTGACAAATCGCCGAATTCACGCAATTTGGTTTGCATAATAAACTGCTAATCCTACCCCAAGACAAAGATCTTAAGCAAGAATATTGATAACTTGGGGTTTGAAGCCGAATGACCAACTTGCAAGGAAGGCCATTTTCTGCTCCATAGGTAGGCCTAATTAACAACTTGCGGAAGCCAGTTGAACGTGAAAACTTGTGATGTCACTTGGAAGCCATCATGGTATACTGAGCATTGGTACTTGGGAAGTAAAGAAAAATCTAACTATCGTTTCAATTTAATTTTGTTCTAACCGGAAACCCTCTGTTGAAGTACAGTATTTTATTTCAAAGTGACTTCTCCGAGAACTTATTTGGTAAGCTGCAGTCTGCCGCACTCAACAGAGGTTTTCAAATTACGGTGGAGGGGCAAAGGTATGCATTTACTAATAAAGAAACTTAAGATTGATTCCAGTCTGCCGCACTCAACAGAGGTTTTCAAATTCAGTGGAGGGGCAAAGGTTTACATTTACTAATTAAGAAACTTAAGATTGATTCCAGCCTGCGTGATGCTCCGCATAAGCAATGGAGTAAGGGAAAACAATTAAGCCAGTGAGCCACAACTGGAAAAAAGGCCGTGGTCGGCTCCAGTCCCGTCGGAACCGCTACGGTAAGTACGGTATTTACCGTACCACTTTTCATCTAAAAGAGAGAGAGGGGGGGAGAAGAAAAGGGGTAGGGCAGTGGTGCGAGGGCAGTGGTGATTGTTAATACACTTACGACTAAAAAGCATTCTGAAAACGGCCTTGCTAGTCCTTCACACCTTTGCTATAATACTACGATCAGCTCCAAAAATATCCCTAAGATATCACCATTTTGCATCTAAGCAACCTTAAATTAACAAAAATTTTCAAAGGTGAGGGGAACGCCCCCTCCCATTAGACCACTATTTCAGGATGATACCTTTATATAGTGACAAAGGAAGGATCCCCACTGCTGTATACAAAGACGCAGGGTGCATAAAAAAGGTGCAATTTACGCGCCTCCACTGCAGTTATAGTAAAAACATCCAGCCAGTCGGAAAAATTAGAATTCACTAAATTATGGACATTTTCCAGCCATGTACGATCAGCTCCAAAAAAATCCCAAAGATAGCACCGTTTTGCACCTAAGCAACCTTAAATTATCAAAAATTACTCAAAGGAGAGGGGGACGCCCGCTCCCCTTAGACCCCTCCCCCAAGACGACACATTTATGTAGTGACAAAGGAAGGATCCCCACTTAAAATCAATATTCCACTTGTATTAACTTCCCATGGAAATACGCAATTTCATTTTTCAAAATCAAAAAGCTTCAAGGGCCTTCGCTCCCTTGAACCTGAGTACCAACACGAGCATGAGTACTTGATTTTCAAATTCTCTGAATACGAGTCGCGTACAACTTGAAAATCATGAGTACGAGTACGAGTACAGAAAATTGTAGTTAGTTACTCGAAAGCGAGTACGTACTCGAGTACAACAAGTGTGTTACTTAACGACAGCAAATATTATCGTACGGGGCCAATTTCAAATGGGGCTAAGCATTTCTGCTTGAATTTTTAGGCACGTTTTCCGGAGAAAGCAATTCTTCTCAAATGTGGGAAGGGGATTTCACCCCACCCCGCTTCATATGCCTATGAGTGCAAGAGTTCACCCGATTTTCAGCATGTACAGTAGGCCTATTAAATTTGAAAAATATCGATCAGCAGTGTTTTCCTTACCTATTTACGTTATAGTATGCCAAGAAAGAATAGGAAAAATATTTTTTTTATTGCAACCCATTTGACGGTACTGATTGTAGCAATCAATGCTATACAGATATTGCTCAGACGAAAGGCCATAGAGTTTTAGGAGGGAAGATGCTGCAAACTTAACAACTACGTTAACAGATCCGTTCGCAATTGTGACAAACAAGACGATTTATTAAAAGTTTTTTGTTGTACGAAGTCGGCGCGTAACGTTTTCCAGAGGTCATATTATTTGTTGGCTACCACGCACGCGCACACTCGTACAAAAATGTGCGTCTCAGTATTGTTAATCTGTTACACAAACATAACCTTGATCGTTTATCTGATGTCCTGGTTGGTTTAAAGCGGATAATTAAAAGTTTCCAGCCCCAATTGGTCCATTGCATGAAATCGTAGCTGGTTCTATTCTGATAAGGTTTCTTTTTCTTTATAAGGAGGGGGAGGTCCCATGGCCCCCATCGCTTCACTGTTCACAAAGCCGCTGGTATCTTCGACCTGGCGGGGAGCCTGAAAGTTCACTGTTCCCCCGGATATGAAGGTAACTCGTCCTCCTGGTGCTGTGATTGGTCCATGAAGAGGAAGGGTCCACGGTTCGTACGCGGGGGGTGGGGTGCCATTTCGAGGAGGTGCTCTTCGTGATCGTTTGTAGCGTAATATGACGAATAATACCAGACAGAAGATGAAAACCAGCACTAAAATAGAAATTAAAAGCGATATCACCACAGAGTTTCCTTGCCTTGCATCCGTTTCACCTGGTCCTGTATTCCCGCCATCTGCCTCTGAAATACAAACAGAATATAATTGTATGGAAACTGAATGATCTTAAGTTTAATTAATAGTGCAAGTAGTTTTGTACTAGAGATTATAAAGGAAGCTTGTCAGGGTGACTCCTTGCTGGAGGTCGTACACGTCATTTCACCATCGTTTTTTTTTTTTTTGGAGGGGGGTGGGGTGGGGTGGAGGTAGGGCTGAGGGTATGCTTCACCTGCGAGTGGGTAGGTATATACATATACTGCTTAATGCCCTCCACATTGTCGTCATTGCAAGACCTCTATTGGATAAATTTGGTAAAAACATTTTTGTCAGACTGCTTCTAGCTGGCAATATTTTATTTGATAAGTAATTGGATTGGGTGGAATCCTAGTGCTTAGACAGATTATTAGAGTGGGTATACTATTTTCAGGCGGGTGTCCAGGATTTTCAGCAGGGGAGGTCTGAGGTTTGATTTTTCAAATGAGGCGGGTATTTTGGGTTGAAAACTTAAACTCCTAAAAATTTTAAGGTCGGCGCGACCAGGGGGGTCTGGACCCCCGGATCCCCCCGTTGGACACGCGCCTGATTTTGCTCTTGGAAATTGACCGGAAAGTGAATCCACGCATGCCTTACCTTCCCACAGCGCCGTGAGCTCATCAAAAACAAGACGCCAGTTCCGGGATCTCCTCCCCTAGATTCCAGCTTAAACATGACTTCCAATACATAGCAATGGGAATTAGAAGACACCGTAGTTGGCCAACCTCTTCTTAACTTTGTGATTTACACATGTTGGAAGAAATAGCTCCTCCGTTTAGCGATTAGGCATGTCCAAAACATGCAATAAAGTTAAACCAGGTAAGCCTGTCTCGCAAAATCCTAACATTGTGTGAAAAGTTGAACAGAAAAAGTGTGATACACTTGTCAATTTTGACCCTGGTCGCTATCCCCAGGGGACAGAGGACTGCTGGAACACTTTTGCCAGGGGTGTACACTTTATTTCATCTCCACAGTATATCGGAAGTTTGATTTTACTTAAATCCGGGATGTGCTTTGTGAAGAGTGGGCCGGGAAAATGAATCCGGGATGGTCACCTCGTAATATACAAACAAAATTAGCTGAAGAAAAGTTGAGGGGATCTGTAGGGGACTATTTGTACTTTCAATTACCACCGCTGTATATAGTAAATACGAGATGCTGCCCGGTATGGGGAGACTTTGCGCAGACATCAACAGGGACGTCCATACAAATGATGCCCCACCCTAGCCTGAGGGCGACTTCCTTTAAATTTATCCAGGAATGAAACACACTTGTTATATTACCATAATCCACATTGTGGCTTAAAGTTCTCGGTATGCTTTGGTATAGGGTGTGGTTACAATTGGCAAATGCAAAACACAAACTTCACTGTTTGATGGAAAACTTCACAATATCCTATTACATTCGAAACCGAACTGTTACTAATTAGTGCATAAATGAAATACATATTTCCACATAAATCTATTAGAAACAAACCTGATATGATAATTGAGAAGGAACACGTCGCCTTATTGCCGTATCCATCGCTTGCAACATAAGTCAGTTCGGTGATACCAACGCTAAACGTTGAGCCTGGTTCTTCGGGTTTGCTCTCCCAGTATACAGAACCCGAGTTATCGGACACAGAAGGCTCAACCCAGGTTACTACTACAGAGGTACTACCCACAGATGCAACTCTTGTAATTGTATTTGGGCATCCAAAAATATCAGGTGCTATATTGTCAACTACACGAAGGCAAAATGAAAAATAAAATTATTTCTATTTTAAATTTTATTTTTTTTTCTTAACAAGGCTTCTTTTCTCAACTAGGCCGTTAAGATCTTAATCGTAAATATTCACACTTTCTAGGGAAGAAGAGAAGTTTACATGCCTTTATTCTTTCAATTAATTATTCTAAATATTAGTTAGTAGTTGGGGGTAGAAGTAGCACCCCTAGAAAAATTTAGTCGTCCCAGGAAAAGTTTTGGAAAAAATTGGTACTGCTGTAATACATATTAACACGTCTTGCCTCCTGGAAAATATTTCCCCCTCCCTCTCCCTGGAAGCTTTCTCACTCCCTCCAAAAACTTGCCCTGGCTACAAGCCTGATTACAATTGCCACAGAAGAACACCTAAAACTTGGGGAAAAAATCACAAAAGACTACTCTCCCACAATTCTTTTCCATGCCCATCCCTGCATGTTGTCCCATTTCACTTCAAATTGGGATTTACACTTATGTAAGCCTATTTCTGTGAGGTAAGTTCGTCATTCGGCCAACATATCGAGTAGCCTACAGTATGTGCGACCGCCAAATAGGGGGCGTGTAGCAAAATCTTGTTACACATACTTTTAACTGTAACTGTAAAGTTACACCAGGCCCTGCGTTGCAATGGACCCACAGCAAGTACAGAAACTGTCTCGATTCCAACGTAAAATTCATTTCCGGACACTTCGGTTTCCATCGAAATTTGATATGCTGGATTCGCTAATTGGATCTCATTCCAGGTGACCCTTGTGGAAGTTTGCTCAGGTGCAACCCACTTCAGTATGGAATCAGGGCAATTTGCAAACACTTCAGTGTCTTCATGATCTGTGGAGGGAAGATGAAAATGTGAAAATAGTTATTGTTAACCAACTGTTGTCTTTCCTTGAAACAAGAAATAGAGACCACACTGACTCCTCATCCCCCACACCATTCTTCTTCAGCAAGTGAAAAATATTTGGCGTACAGGTTAAACTGGATATTCCGGTATTAAATAAATTGTTACTCTTTCACTAATATGAGATGGTATACATTGTGCAAGTAGTTTGTGATGCCATTCATGACGTAACACTCAGATTACCTTTATTTTCAGAAGTTCTTTATTTTTATTCTCTAATAGCACAGTATTTTGTTTCAAAATTTGATGGATGTTAGCATATGGTAATATAATGCCTTGTCAACAGAAATCCCTTTCTCACAAAATGTCTCCTACGAAATGGATCATTACATGCAACATATTGTTCGTCTTTCAATTGAAAACAAAAGTATGAGCCTACGTGCGGGAAAACAAGAAATTGCAAATTATTACTCTGTCTTTTTAAATTTAGTCACACTTTTGCAACGTTTTTTCATTTATAGTGCGGAATATGCTATAAAAATGGAAAACTTGGCACACCAACAAGATTGTTTCTCAAATTTTTCAGTATGACATGTGTTTTAAATTAAAAAAGGGTCTAAGCTCAAATCAAGTTTTGATATGTTAGAGGGGTACTTATTCTAAGCATTCTGGTGAAATTAGCATTGAAATCAGATGTGTGGTTCCTAAAATATTAGCAGTTAAATTTGTCACATTTTCAACACAAAGTGAACTTGAAGCAAGCACATATGGCATCACATCCTCAAATTAATAAGCAGTCTTTTGTTTTTCTTTTAACTTTACATCCAATATTCTCCTCCACAATCACATGTTTTCGGAATGTGATTGCATGAGAGGCACAAGAATTTACATTCCACATAGGGAGGTCCTATCCCTATTAACTTCAAGGTCAGCACAACACACTGAAAAAAAACAAAGGAAACAAAACATTTCTCATCAATGTGAGAAAGTAATATAACCCCTGCTTGCCTCAAGCACACTTTGGGTCACAAATGTAGTAACTTTGTTTGCTGATATCTCGAGTACCACAAGTCTGATTTGAATGAAAGTTTCACCAAATTGCGTAGATTTAGTTCCCCTTTCACATATGAAAATTCATTTTTTTGTTTTTTGCTTAAACCCTTCCTTTAGGGTTTTATAGTTAGGGTCCCTGATAAAGCCTTTCCAGAGGTCAGGACTACCTGAAAATTTTAACTTAGGTCATATAATTTACATATAATTTAGGCAATGCGCACATCATATAACACAGCCAGAGGAGGCAGATGAGATTACGAAATGTCTTTTTTTTTTTTTGAGAATGTTAATCTACGAGATTCTTCTTGCTGCCACAAGCTCTTATCTTCACACGATTGTTTTTATTACAGAAAGCTTTCATACATTGCAGTATTTACCAATGCAAAGCTGCTACAACTGTTCCAAATATGCAGTGGCAAAGACAATGAATTTATAAACTTTGTTTTCGGGGCCGGGTTTGAAGGCAGCTTGTTTCATACCTTTCACTGACACGTATAAGCAAGAACCTATTCAAAATCATTCCTGTAGGCTCCAAAACTCACCGTACGAAATATCAGCAGTATCTCACGAATTTACCCTCATTTTTTCCCTTACAAGTATCTTACACGATGTTTCAAAATGTATATTGCACTTTCATTGTATACCGATCGAGGATTAGGCAATATAATCCATGATTTCAATAGTTTAAACAGTTCAGTAACAAAAATATGTCACATGATTGACAAGAGTCATGCATTCAAAACGTTCCCTTCCCTGGTAGAGCTTTCCTCTCCTTGTGCAAAACAGAGACTTGGGAAGTCTCCGCAAGTGAACAGAACACGGCTATAGATGAAAATAATGCTACCCCAGCTCCGCAAGGACAAGTGAAGAGTTCAGTACTTTGTACACGGTGAGGCGACCATGGGCTGCCGTAAGGCCCCGGTGTGGGCCAGTATAACTGAGGTGGGATCCAGAGGGGAAAAAAACCCCGAAATGTCTGGAGGTATTAGCAAAATGGAAATACTAGCACGGAGCTTTGAGCTGTTCTCCGACTGACACTGAGAGCGCAGCTTGCAAGCGGATGAAATGTACAGTCACTAGAGAAACTGGAAAGTAAATGTGGTACGAGTAAATTTAGCTTCAACTTTATACAGTCATCACTCTACGAGTGATACTACTCAATACATTAGATTGCTACCAGAAAGCTCCATACCTGGCCTCTAACCTTGAGTACACACCTAGTTATGGATAGAACAGTTCACCGGTCTTTTTTTGCTAATTAATAATGTTCATAAGTTATGCAATGTCGATTGTAAAAATTTCGTTGAAAGCCGCCGAAATTTTGCAAGAAAACTTCTGACCATGGTAAAACCTGCGTGCAGGCTCAGCTAGGGATGGTGTCAGGACTTTCCCGACAGGGGGGGGGGAAGCTTCCCGACGGTAGGCCATCAAACCCGAAGCTCCGACGGATGGGAGTGAGGGTTGCCAAAAGGAATACGAACGCTAGATGCTAGGAGAGCAGAGCGAAGAGCGCTGTAAAAACGGAGTTCTATTGAAAAAAATGAAAGTTTGTGGCTTCTACTAATCTGCCCTCCTCAACAGCAAACCAAGAAAGTCGTCGGGGATTACATACCTTATCGTACTCATTAAGGCTCCCCGACTAAACGGAAAAGCTTTCCTGACGGGCGGCAGCCTTCTCCTCCCCCTCTCCCCTCTCCCACTTGGCACCAACTTTGGACTCATCACTAAGACACTTAATTCAGGGGCGTAGCTAAGATGAAATTTTTAGGAGGCCTAGGTACCAAAGGGGGGGGGGGCACGGCATTGATCTCGGTCCATAATTCTTACAAATTTTATTAGGACACACACAATTTCTGGGGGCCTAGCAAACATCTGGAGGCCAAGCCCCCAGCCCCCCGTAGCTACGGGCCTGACTTAGGGTAATTTTCTTAGAAAATATGTTTGCCACGATGGCGTAGAATATTCCAAATGTAGGAAAAAGACGATAGAACTCCCTATCGCTGCAGTCTCGTGATTCTCCAGAATCACGCCTACACGGAAGAACACTAATTGTGGAACATGTACCGTTGGATAAAACCAACATGTTTGAAACGGCGAATGTTTAAGCAAAAGAGAATTGAAGATAAAAGCGAGCCAGCGCTCGAAAATTTGTGCTAAAAAAAAAAATGTTACCGAAAACAAAATACATTCGTCGTTAAACGCCTTTAGGGTTATTTGATATTTTGGTCAATAATCTTTAGAGACATGCCGATGCCACTGTTCCAAGGGAGTATAATATTATTTTCGATCTATTTACCAAATGGGGGCACAGTGGTCCGCACGGGGTGCACGCCCCCCCCCCCCTCCGTGCCCCCGCCTGGCTACGGACCTGTGTATACTTCAGTATTAATACTTTACAAAATATCCTTTGAATTGGTAACATGAGATGCCCCATCGTGATTTTAACAATGGTATCACAGCTAACATGCATTTTCTCTATAAGTCCTGTTTTTGATCTCAAAACCCCGTTATCGTACGAAGAACTTCTATATATAATTACCACTTCATCCAAGTTGTCTCAGTATTGCATCTATAGACCTTACTGATAGGAGCACGATGCTGTCATATCATACCGTGAATGAAACAAGTAGCTTGATAAATTGATGGCGCTCACCGTGAACGGCTTACCTTCTACAACGGTTACAGTGAAGTTGCATACAGCGGAGTTGTCAAAGATGTACGTAACAAGGGTCTGACCAAGTGGAAACAATTGTCCAGGAGAATGACTGCTTATAGTAGCCAGTTCTCCCATACTGTTGATGGGCTCGTACCACGTGACTTCACCAAATGTTGCACCTTCTTCGACTATCACAAATATGTCATTTGGACAAAAGATGCCCGACGGTCCTGAGGAGACGAATAAGAAGTCAACGGAATTTTCTGCGTAAGAAGTCGGTATTTTATGATACCCCCTCCCATCCTACCGCCCCACTCTCTTATAACTTGGGCTGTAATGAAAGGCCATTAGAAATATTAGAAATGAACACAATATCACACAATTTTACCTATGACAACAACTAAAAAGTCACACGAGACCTTATTCCCCAAAGCGTCTTCGAAGTTATAGTTGACTTGATATGCACCAAGATGAAAATATTGTCCCGAAAAGTGTGTTTGAGTCTGTGTAATGTTATAGCCTTGTGGAGACGTTACGATTGGTTCTTCCCACGTCACATTGACTCCATCCTCTCCTCGACTCAAGATGTCGGCGGGGCAAGCCTTCCTGAATTCCGGCAAGACTTCAAAGAGAGAGCATAAATAAAAACTAATCAGGTCGTAAGGGATCAGACTGAATGTCAATGATTCAGTACAGAAAGTATCCATTCAAAATCTTATTTTACTGGTACCTGTAAAAATAGATATTTCTCCTTACACGTTTCCAAGAAAAGATTGTCCGATTGATATGTTTCACTTTACATAATAGTATAATTATTTCAATGCCAGTATCGCAATATTAAACCTTTCATAAATTTGTCCCTAAAAATTTACAAAAGGTGGTGGGGATGTGATGAAAACAGGAGAACAGATAAAGAGCTATCTCATACACCTTGTTAACTTATACTTGTCCCTAAAAAGTTACAAGAGGTGGTGGGGATGTGATGAAAACAGGAGAACAGATAAAGAGCTATCTCATACACCTTGTTAACTTATACTTGTCCCTAAAAAGTTACAAGAGGTGGTGGGGATGTGATGAAAACAGGGGAACAGATAAAGAGTTATCTCATACACCTTGCTAACTTATACATTATTCGATTGTGGTTCCATAATGTACCCCCTTGTGCAACACGAAATGAAGTATGTTACAATAAAATCGCTTTACTTGATCTTTGTCTAGAATCAACAATGAAAACTTTGTATGTTTAGATCTTTCAATGGAATTTGATTTACCTTTCTTGCATGTAAAATTCCATGTGGGTTTAGGAAGACAAATTTCGCTACAAGGAGAAGAGGAGCAAGCGTAATCGTTCTCTTCACCTGTTGATTATATAAGCAGGGAGGAGAACAGTAAGTTAAACGTCCATCCAAGTTTTTTGACACTTGATATGCAAATTACTAAACAATCAAGAAGACACCCAGAAAAATAATATTAGTTCAATTTTTTTGGAAACAATATTGAATCCCTTAAACGAAATATCACTTCTCTTAATTGAAATCCTTACAAGATTTCTTCCGATGTCAGCCTTACATATACCTCGTAGAAGTCTCAATAACCGTTCACAAACAGTTCACACGATTTGTCTTTAAAAGCCCCATGAACTGCGAAATTAATTTTTAGAAATGGTATTGGAAATCCATAAAAAGGTATACGACATTTGCATCAGGTTTTGAAATTGTTGGAGCCAAATAAAAAGATTTTAGAGTTATTTGCTTTCTTTTATAGGCTTCATGCCAGAGGTGGCGCCAGGACTTGACCGACGGGTTAAGCTCCTCGACTGGTTGCCAAAAGGGTGTCGAAAGAAAAATTTTCGCTAACGGAAAATTGTTTTGGTTTCTATTAACAGAATATTAAAAATTTTGACTTTTTTCGAGGAAATTTTAAAAACTTTGTGTTTTTTAATTAAAGAAAGTTGGAAAATTTGGGGTTTTTATTGAAGAATCTGCCATGGCTTTTAAGAGCAAGATCAAGATCGAGCAGATCGTTGGAGCGACTGACTCTCGTTGGGATGACATATATTATCGCACTGCGGATTAAGGCTCCCCGACGAAATTGGGAATTTTCCCCAACGGGGGTGGTGGGGACAGGCTTCCCGAACGGGAGGACATGTTCCCTTCCCCGCTGGCGCCACCCCTGCTTCATGTTTGGCGTACGAAGGCATTTAACATTGATTAAACAATAACACTGTGCCTTGTTTTGTGTATGTTAAGATATTTCTTTTAATGTTAATAATTAAACAAGAAACTCTGGATAATAAACGTTCAAATACATTTCATAATTAACTTCAATGGAAATTAAAAAGAAGCGTTTCTAACAAAATCTATAAAAATAAAAATAAACAACTAACCGAAGTCATAAAGAGGTCTTAAAGTCAGCCCACGATAATCGTCTACGCCAACGAATGCTATTGCAATTGATGCTTCTCGGAAAGTGCGTTCATATATCGTGATACTACCACGTGTGATGTCGGTAATAAACATTGCGTCATTATCTATCACGATGGCAAACGGATCGATCCCACGATGTAGTCCCATAGACCCCGTGTTACTTCCGTCGGTAGAGATTGTCCCTAACCTGTCCGTTAGAGGGTCCACCCAGTAAAGGATCCTCCCTACAGAAAAAAGAAAAGTGAAACACGGAGGCTTAAATTATGAGAAATTAAGGGCCAAATTGTGAGATTAATTATATGCATAAAACGAAAAATAGGCCTCTGCCTCTGTAGGAGGACCGTTTAGAACATACGGTTAGGGTGGATGGGAGATTTGGTTCCAATCAGGGGAGTGAATTGTTCCCTCATACATTTACATACATTCTTTAAAGTATAGTATCGCATCCGGAATTTCAGCTTCACCTTTTCGACTCCACCAGCGTATCTCTTACTCATACACTGGCTACTTGTGTGCTCAAATATAAATTGACTTAAGGGCGGATCACACTACAGCGATTTTCAATCCGAAATCCTATCTGAATTTTTCGTAATCGGACCAATAGTTTTTATCCAGACTTTGTTCTAAGGATGGCCACGCTATATCGATAACTGATACTAGTTTGTCTCACGATAAACTGTTCTGCAACCATTATATATATAACCAGGGACCTCCCTGATATAACTTATATCTCGTAACTGAGGAGTATTTGTTCGCGCATGTCCGATAAACGCTGTCTGCCGATGTGACGTCACGAAATAATTAGTTAACATTTCATTTTCTTAGACTCCTTTGATGCAAATCATATATTTGCACAGGTTGGCAAATTTTGGACTCTTTCCGACCATGAATAGAGAGTATTTTAATTAAAACCCACAAAATCGGACGGTAATCCTATCCGAAATCGCTCTAGTGTGACCTGCGCTTTAGTCGACATCAGAACAGGTGGGGAGGGGACTTAGAAAGCCTCTTCTTTATTCAACCTCTCAATTGGTTGTATTTACATAGTAATTAAATTCCCTTTTCCAGTACGTATATTACTATCCCAGTCTAATACGATTCACTAAATCGTTAACCATATTTTCCAGGCTTGTCAAAGGTTTAGGGGGGAGGACTTCCCCCTAACCGCTGTTGATTTATAGTCAGTATAATATTGAAGTGATGTTCCTACCTTGTAGATCAATTGCAAGACCTTGAGGATGGGAATTTTGAATACTAAAGAGAATTTGGAGATTCGTTCCATCGGCTTCCGCTTTTAGAATCTTCCCAGGAGAACCTCTATCCGTGAAGTAGATGTAACTAATTGGGAAGAAAAAAGTGGATAAAGGAATTATAAAGATTTATTCTAATAGAGAGCATTCCATCAAAATGAGATCTTAAAGTGTAATTAGCCGTGAAACATCAGTACCACTGCTTATGGGAACTGAATACATACTTATTAAGAAAGAACAGGAGATCGCACGAGGGAAAAACGCTTAGAGCTGCAACATTTCAGATCCAACAGGGAATAAACAAATGTCTCCTGAATTAAGATTTGATCACATAATTAAGTAGCTTCAAAAATGAACAGTTCCTCGAAAACGAACAAATCTCGTCAATATTTGAATAGATTTTAGTTATGTTCCCAAGCCAGTAGCCAAGAGGGACAGGGGCCCCCTCCCAGAAAACCTTCCCTCCCTAGAAAGTAAAAATTACCATTGCCTTAGCGAGTTTTTAGTATATCTAGCCCCCCCCCCCCTTTTGGTAGGTGATCTCATCTGCAGGTTAGCATTCCTATAGTAGTATCGTAATGGCTATGTGCACGAGCGCCAACACCTTCCTAGAAGTCATCAGGGGTGACCTTTGGCGGAACTAATGCGAATACAAGCCCTTGGGGCGTACGGGAGTTTGGGTTTTAATTGCTCTGTGGAGTGGTCCCAGGACATGTTTTACTTCCCAACTTGACAGACATACATAGCAACGGTTTAATTGCATTTCATTTCAAATAATGTGTAAAACCGACGAAAATGGCTGTTATCACAATTTGCGAGTCTTAATTCATTGGATCGGCTATTGTAAGCTATGGAATCGAACATATGCATAACGTGCTTTTATGAAGATTCTGGACAAAAAGCGTGTGGGAAGGAGAAAAACGACATCACAGTTCCTCCATTTTCAGAAGTAAGGGACTTATCCCCCCAGTCTCCCAACTCTTTGACTTCCATGGCAACCTACGGTCCAAACTCACAAAACAACTGAAAATTAACCCCCACACCAATAATGACCCATAGACTTTGGGCAAATTTTAAATAGAAACAGTGCAAATTGAACTCAGATTCTACAATGTGACTCATGAGAGTGAGTCATATTTTTAAAATAAATTGCTCCCTCAGATTATCCCTGAATTCATAATGTGAGGAACATATTTTTTATTTCAGGTAAACGCTGTACTTATAAAGACAATAATTTCACACAAACCCTTCGTGAGGTTCTGTCACAATTGACCCAGGTTTGTCAAGACCGTTTTTGATGATCGTCAGCCGATAGTTTCCATCTAAATCCGAGACAGATACAGTACCAAGGTCTGTATCAGTCCAGTAGAGTAATCTGGATATCACGTCTACCCGGAGACCAAATGGATCTAAGCAAAAGAAAATAAATTATCAACAAGGGTTGTATAATATGCAACGAAAAGATATTTAATTTAGCAAAGAACGGGAATCCATTGGGGTGGGACGGAGAAGGGAACGTTCAGAGTGGAACCTCCGAAATTTCAATGAATAACTTGGCCCTAGTTGCAGCAAAAAATCAAGAAATTTTAAATCACTTGAGCCTTAATAAGGAACAGAAGTTGACCCCTTCTCAATTTTACAATACGAAACACCAAAATTAAGGTAAGGACGATCTCTTACTATAGAAATTGTGTGTATTAAAAAAATACTAGAATCATGGCTTACATTCAATATTTTTCGAATGAATTATCTCCGTCTGCAGAGAGTAAATATTTATTCTTCCGATGTTCTTCGCATCTTTATCAGTAAAAAACACGAACCCCGATAGGGGATCATAGTCCACGGAAAGGGGGTACTGTAAGTTTTTTGGAGAAATCCTGAAATTACGAGCACTGTGGCGATAAATTGCTCGCAATTTACTGTCCCCTGGATTTGCGACTACGAAAATATACGGTCGAGGATCAACTATGGAGATAGAAATTAAGAAAAAGATTAAATCATGACTTGATACACTTTCCAAAAGTAAAGGACTCTCTAATGTAAATGAGTGAAATTTTACCAAGAAGAGTGACTACAGTGGGTGACATTTTCGCTCAATAAGATTTAATCAGTTAATTAATTACCACTCCAAGGAGAGTGGAATGTCAGTCGATTTCTACTCGATGAAAGCGTGATCATTATGGTCAATCGTCCAAGAGTATATTTTTTCTTTTGCATTTAGAGAGTAATATATTTCAATTAATTACGAGTTTATATTTACGCTAAAGTTTGTCATAATTCAGCTAACCAGCTCGGTATGTTGCGGAGAATCCTCCCAATGTTACATTGCCGTCCGTGACAAATTTCATTGTTATTTGATTTCCCGTAGACACAACTTTACTCGGGTAGTGTGGCCAGACAAAATCCGACCCACAGGAGTGTTGTAGAAGTCGCATACCGCCATCATAACCATCATAAACCTGTTTAAAAAATTATAATTGCATTACTCATGAAAATTATTATTTTCTTAGAACAAAAATGATTTCTGTGGATGTATGGTATCATAATTTTGGACACAAATGGCTGCAAGTTCACTGTCTTGAACATTTAAGAATTAAATTAAGGCAAGCACTCATCAGCCCAGACACATTTTACACTTGGGGTAACCTTAAATCATACTTTGATTAAAATATCGCTAAAGGTAATGTACAGGTGTCCAACAAAATATGACGTTGGTTAATTTAACTATCTGTAAGCCTTAGCTTGGGAGGTGTTTAATTCTTTTCTCTTAAAATGGAGGAGGAACTATTATATGGTAAGTACACAGCTGGGAGAATAAAACTGCCTGGACAGAACAGAATCTGTCAGAAAATCGGGTCTGAATAAAATCAGTTATTCTCTACACATTCATGAACTATTTTCGTTTGTATTAAAAGTTGCTTAGTTACAGACGACAAATTAAGGGCATGACTGGAAAGCCGTATGGCAGGCCTTTTAGCTATTCAAATAGTTTCATTGTATTACTTTATTCTTTGAACCAATATATTAGAATCAATTTGAACAGCTTCTTATAGCGTGAAAATATACATGTGTACAAATCGTAGGCTATAATTTGCGTATGGAAATTATAAAGTGAGACAAGAAATGTAGAGTTACCAGGAAGAACAACTATTCGAGTCTGGTCCCTTCCCCATGGGCACATGAGGTTAGGGTCTGGGGTGGAATCATCGAACCAAACAATTGTAAATTTTACAGGCAGGAAACGTCGATTTGAGGTAGTCTGCAATTTAGGGCCTAGGGGTGGCGTCAGGTGGGGAAGGGGGCAATGGCCACGTCGGGGAAGGTTGGCCCCTCATCGGGCAATTCCTGGTGCTACCCTTATAAGGGTCTCCTTTTAAGACCAAATATGATGTCATGAAATGATGAATGCTAGCCAATCAAGGAAGTTTTCAGAGCAACCACCTCTCGACACCCTGACTGCCCTGACTTTGTTCTTGTCATTTCCGTATCAGTACTGTCGGGAGGTATCTACGATTGGGAGTTGAACGTTAGTTTACAAAAGAACAGAAGCCTACGAGATGAAGCTATTTAATTATCCCCATAATTTGTTTAATGCTCGTTAAAATAGTCAACAAAAATCGCTTGCCAATCTAAACAGTTTTCCAACATATAATTAAACTAAAAGATACTCGATGTGGAAATTGTATCGAATGGAGAGGACTCACAGTCGCAGTGGTCCCAAAGCTGTAAAAAAAAATATTGAAACGATCAACCTAGTATATACTTCCATGGGCGTCCGGAGGGGGGGCAGGGGGCACTTGCCCCCCCCCGGGAAATCAAAAACGAAAAAAACGAAGAAAAAAATAAAGAAAAAAACGAAGAAAATATAACATCAACATTTCTCAACAGTTCAATCAGTGTGAATTTCTACTCTCAAAACAGGAATTGAATAAAAATATCAACACTCAGGCCCCAGCAGCCCCCCCCCCCCCGAGCATATTTTTGGTATTTTTTTAAAGTTTGTATTTACGATATTGCTTATGTTTCCCCCTTTTTATATGCGGTAAATAAGCCTTGGAAGTGTCATTTCCAGCGATCTGGGAAGCATTTTGGGCCAAAATTTTCTTGCGCCCCGCGTCAACCCATGGTGGCACGGAGCGCTGAGAGTCTGTCTATGGGCTTCCCCCCCCCCCCCTTGATAAATTCTTGGCCACGCCTTTGTCAACACTGTGTGAAAAAAGTAGCATCTAAACTCTTTTCTGGGAGTAAAATATTTCCCATGAAAAAAGTTGGCCCGACTAAAAAATTTGGCCCCCCCCCTTGAATTTTTTTTCTGCGGACGCCCATGTATACTTCCCATTAAAGGCTTCCCATCAACGTTCACGAAAATAAGTGTGCGAGAAGGGTGTCGAAAACATGTAGTTTTGAGAACATTTTAGGGCCCTCATTGAATGATAGAGTGGCAAAGGAACCATTTTTTCGAAATCGATACTAAACATTGTGTTTGTCCATAATATTGTCAATTTGGGGGACACACGGGGTGGGGTGGTACGGCAAACGTTTGAGGGCAAGTGCCCCTCCAGGTCTTACCTTGGCACCGCCACTGGTAAAAGGCAAAACCATCATAGCTTGTTTTAGTACTGTGATATAAGAAAGAGCTTAAAATCTTTCTTAAACACCTTCTCATTAGAGGAGTTGCTTAAACGCTTATCATTTAATGACTTCCATAAAAGTACAAACATTACTCTGCGTATAGCTGTAAGTAAAATACATTCGCAAACACGGCTGTAAAAGATTGTACTTTTGTCGTGTTGGACTATGGAGCTACTATACCTGGTTCAAATATTGGCTCCATGGTGACATAAATTTGGTTTATATTATTTGAGCTAAGGGGAGAAGTAAAACCTATAGAATGAGTGATGCTGCTGTATTTGCAGAAAGATTCATAGACGGTGTTTGTAAATCCCATTGAGTATGAGTAGCTTATACTTGTACAAGAGGTAATAAATATGTCGATGCATTTGAATAACCCTTAATAACTCTCAGTGCCTTCCAAAGGTCAAATGAACTAGTCAGAAGTAATTAATATACAGCCTTCGTCTATAACATGTTCAATCTTTGCCCCTTGAAGATGCATTACCCTCAATTCGTGCGCGAGTACTGTACACTATTTAGGGTAGAAAATTAGAACAAAAATTGTTTGAGAAATGTGGATAAATATCTAATGTCATGAAAGCGTAAGAAAATCGTGTGCTTGCCTTGTCTAATTGCAGTGTTTTGCAGAAGGGGGCAGGGGTCACGTCAACACCACTGGTGCTTAGGCAGGTGATTTGAGAAAATCGAGAAAATCGTGGGAAAGGGGGCTCACTTGGGGGTATATTAAGTCGGTCCCAACCCTGGAGATTACTGAAATCGTGTTCACTCCACTGACTAGGGCCATCGGAAACGAAGGGCGCTAGGTTCTAGCGTTCAATCATTCTCAGTTTAAACTTTCTTTCCAAAAAGTATTAACTGTGTCGTAGAACGGTGAAAAATACCTTTGGAAATACCGAAATCCAGGCCTTAAGTGGCCGAGCTACACTGTAAAAATTTTTTGTAAATTTACAGAAATTTTTTACAGTAATTTTAAGTTTTTACTCTTTTATATAGGTATACTGTTATTTAGCTAACAAACAAGTTTTTTCACGTAATAAATCAGTTAAATAACATTAAGGTTCTGTTTTGTTTCAATTACAAACATTTTTAGTTTTTAAAACATACCGTTCTGTAATAATATCTGTAAATTTACCGGTTTATGACGTATACTAAAATTGAACTTAAATGGGCGGAGTTCATTTTTGTCAATATTTTTCTTTTTCAATGATTTCTACCCCATTGCTTGATGTTTTTGTGCTTGTTTTTTTTTTATCAGGAACTGAGTAACTAACTATTTGCTTTGCTTGTAAATGTTTACAACTGATGTATTGGTATTGTTGTAATATTTATTTCATAAAAAATTATTACATTATTTAGAAATTCAGTAATGTTCCGCTATATGAGATCCTTTTACAGAAACATTGTAATAAAGCAGAAATGCCAGATGTAGGCAACTATTTTCTCGGCCTTAAGACTAGGACCCTTAAGTCTAAAGGCCGAGAGATTGGTCACATTACTCGCATGGGGACAATATGTGAATCGTAAGGAAGTTGAGTTTAATATTGAAATAACTTCCACATAATTGTTCAGGTTCACTTGTAATCTCTGTTAATTTTCGACATAAAAGATCTGCAATTTTTACACAAAAAAGTCATAAAATTAAACAGAACATTTCAGTAATTTAGTTTTACAGAAATTGTTTGGAAAGTCTATTACCAGAGAATTTCTGTAAATTAACAGATTTATTTTTTACAGTGTAGCAATCTTACAACCCATTCGGCAGCCCTGCTGATTTATCGAAAACTTACCACCAACGCGTCTTTCTGACATGACGGAGATTCTTCAAGATCGAAAGTAGAAAAGTTAAGTTCTATCACGGTACCTTCAACTGACTGTATGTGAATTACGCAGTTGATATTGTTTGGGTAGTTGCCTGGGTAATTAGTTGACGAAATTGTAGACGGTTGACGGTACGCTTGTAGGTCTGCATTGCAGTTAGTAACGTCTGCTAGAATAAAATAATCTCTTAAGAATAACAAACAGCGTACAAAAGATATAGGAATTCAAAATTATGGTAAGACCACTTGTTTCTCGATAAGTGAATTTACACTATATTGTAGGATATAGATGGGTAAAACTATGCAACTGTAAATAAATGGAGAGAAAGATGTTATTATTGTTACGCCAAACATTCACATGATAAAGAGTAATTGACGTCCATTGATCGAGTAGGCCGTCCTACTTTACAAACGTGTAATGACTAGCTCATGTAATAAAGTATTCAATTTCAAATTTTCGATTAAAGCAATCAAATATCAACTAAATTAAATTGTAAATTAATCCGTATGTGATTTTTATCAGAACGGTAGGATATAAATATGCCTACTTTATAGGGCCAAAGAATTTTAAACAAGACCTAATGTAAGTCCAAACAAGGGACTATTTTGAATACCAGCAAATCAGTGAGCCACAACTGGAAAAAAGGCCGTGGTCGTCTCGACTTCAACCAGTTGGGTGGAACCTGGGACGTTAAACCTCATCTAACTAACTAACCAGCAAATCAAAAGATGGCTGAGATTTCACATACACCGTACCTATATGCATAATCATGTAAAAGCAACAAAGATCAACAACGATATGGGTGGGGTGTTTCACTCTATAAACAAAAATGCTGGGTAGGTGGGATATGATATAACTACCCGCCTCCTCAACAAATATGGGCAAAAGAATTGGATTTCATATTGAAATTGCTTTGGCATTAAGTTTCCAAAATTGATATACTACAGTACAATATTCTTTCACTTAAGGAAAACTTTTGCAATCTAATTTGAAGTGAAAGATTAATACAAATTTATAAAAGAGTTATGTTTTGGATAGTTGTTTTCGTACCCAACATTAGAAATCGTTGCCTAGTATTTCTTACTTACTATAAGTGGAACTTTCTCTTCAATACTTTCATGACCTTTCCCCATAAAACATTTTCCATCCATGAGTCACTGTATCCTAAACTGGCTATTAGTTTAAGTTTTAGATTGGCTAGTAAAAATATTTTCTAACGTTTTGTGATCTTGTGGTCTCTTTGGTGTGAAATTAAGGCCAGTTAAAGACAATTTAGATGCTAGTGACCACAATTTTGTAAATACTTTAATTTAAAGATCACCTTGGAGGACTGCTTTGAATGATGGTCATGAATAAGTCTAGTTGATTTAGTAAGAATGGAAATTAGTTTCGAAGTTTCAAGTACGAGAGCTCGAAGTAATGTGGCCGTATCCAAAACGTTTATAATATACGTTTTAAGTAATAGAGACCAAGTTACAAAAGAGCGTTGTATTTCACTCAATCATGTATCTGCTTCCTCTAAATTCAGTTTTTCAAACTAAGCCATAGACCCTTTTCCAAATAGCAATTACAAAGGATTGTGGGATAGCATTTTGGTCTGCATCATTCTTATCCACAGTAAAATGCCATTGACAAAATAAAAGCACACGAAAACTATCCCACAATCCTTTGTGACTACTATTCGGAAAAGGGTCTATTTCAGGTAATGAATGAATGGTCCTAATTCCTAAATGTACATCATATATGTATTATCTAACCAATCATATACATAGTTATATTTACATTACTGCAACGCTGAGTGGACAAAAACGTGGGCCTTTGTTGTAACTAAACGGTTATGATACTCGACACAAAACATTTGGATTTAAGATAAGGCGCATTGTTGCTGACATGGTGCGTGAATGTTAAGACCTCATGTATTATTACATTCGGGCATGGAACTACGATCAAAATAGAATAGATGGCTTAGGCTAACTTGGAAATTGTTCTCATGGGTGGGGGAACGGAAGGGGTGAACGTTTCAGACTGCGTGCAGGACTAAGGCTGTAAGGGAAGGGGTGGTCCCTTATCCTTTGGCAAAGTTTTTACATATCTGAGGTCCTTTAAGGCAATTGAATCTACATTTTGTGCATTTTTTGAAGTATCTTCGAAAAAAATTTACATTTGATAGAAATAGTATGGTAAATACCACGGAGTGGAGAAGTAATTAAAGGAATTTTCATCCTCAATATGTGCAGCGAAAGCATATTTAAGGCCCTTCACAGTTTTGACTGGGGAAGGGGCTTCAGCCTCTAGCGACCCCTACTTCTTACGTCTATGAAAAGATGGTTTGAGGTCTTTTTCAATGTCGGTGAACTCACAAGCAAGCACAAAATTGTGTTCTCTTTCCATTGATTTACCAATTTATATGGATAAAATGATTAGAAACTAATATTTGCATATATTTTTGACATATCAGGGTTACGTATATAAACAGGCTACTAAGATACTACATGATTTAAATCAAACTTTCCTTTAGTTCATACTTGAGTCCCACACTAAAGGTGAACTTAACCGTATGCAGTGTACGAACTATGATCAATTTACAATTGAAACGTACCTTGCCCAGAAACCAAGAATTCTTGTCGAGAAAGAAAAATCACAAAGAGAGTTGACACGACGCTGGCAAAATTTAACATGTCGGTTCTCATCAAATCTTTCTTCAAAAAGGCATTTCACTTCATTGTTCTCGTTTGAAAATAATTCAGAAAAACCATGAGGTTATATTTCTTATTTCCCAATAGAGTTCGTACTGTTATATGTTGTACTGCCAACTTTCTGTTGAAGACAAGATTGTTTTCTTTGAATACCGTACAATACAGATGACAATCTTTACCACCGCAGTGTTGTAAACCATTCAAGTGTTTATTTTGTTGAGAGGTACACACGTGTAAAACTATAGGACTTTAGAGTCTACTAGCAATCCGTTATATTATGCTCAAGTCCAAAGTTCATGTTTTAAGGCGTAAGGAATTTTATTCTCTTTACATGTAAAGTTTGTTTTCTTTGGTTTCAAAAACACGCTTTCGAACCCGTGATACTGAGTAAACATCTAAATTGTCTTTAAAGGAAGACTAAAAATTATAACGTATGTCAAGCCTGAACTGGCTGGCCAGGTTTACCTTACCAGCAGACTAGTTATATAATTTTTTAAATGACAAATAATGTATGTATTAGACTTAAGATGACTTACAAGGTAAAACTTCATAAGATGAAGTGTGAATTACATAAACGTAATTAAGTTTGACCGGTCATTACAGGCAGGGGCCGTCCGAGATGGATATCTAACGACCAACAATTAATACAAGGACTAGACAATGGGTACCTAGAAATGAATTTATCTGTACTAAATTTGTTGCAGTTCATCCTTTCCAAAGGAAGCTTGGTCCCTTTATATGAACGTACTGCTAAAACGAAGACTAACATAGGTATTGCATGGAAATGCTTAGTCTACTAGGGTGAAGCCTTCTGTTTTAATAGAATGTACTTGAATCTTTAAATGACCCAATTCCCTGTTTTTTTATATAATATATCAGTAAGAAAAGAACGTACCATTGGGACGAAGCGGTACTGGAATCTTTTCTTTTGTTTTTGGCATTTTCATATATATGCCGCCCATTATTCCTGAAATAGCGAAGCATGTACCCTTATTAAATAATAAGAAAAACTGCACTCGACACTTCTAGATATTAACACTTGCAGGAAAACCTTCCTCTGATCAATGATAATACTTCGGCAAAGGGTGAAGACATCCGAAGAACGTTCTGAGATGGAAAGACTGTATTGTATTCACTATATAATGCATTAGTCCTATAAAAATGTCTTACGACATGAAGTTGTTAGCCTCTCTGGTCGATCAGGAGTAAAAAAGTCGGAAGCTAACAGTCTGCAAAACACCTCTTATTTTTGTGCTTGTGGACTGCTTATGTAAACAAACTAGACCGAACCAAACTCATAAATGATGAAATCATGGAACGTGTTCTTTTTCCAAATATTTATCTTTGTCGACAAATTTTCAGCCACTTTTCCTCACTTAAAAATAAACGTTGAACTGATTTCAAGGAGTGGTAAATTCTATAGTATGAATATACCGAGAGGCAAAAGTCTGGTACAAATTATTTATTTTTGTAATGTTCTATAACTGGTATACGATTCAAAATTATGTCATCAATAAAATGAGTAACAAAGAAATTAATTCAGAATATCGTTGGCAAAGTAAAATTCAAGGGTGGTGATCACGGGAGGGTAATTATGTTAACTTGATTAACGGAAGGAATCCTTTTTAACAAACCCACCAATGCTTATTCAAGAAGGCATCTTTGGCGGATTTGATCATCACAGGAGTACTTCATTTCGGGGCTGTTGGCTTGCAATTTTAGCCAAATGTATGACAACTCTACACACACAGATACGTATACAAATAAACGTGTACGCATACTTATAAATATGTTGGCGTGAAATTGCTTTGAGACGTCCAACCCCTGACGGAGAAAATCACCACCACTGTTTAATTCCAACACGTTACCAAGCAATATTAATAATTTTATATGTTCTATAAGGAAATAAATGTGCCAAAATCTCTGATATCCAAGAAAACTTGTTTGTTTTATGAAGTTATTTTAACTTGGTACCACTTCGAAATTGAAAAGGTTGTTACTTAAGAGAACATTTTACAACATTTATTTTGCCTAAAGCTGATCAAAATGTGTAGCAGTTTTTACGCAGTTAAGAGAATTGCTTTAAAGCAGAAATTGAAGTTAATTACAGAGTACATATCTCGAAGAGTAACTGGAATTATGGAACCAATTGTAGAATACTATATTTTCTATGTCTATTTATTCAATGCCTTTTGAAATGAAAGTTTTAAACTTGTCACGAATATTGTATTCATAATATGAATCTTCCCCATTACACACTCTACTATTGCATTCATTGAGGCTGAACGGAACCTTCTGTGTAGGTTGAAACTTATTACGTAATTTAAAAGTGTTGTATAATAGAAAAAAATATTATCTGTTACAAACTAATAGCACCGCTTTTTAAATATCAGAATATAATTTCGTTGATTCAAGGATGAGCCCTCAAAAGGAACTCCTCCTCTGTTTACTCTTCTTTCACGGCTACGTTTACATTCTCTTGAGTATGAATATATCCATTGTTATATCAGTTCACATAGCATTAAAATATATGAAAACTCACACTGAAAAGAGTATTTCACAACTAGTAATACCACCTCTATATTTATATTCTTAAAAGCTGTTTTACTTCTAAAAGAACTAAATACATTTAGCGTGTTAATTAACTTATAACATTTATATTAGGACCAATGTAAAGCAGTCTGTCTTGTGAAAAAACAATTTTTCATTCAATGCTTTTGGGTTCTTTCTCTCATCATGATTATATACAGTGGCGTCGGCACTGGGGTATGGGAGCACGTGCCCCAATCGATTTCCGAAAACTTCCCGAAAATTTTAAAATGAGCCACAAAGGCGTTTAAGCTATAGATTTCTGTAGGGGGTAGGTGAGGTGTGTTTCTGAATGATGAATCTATTTTAAACATTTTGTTTATCACAAGTCGTTTTCAAACTCAATATTCTTGCAAATCCTTCTCAAAGTATCAAAGTTTTTGCCGCTTTGCGCGCGTCCAGCCTCATCGCATGGCTGTGTTTACTATCAATACCGTCTCAATTACCTAATCGCATTACTCACTGCTGAGTGTTCTATGATTACAAAGATCGTTCTTGAGCACAGGAGTCATGATGGACCAGCAGAGCATTGCAAGAATGCAAAGTAGTGGAATTCATTAGTGAATATTTTATGAAAATTGAAAGCTTTCACGAATTACTAGACAGAAGACTCGCCCTCTAATTGGCGGATGCATTTTGTAAGGAATATAAAGTGTCTCAGTGCAAAGTCTGCACCCAACTTTTTTATGGTTATGGTTTCAACGCAAAATACCGGCGCACTTCGCGCGCATTCCACGCGGTACATACTCCATATCTTATAACCATTACTGGGGTAATACTACATTATTCTGACCAAAACACTTTTACAACAAACTTGAAAGTACATCTTTGACCTCTGCAGGGACCCAGCATCAGTAGAGAATCTTGGAGCAATGTAATATTGTGAGTAGAATATACGCTAAAATTCGAAGCGTGTATTTGTCGTTACACATTTGTATAGTAAGTGCCATGCCACAGGCAAAATATTACTAAATAATGATAATTTCTAAGTATTTAATTAATTGAAAGATTTGCCGAAGATACTTGCATGTTGCATCTAAGCCACATTACCTAAGCAAGAACTTTTAAAGGGGAGGGGTCGTTACATCTCCACTCAGATAACACACCTTACCTCTACAGTCAACCAAAAGTAAGAATTCACTTAATTGTGAAAGTTTTCAAAGTATGATCAGTTCGAAAATTGTCATAATTCTGCATGTAAGCAATCTTAAATGATTAAAATGTTTTCAAAGGGGAGCGGGAAACCCCCTTAGGCCCCTCCCCAGAACATCACCTGCACAAGGTGACAAAGGAAGGATTCGCTCGGGGGATAAACTACTCCCGATGCAAATATGCACAATTTACACCGGTTTTCTGGGTGTATCTGGGGTGGACTTAAAGCATCATCTTCTATGGTTCCCCCATCACCAAACTCTCAAGGCGCCACTGATTATATAAATAAAATCTGTTAGTAAGTAGAAAGGCTTTCAAGACGGGAATCCATACTAGTAAGATGATTCATACTAGTAGATCATCTTACTAATATCTGTTAGTCTTACAAACTCTTACACTCTGAAGGCAAAAGAGTGAAATTCACTCCAAAAGAGACTGTACTTTGGGACCACTCCTTCTAAGAGTGAATTTCACTCGGGGTGGAGTGAAAACTCACTCCAAATAGAGCGATACTTCACTCGCATGGAATGATATATCGCTCTACTTCGAGTGAATTTTCACTCCACCCCGAGTGAAATTCACTCTTACTAGGAGTGGTCCCAAACTACAGTCTCTTTTGGAGTGAATTTCACTCTTTTGCATTAAGCGTGTACAAGAATAGTAAGTGAATTTCATAAAAATACCAGCGTTTGTATTATGCTAAAAGGAAAAGTATTATCTATAACGAAATTGTATTAGATTTCATACATAAACACTTATGTGTACCATATAGATGTTACAATTGACGAATAAACAGAAAGGATATGTACAAACTCATACAACTGGAAGCATTCCTTAAAACATTAATCCACACACTCAAATACAGCTTCCGAGTCAAATTGCGTTGCAAACTTATCAAATGGGTAATAACTCGACATTGCATCAAACAGTTAGCTATCTTCTGTCCAAAAATTACTATTTCCTGGTCAACTTGAACCAAGTATCAAATACTTGACTACATTTTGATAAAGTGCTTATTTGATCGGACTCGTATCTTGTTCAAAGAGGATGGGTGATTTTTCTTCCCAGGACAAATGGGGGAAATTTCTTTTTTTACCTTAACCCTAACCTTAATCCAAACATAAGCAATTTTCTTTTTTCATAATTTCAATGGAAATTCCCGAAAATCGCCCCCATTCGTCCTGGGAAAAATTCCGCGAACCGGATGTCTTTAGAGAGCTGTCTCTCCTTTTAAAAGGAATATTAATCATGCCACATACGTGAAAAATCTCCTCTACACAACTCTAAGTATGCATAACAAAGATACTAGTTAACGATATGATATATACTCCCAGTTTGTTTGGTTTTGCTTGGTATCCTTCTGCCAATAAACTTTAATTACGTGCCGTAAAATTACATGAGTCACCAGAAGTATGACAAGTTTTCGAGAGCAAAATTTCGAACCAAATCAAAATATTCCTGAACGTTATTGAATATTATTGAACATTACTCAACACTTGATTGAACTGAATTAAAAGCCTCTTATTTTAAAAAAAGAATTTTGTGAGTAATTGCTTGGTGAAGCTAACATTATTCCCTTGCCCAATAAGACAATAATCACATTCTTTAAGAAGCTGCAGTGGACTTGTAAATTGTAACAAAAACTCAAAAATAATAAAAACTTAGGCACGAAAATTTGGATTAAAGAAGAGTTATAATGTATACCATATCCATTTAAAGAAGTCGGCAAATTTCACAATAATGATTTCATAGTACAGGAAAGGAATGTGCCAGGGGTGTGAAGATAGGGGGGACAAGATGAGAACAGGAGTGTTATCAATGAGTTGTTTATTTTTGCAATTTTAATGATGAACGTTCTAGGACATATTTTGCACCGAAGTATCAACAGGCAGACTACCCTCCAGCAATTTTGCTGTAAGGGGGAAGGCTAATTAAAGGATACCTGTGTCGACATTCAGTGTAAAAGACATTGCTTTTATCTCCACTGCAGAAAGCAAACCCCCCTTTAAAAATTCATCGGATTTAGCTAGATCAGTTTTCCAGCACCAGTTGCACGTATTCGCCGAGCCCCTAGGAGCTGAGCTTTTTTTGCGTGGGAAAAAAACTGCATTACTCAAGGAAATTGCCCGAGTATTCGTAGTAATTTGCTCGAGAAATTGACTTTTCTCCAACGGAAGAAAGGGGTGGGGTGTTCTGCTGCCGTTACTCTCTGGATCCTACGCCTTTGTGTCGAAGTCAATATTTTTCTCTGTAAGGAGGGGGTGGTCCAAGGGCACCAGTCGGATTATCATCAATCACGTCGTAGGTATTGTCTAACCCTGGTGAAGCCTGGAAATTTACTGCACGACCGGATATGAACGTTAATTGCCCCCCTGAAACCACCATCGGTTGGGGAGGCACGATCTGTTGTGAGTATACAGAAGAAAGGGGCCGTCCATTATTGGTCCTTCGCCGCTTACGTCGGTGGCGTTGGATGACAATTGCAACCACAAATAATGTTAAAATTATACACGGGATTGCAATTAAAAGAGGTATGACGAAACGCTGGCTATGCCATGAGCCAGTAGTGGGATCTGTTCCTTCGACTGGTGACTCTGAAATGAAATTTCAAAGAGCAAGGTGTTATTAGAATTGGACATGGAATCACTTCACGTTAGGTGTAGTTCGCAACATTCAATTTCAGTTCTTTTCAGATTTTAGGAAATGTCAGATCTCTCCTTTGCAATGAGCAGGAGATAATTTTGCTCGGAAAGAAACAAAAAAAAAAAAAAAAAAAAAGGAAAAGTGACACCACACACACACATATATGTATACACACACTCACATATATATATATATATATATAGATAGATAGATAGATAGATAGATAGATAGATAGATAGATAGATAGATAGATAGATAGATAGATAGATAGATAGATAGATAGATAGATAGATAGATAGATAGATAGATAGATAGATAGATAGATAGATAGATAGATAGACAGACAGACAGACAGACAGACAGACAGACAGACAGACAGACAGACAGACAGACAGACAGACAGACAGACAGACAGACAGACAGACAGACAGACAGATAGATAGATATTTACACACACACAAAACCATGGTGAGAGTTTAAGAAACCGCGCTTGTATTTTGGCCGATTGAGGTACACTCTAAAAACGGTCTGTTACATTTTAACTGATTGGAGGATTGGAGTCTGCGGGGAAATCTGATGAAGTGGGACGAGGTTAACCAAACTAGTTTACTTCTGAACCAAATATGTGAAGAAAATTTCGGTTAGGTGCCCCTCGCACACCGGTCGGTTCCTTTTTTGGAGTGTAGAATGATGCGAATTTATCGTCAGATAGTCCCATTGGTGAGCTTGTATATAGTATCATATCACATTACATGCGACTAAATGAAGCGACTAGTATCATGTGATTTTATCTATCAGTCAAGCTGGGACTTCTTTTGCCTGTAAACATGAACTAATTTAGGCCTTCAATTAAATCGCAAGCTAAATGCTGCACAAAAGCCTACCTGATATGACAATTTGGAAAGAGCAAGTTGCTTTATTGCCAAACCCATCACTTGCAACGTAAGTCAAATCGGAGGTACCAACACTGAACGGTGAACCTGGTTCTGCTGGCTTACTCTCCCAGTACACAGACCCACTGTTATCGGACACAGTAGGCTCTATCCACGTTACCTCCACGGACGTACTGCCTTCAGATGCAACTCTTCTTATTGTGCTAGGACAACCGGTGATCACCGGCTGCTCGTTATCGACTAAATAAAGAGGAACAAATAAATGTAAATCATTAAAAGCTAACTTAAAAATACGAATGTTTGTTGCTCGTGTCTTAAGCCAGGTTCCCACTGAACGACTGTTTTCCACAATTTCTCACGATTTCAAACGACTGCTTCCCAACTTGAAAATTGCGAAATTTCCCGCGAAAAACGTACAGTTGTTTGCAAATTGCCGCGAGTCACCACTTTTAACGATTTGGGTACACACTACACGATTCTTTGGGATAATTATTGACAAAACGTGACGGTTTGAGCAGGTCCGCGTAACAGCACGGTTGTGATAACATTTCCCTGTTTCTCGTGTTTTTTCAAGATGGATGTCATTAGCACTGCTCCTGGGACAGAAACCCACGATGACGTCACTCTTATGGACGTTCAGACTGATCCATTTCAGTGGCAAGGAGCCTCTGCTACTGCGGCAATAATGGCACTTTTCCGTATAGGCTCAGGAAAATGAGGAAGGAGAGGCAGCGTCGAGAGTAATGGATCAAGCAATGGCTTTTGTGTGGCCAACTTCTCAGCCATCATGCATTAAAGCTTAATGATTGAACTCGCCGAAAAAGATTTTAGTGTATGTGACTTTCCAAAGAGTGTGCCCTGAACAGTTCAGGGCGCTGCGTGAGAAATCAACAACCCACCTGAGGCCTTCGATCCCACCAGCAGCTCTATCATTGAGATACCTTGTACTTAGTACGTTATTACGGACACATTTTTAAGCAATTACGAGTATCAGGCTCTACTGCATCAAACATGTGATATCCTCATGTTTTGTTAACCCATGAGTTTATAACCATTTCATGTACTAGGTAATAACTGCTTTGTTCAACAGAGGACATACTCAGGTAGGCCCGTACACATGCAGGATTTTGCAAGGTGGGGGTGGGGTGGGGTGTGGAGCACCTATTGAATTTAATCATCATCGAAACTATCCTGGGGGTGGGTCAGGTCAACAGACTTGAATTCTGCAACAACACGTCAATTGACGCCATCTTTGCACAGACGGGACGCCCCTTCCTTTTTTCACAGGATGGGCTCGACTTCTTAGGATCTTGGAGCTCAAAGGGGGTTAGCAAGAATCAATCGGGCCCATCGCATCATAAATCATCTGGTTTGAACAAGTTCATATCTCAAAATACAGATCTGATATAAACAACTTCATTATGCAGTAAATTTATCATAGCACATGAACTTTGTTTTCCAGGCTAAACGTATAAAGTATAAACTACAATATTCAGCTTTCGGGTCAGCAAAAACTGCATCAGTCGCACTGTGTTAGAGACATTTTAGGGGATAAATGATGTTTCATCAGAAGATTGCATGGTAAAATGTGACATAAGAATTTATTTCCCGATAAAATGAAAAGATGTACGTTAGCTTTCATGAAATCTCTAGGCAACATGACGCTTTATAGCGTGCCCGATCCGTCGTTTACACCATGGAGCTAATACTTGGAGTAGGTAAGAAGGTAGGTAGTAGCTCAATGTTTACACTGTGAAAGTCATGCGGGTTACATCTCAAGACATGGTTCATGATTTTCAGTGGTAAACTCAACGAATACGACTTTTTCCCTCAATTTCTTATGACATCTCACGACATGGATGCGGAATCCGCAAAACTTTTAAACATTTTCAAAACAGGGAGACATCAATGCGACTTCCCGAGAACTACTAACACTTCCAAGGATTCTCACGACTTTCCACGACCATTCTTTCACACTGTGCGACTTTTGCTATGTCGTGAACGGAGTTTCCAGACATTGTGAGAAATCATGTCTTGGGTCAAACGTCGTGCAGTGGACACCTGAAGTTCGTCTTTTGGTTTTAAAAAGTTGATGAAATTTTTACTCTATTTGTACAAATTGTCTAAATTGTAATTTAAAATTTTGTCACGGACTTTTCTTTAACATTTCTTTGCCTTTTATTGGAATGCTTAAAGCTTTAGAATTAGCTATTTAGTTGATAACATTAACGAAAGAAGAAAAAAAAAACGAAAGAAAAAAAAACTGATCCATGTAATGTGTGTTCTTTTAGACTACATACGATGTAATAATTGCAGGTTAAAGTGTACGATTACATAAAGGTGCAAAACTAGTTACAACTTCACATAAATGAAGCTCAAGGTGGAACTAAGTTACACTTCATCTCATACTTTGCTATCATTCAAACTGAAACACGTTGATAGGTTCAGACTCGTAAAATGTAAGTTTTGTCCAAAAAGACAGTGTCCACCCTTACGGAAGTATCTCATGCAAGTCAAAACTTAAGCTGGCTAAATATTTATCAATGCAAGTGCCCCAAAGATGCTCACCTCAGACAGAAGCACTGGAAATTTTATTAATTGCCAGCAAATTTTTCAAGGCACAATAAATATTCTTACCATAAATATTTCTACTATATCACTTTTACAGACTCAATTCCTCCGAAGACATTTGTAGATATCTACTGTTAAAATTGCGTGAATAGCTATCTGATAACATGAAAAACCACAGCTCTGTCAACACTTTTTTACAGTTGTAAGGTCAGGTTATATCATGCAGCTATGATAATGCATTTATCACCTCCCAGAGAAAACATGTTGATGTATTATTGGTGTTGTTTCATTCTTTCACGATCTTTATAAATATAACTTTGTTCCTATCACTTGTTTCGTAGTCTGTGTTGAACCACATTTTTTTCCAAACTTATTGTAATCTTGTCAGTGTCTTCTTGTTACGTTTTGTTAAAAGCTCGTGTTTGAATAAGTATGTATTCATTCTGTTACTTATTTAAAAACATTGTGAAACAAAGTTTATGCAACTGAACTAAGATGTATACTTCTAATTCATGATCGTTTAGCGCTTGTCTTAACATTTTCCTGTATGTCTGTGAGGCATCTTGGTAGAGCTGCAAGCATAACATCGAAAAACGCTTACCACTGAGTATACCAAAGTAAAGCACGCATTCGAAGCTTCATTTGAAACCAAAACTCATAGGTGCAGGCCTGTGACTCTCTTACATATATTAATAGTTTGCTGCAGTAATGAATTACTTTAATGAGCTTAGTTGAATGCATGGGCAGCGATGGGACAGGGGGACATGTCCCCCAATATTTTTATTGGGGGCGGACATAATATCAAATGTCCCCCAATATTTAGAGGTATACAAAAAAAAAAAATAAATGTTGTAACACACATTTTCGATGTGAATAATTGTAATATTAGCCAATTCATTGCAGCTGGGGAGAAATTCAGATCAGAAATAAGTGATCTGTGTCCTCTAAAATGCACCAAATCGCTTTGCTTCCAAGGGCTTTGCCCCTGGACCCCAGCAAGGGACCTATCGTGCGTCCCCTTTACCAGTGGCGTATGTAGGAGGCCTTTTGGCCATGGCTCCCCTCACTGATGCCGATTTTTTCAGTAGTTCCCAAAAATACATAAATTTTTTAACACAAATTTTATTTCGAAAGGTAGCGTATGCGGCACCAGATTGCATGTAAGGACACCGAATTTTTCAAAAATTTTCAAAAGCCCCATTGGGCCATGATCCCCCATCACTTATGCCAATTTTTTTTGGTGTTAGTTCCTAAAAAAACGTAAAGTTTTTAACACAAATTTTACTTCAAAAGGTGCCATATGTGGCACCGATTGCATGTAAGGAATCCTAACTTTTCAAAATTTTCACAGGGGAGCTAGGGGAACAACCCATTGGGCTAGGGCCTTACTCACTGATGCCGGTTTTTTTTTTTTTTGTTTAAGTTCCTAAAAATAAGTAAAATTTTTCAACACAAATTTTACTTTAAAAGGTAGCATATGTGGTACCAGATTGCATGTAAGGACACCTAATTTTTCAAAAATTTTCAAAGGGGAGGGGGCACAACCCTCCCCTTAAACCCCTCCCCCAGAACGGAGATCACACAACATACTGCATGCTCCCCGTGAGAGAAATCCTGGCTATGTCACTGTCACGTACCCCTGGCCGGAGGCCCAAAGTGTTCACCCAAGCGAGTGTCCCCCCATAATTTTAATAGATCGCCCCTGATTGAATGAATGTAACGTAAAATGGACACAGGTCCACGTGTCTGCCATGAAGCATGACATATATTCCACACGGTGTTTAATATTTCTTCAACTGACTAGTGTTGTATGATAGCCAGCTTTATATAATGTAGCCTACCTTGCACAGTGACTGTAAAATTACACCAGGCTCTGTGGTTTGACGGGCCAATGGCAAGAACAGAAACCTTCTCCGTCCCCACATAAAATCTACTTCCGGGTATCTCAGTTCTTAGCACAATGTTATAATCGTCGTTTTCTACTTGGATAGTATCCCACGTGACCGTTGTCGATGTCTGGTGCGGTGCTACCCACTTCACTATTGGATCGGGGCAGTTTTCGAACACATCTGTTGGGTGACGATCTTCAAAGACAAAAAAAGTATGGTAAATTAGGTACACAAAACTGTGGCATAAAACCATCGTTTTCGGAGCATGTATTCAGGCCCCGCCTGTCACTATGAAGGTGGCCAATTAACTTAATACAAAATTTACTGAGTGGTATGGACTAAGAGCATCTTTTAACTGAGTAAACATCACATTTTCTTTGTAGTTACCTGGACTTAATGAAATAGTTTTTCGGTCTTCTCGAATCTTTTGTGAGGTATTTTAGTGCCCGTGGCAGGCCTCAAATGGCCCACGGGTCACAATTCGAGGATTAAGACCCTTCCTAATAATGAACAGGGCGCCACCAACCCTAAAAATCGACATGAGGAGTGACACAGATATGAACAAAAATTACGAGATTGATAAGCTATCACATTGTTCAAGTATTATATATCATATTATATATCGTATTATATCATATTATATATCGTATTATATATCATATTTCTGACACATTTACCTAATTGTAAAAATACAAATGCAACGAAAAGCATTGCTTAATTTTGTAGAAGAATTTGTAGTATATAGGAGATCCCTTTACTTTTGTTCAAGTTTGAATGCTCAGGTATTATTATCAATTGATCCGACTCTGTGTAGAACATCGACTAGACGACTAATCAGTATGAACAAGACTAGGCTTGCAACCATTTCAACAGAGAAGGTGCTGGGGAGATGCTGCTATTCGATACACACCAAGTTTAATAGTCATTAGGATATTCACCAGTTATCACTAGAGTGAAAGTATACCATCCTACATGGTGTGTGAATACCTTCCAGTAGAAAACAAGGGAATAGCTGGAATTACTTGGTGTAAAGAGTCGGTGAAGCAAACCAAAACATTTTAACTCTCTGTGAGGTTACTATCTTGGATACAAAAAATAAGTGTGTAGTTGCAAATCGTACTGTGGTGGTATTGTGCTAGAGCCATCACGGTGCTACTATAATTAAGTAATTAGTAATGAGAATAGCACCTATATTACAACAAAAACATTTAATTAGTTAAAACATACACTGTGTTATGGTTACTGTAAAGGTGCAGAAATAAGTGCTGTCTTCAAATTTGTAATTAACAGTCGTCTGGCCCAGGGGGAACGATTCCCCTGGAGTATGAGTTTGAGTAACAGCTCTTTCTCCGAAACTGTTGACTGGTTCGTGCCATGTTGCTATCCCATGATCGTCATCTTCATCTACAAACACTTCTACATCGTCAGGACAAAAAATTCCCAGCGGTTCTGAAAAGAAAGAGACATGCATGGAACCCTGATACTGTCAAAACGTTAAAAATGTTTGATTAGTAACTTGTCTGTATGTGCCTATTGATTAAAGATGCCTATGCGCCTATTTTATTATAAATTACGTAATATAACACAATATAGAGGCTTGTTAATGACATTACTAAACGCTAACAGCGTTTTATGCATGCAAGTTTATCTACAAAGCATTACATTAAATTGTATTTCATATAATAGATTAAATTAAATTAGGTCACATTATATGACATAATACTTGGTATGACAAGTAGTGACTTGACATGAAATGATATAGCATGACATGACAATACATTGCATCTTATTTCAACACAAATAACATATTAGTACATTAATATTCATTACATTTAATGCCTTGCATTTATTTATTTTTCATAAAGAGCATTGTAATACCAAAACTAGCCAGAAAAATGAAATAAAAAAAGAAATGCAAAATAATCACCCTTTTGGGCTTGATGCAGGGACCTACTCTCAGGCTGCCAAAGTTAAATCATCATTTAAATAAGTACATTAACTTTAAATGGACTTAACTTTGTGAAATATTTCAAAAAATAATAATTTCAAATCATTACCTATGACTACAACGTAAAAGGCACAGGAAACCTTATTTCCAACAATGTCCTCAAAGTCGTAGTTGACAAGATGAGCGCCAGGATCAAAGTTTTCTCCTGGATGATGTGTTTGAGTGTGCGTGACTGAAAGACCTCGAGGGGAAGTAACTGCTGGTTCATTCCAGGTTACACTGACGCTGCTGGTTCCATTGATAATCAAGTCATCAGGACAAATCTTTACGAACTCTGGCATAACTAATGTTAAATTGATCCAAAAACAAAACATATTATTTACGTGTTCGAATGTATGTCCCTAAGAAACTTTCAGGAGATAAATCGCAGTGTTTGTAATTTTAATGTACCCGTTTATTGCCGTATCAATCTTCAATGTTACGGAGTCAGGTACAGATAAAAATAAGAACACAACATTTAGACCAGCCTGTTCTTAAACTGAATTGCGATTTGCCACTTTTTTCCGTAAAAAGAGAATGTCAAATTTCAAGAATGCAAATAAGGAAACCTTTATTGTTATATGTGACGTACGTTAAAACATTTACTATTTTCTCTCAATGATAAAAGTGTAAAAGTTACCTTTCTGACAAATGAATAAATCACTTGGTTTTGGAAGACAAATTTCTTCACATGGAGACGAGGAGCAAGCATACGGATCATCTTCACCTGCCGTAATCATAAAAGATATGAAACATATATAAACACAATATAAAACATAAAAGTACAGTAATATAATTATACCTGAAACCGTGTGCTGCTACCTACAGGGAATGGGGGATGCATCCCCATGGAATTGGAAGGGGGATACTGTGCACTATATCCACCCAAGAAAGTAACCCGGCAAATTTTGAAATCATGTAACAAAGTTAAGTTAGATATTAAGATAACTTATTAATAGAAGAGAAAAATTAAATGATTACAAAAATTCAAGCTTCAAAATGTAACATACAGCAATTTCTCTTAAATAGAGTGGAACGTACCAATGCGGCTTGATAGTTCTGTACACCTTCCTGGACTAACGAAATCATAAGCTGATATATTTCACATATGCCACCGATGGTCGCACTCCGCTTAGATAGTGCCACTTACTATATCCCCCCCCCCCCTACAATTTCAAAGACGGATCGCCGCCCATGTCTGAAGCAAGGGAATGTCTAGGGTTATACACGATACAAATGGAAACAAACCGGTGGCTTCGTAACTGCTTGGAATTGGTCATTTCGGTTGGAGTGTGGCTAGGTATGACTACCACAACTATTTAAAGGAAACTTAATCATAAATAAATGCAGACCAATAAGATGATATGCACTATTAATAAAGCTAAGGAATTGTCCATAAGCTTATATTTATGAAAAGAAATTGACTTGTGCGGTTACATTGCTAGCCTTACTTATTGTGTTGAATATTTAACGTTTAAAAAGCGATTGCATTTAATTCTACATGACTTGTAAGCTTCACATCTTACAGATTTTTATCATTTCTGAAAAAAATTGTGAAACAGTTCGAAGATTCATCAAAACTGACCAAAGTCGTATAAAGGGCGTAGCGTTAGTCCTCGATAGTCGGATACATCGACAAAAACAATTCCTCTTCCGTCCATTTGTAAACTTCGTTCATAGAATCTGAGCGATTCGTCAGTAAAGAAAATTGCCGCCTCGTCTAAAGCAATGGCAAAGGGATCGACCCCATCGTATAGTCTAAAAGAAGAGCTATTGCTGCCATCGACAGTAATCATCTGTAATTCACTTGTAATAGTATCCACCCAATAAAGGCATCTCTCTATGGAATAGTAAAGTATAAAGGAATATGATACAGAGTGAAAAAATACCCTGTTTATGTATTTGATTATGTGTGTGTATATATATATATATATATGGGTCAAGTTTTCCATTTTTTTTTTGAAAACTTGACCCATCAGTACTTAAAACTTAGTTGGCCACTCTCTGGTCACATAGGCCCTTAATGGCTCAGTGGTCAGAGCATCGGCCTTGTATGCGGGAAGTCGCTGGTTTGAATCCTGCTTGAGGCTAAGTTTTCCATTCCCATGAAAATATCCTGTTTCAGCATAAGGTAATAAAGCAAGTGCCTATGTTAGAGGAACAATGGCCTAAGGTCCTCATACGACTTTTCAATACAACGTTGTTTCACTCATATATATAAATATATATATATATATATATATATATATATCCACCCAATAAAGGCACCAAACCTACGGACAGCCACTCTTATTTACGGTTTGAGAGCTTCCATCCCCCTCACATTAAGCAATCCATTGTTTTTAGTCAATTTCTTAGGGTCAAACGAATATGCTCCACCAGCAGAAAACAGGTTCGTCACATGATTGATTTGGCTGGTCACTTCCTCAATCGGGGTTATCCTTTCAGACTCATCTTTAAGCATTTTGTCAGGGTCATCCATATGAACCGCAGTGATCTCCTTACTTATCGTAACAAAGTTGATAACAAAAGATTGCCGATTGTGGTCACCTACAGTCCTCAATTATCGCCCCTATTGAAAACCATTAAGGACTCTTGGCGTTATCTGAACCTTGACCCCACCCTCAGGGATCTCTTTCTGGAACCCCCTGTCACAGCCTTCAGGCAACCCCCTAGTCTACACCGTCTCCTGGTACACACCAAACTTACTCCCCATAGAGACACATCCACAGGCAATTTTCCGTGTGGCAACAAACGCTGTAAAGTATGTGACCATATGATTACTGACCCCAGGATTACTATCCTCCCCAAGGGGATCCAATTATCCACCGGTCCTTACTCCTGCAACTCTTCCAATGTGGTTTATCTCCTCCTATGTGATAGATGCCCCAATGTGTCGTACATCGGCGAGACCTCAACAACCTTCAGACTTAGATTTAACAACCACAAGGCTAGCGTTCGTAATAATAGTTCGGGACTCCCCGTAGCCGAACACTTTAATTTAATTAATCATAGCTTGAATGATCTTAAGTTTGCTATTTTGTTTGCGGGCTTTCCTACATCAGAAGCACGCAAGAAACAGGAGTTACGTTTAATCCTTCGCTGCGACAGCCAAATATATGGCATGAATAGGGATCTTTCAGTTATGGCATACAGGCGTGACCGCTGAGTTTTCTTGCACTTGACTTTCTGTCCTCTTGGTTCATTTTACTGTTGACAAAGAGCCTAGGCAGGTTCGAAACGTACAGTTTTTTCTATGACTTCTACACATTTTGTTTACCATCTGTGCTTGTTGTGGATTTTTGTTCTTTAACAAGATTTCAGTTGCATCATGTGTCGTCGTTTCTTTTTGTTTTTATTTCTGTTGGTGTCAGAGGCATTGATTTATTTTCTTTCTGTTGGACTAAATATATATATATATATATATATATATATATATATATATATATATATATATATATATATATACGTTACCATTTCGATTGGAAAAGTACTTCATTCTGATAGCTCTGTGTATCCTTACGGGAGTACACATCAAATTTAGAAACAAAGTGTATGCAACTCTTTTTGAATGCTAAGGCTACCCAGTTTAAAAGCATACTTTCAAAAGTTACGAGTTGATCAAATTCTCCCCGGTCTTAATTATTAACAACTTATGGGGTAGAGATAGGGTAAAGGTCATAGCTGGCCAAAGACAGTAGTAAATAGACGGTATCTGCATACTGAAACTACCGAGAAGGACATAATGAATTTATCCGTCAGGGTGCATTTTCAATAGGTGAAGTATGGAAACCCTCAGCGCGCTACTAATCATATCTTTTCACGAGGGTTATATTTGTTACAAAAATCGATCGTGCTACCTGTCTTTCCTCCGTGTTTACATTTCCAAAGCATTTTTTATACTAACACGGTTCTAATTATTCTGAATATTGGCATAAAAAACACTTCGGAACAAATACGCTGAACATCCTTTAAGCCACAACCGGAAGTTGTTGCTCTCTCAGAGTTTATGTACCTCAGCCACAACATTTAGATACGGCAGTCGGTAGACTATGTAGAGTGTGAAGGATTTTACTCCTTCTGTAATAAGATCACTACTTGCTGCTGTTCTGAAAAATTCTTCTCTCCCATTACTGCCTGTACTCCTCACATTCCTGGACTCTGACCACTCATGTAATTACTGTGCGAAACCTACAACTAACCCTTTACATTTTGCTACCAGCATCCAGGGGCGTAAATACCGGGGGGGGGGGTGGTGACACCCCGTGAAGATCAAAAGCCAGTCTCTGAGCACCAAAAATTCTGTCTCAAATCCAGTTAGTTAAAATGTCAATTAATCATTTACCTGCCCTGATTTTCGTCTGTTCCCGTGGAAAAATAGGGAAAGTTGTAGTTGGTCCCAAAATACTTCACATCCCATGCGAATTCATGTACATTCGCCCCTGCCAACATCGGTAGAAGCCGGTCCTTGAATCCCCCAAACTAATTAGTCACAATGTCACTAAGAGATAAACAGCTCACAAACAGTGTGGAAGGGGTGTAACTTTAGCTTATCCCCTGACGTAACCATGAATGTTTTATACTGTTTTCAACGGTCTAGAGCAGGGTGTATCCATTAGTTTCAACGATATATTAACATGTTGATTTCAATATTTAAAATTTACATAATTCAACAGTGTGTAGGATGTCCTTCTGATGCAAGTTTATCTCAGAAGGGGCAAATGTTCGGAGATTTATTGTAATTAAAAAAGTTGTTTACAAAGGAAAAAACTTAAAAGGAAGACTAAATTTGCCAATACCTTGATATTGGATAGACTGCCTTACCTTGTAGATCAATGGCAAGACCTTGGGGTTGAAAATTAGTCTTGTTCACAAGAGTCCTGAGATTTGAACCGTCAGCTTCTGCTTTCCATATCTTTCCTCGAGAGCCTTGGTCAGTGAAATAAATATATCTAAAAGAAGAAACAGTATCCACAACGTCAATACGTTAATAAGTCAGGAATATTAATGGACTTTTGACATAAAATTATACTTTTCCATGATATAGGCTGATGTCATTCGCACACACGTTTTACCAGCACTTAGTAGCTCAAAAACATAGCACCAAGCGAAGCAAAATGAACGCCGCAAAGTACAAAGATAGCTCAAAAGTGCAAACTTCTGCTCGTGCGTGGTCATTAAAGGCTCAATTTTCTCTTCGCAGACAGTGGCAGTTACTCATGCTTCATTGACTCCACTAACCTGCTGTTTTTGTTTAAAACTGCACCTTGCTTTTGCTCTACTGGGGTATTATTCTGTTAGGACTAGCCCCCGTCGCATAAAACTATTTATATAGCAGCTTGAGGTTTCTTTTTTAAATCGGGTTATAAACAATAAAATGATAGTGTCTACAAGTCCTGAAATTCTTAATCAGTTGGATCCTAAATAATGATTACGTCAAAATCCAGTTTGCAAGAAAAACCCCGCTTTACCAACGTACGCTATCGCAATATGCAGAGAACTAAATGTTTTTTTTTTTTCTGAAGTAGTACGTGTCAATCGTCTTTTTACACTTTAACTGTATTGCATGTTACTGATAGGACAATAAATGTTCAGTCTAAAGGGACACCGAACGCTGCCCTGCGCTGCTCTTGGAAAACAGCTAGAGATAAGGAATCACTTAAAAGTGTCTACACCGGCCCTGCGCTGCGTGTCGTCCTGTGTGGGCACGTCTAAGAAATTTCACATGTTTAACTTAATTCCAAGCGAGGCACAGCGCAGCGTTGTCCAGCGTCCTGTATGGTATTCCCTTGTACGTTGACATCAACTCAGATGGGGGAGGAAGAGCTGGCCATTTTCATCATTCTTACGTCTAGCACGTGCTCTAATTTAGAAAATATTTGTTTCCAGTAATTCCAGACAAAGCTAGCCTGTACTTAGTCTTATTACCTCAAGGCCAATTTTGCTCCGTACATTTTTGTGCGGGAATTACTGTTACCGAACAATCCTATTGTAGACCGAGCTGTCTGCTATGCAATGCAGGCAGCTACACAGCAGCACATTTCAGTGATCTGCACCGGTCTTCGTTGACCATTCGGAGTGGCATATGTATGACGTCATAGCTAGTTTGAATTATGTCAATCAAATTGCAGCCACCTCTTGTGAGTATAGATGCCCGTGGGTTGCGAAATATGAGTGACGTAATATAAAAACAGCTTTAATGGAAAAAGATGCGTGGTTTGCGTGTATGACTAACTAATTAACTAACTAATTTAAGGTTGCTGTATAATTTTATGAAGAAGATGAAAGTTTTCTCTCGTAAAACTTTTATCCCCTTGATCAGTTGATACTTCTGCTTCCTGCCAATGCAAGTTTTATACGGAGACGGCAGTGCCTAGTTGTATTACTCACAACATTTTATGATTCATGAACAAACAAATTTATTTGATCTTCAAAAGCTTTATCAAATAAAATTTTATTGTAAAAAGTGACATATTAAAAGGTATTTATAATAACTTTTAACAGTTACCCTCGGTTAGGTTCATTCACGATAGATCCCGGCCTAGAGAGACCAGCATTTTCTATAATTGTTAGCCGATAGTTCCCATCCAAATCGGATACGGAGACTGTGTTTTGAATTGCATCGGTCCAATAAAGCAATCTGGATACCACATCCACCCGAAGACCAATTGGATCTTTTGGTATAATAAATGTGATTCATAAACACAACACATATTTAAAGAAATAACTATGCAGCCAGGATAATGGAACGACAAACTTTTATGTTACAAAGGCGACATTTTTCCTGTTGAATTCACTAGACTAAAAGTGCTGCATTTCAAATCTCATATCTCTAAGGTCAAACAGAGGTATATCACATTATCACCCATTTCGTGTACATTCCCCTACCGCTAATGCAGTATGAATTTGACTTCATTCCTCTAAGAGAAATCTTCTCCACCAGGCTAGGAGATTCAATCTGATCAGTGATGCCAAAAAGTATGAATTGCTTGCTCTCAGAGTGTTACGTAGCATATGAACTCATATTACACCCGGCCAGCCCAAGCTTAAATCGGTGCCTTCAACAATTACTGAGGTATGAAAAGTTGCGACCCTCGAATTCCCATACATTACTCGGATCTGCTGCTTGCTGTAAAACGCGTAAACTGAAATGAACACACACCATGCATTGGCTGGGACTTTTTTATCCTTACAAAAAATTCTTTTACTCTTATGGTTCAAAAAAATTCACAGAAAATTTTTTCCAAGCTTTTGTAATTGTATAGATATGTAAACGTATTAAAAATTAATATATATACTTCGTTGTCTCGTTTTACAGAAATATATGCTCATCATTATAGTTAATTAGATTTTTATAATTTTGAAAAAAAAATGTGACAACCTTTACTACTGTCGAGTAACTAAGTTTATTAGATGTAATCCCATGCAGACAAGAAAAGCATGACACACTAGACTCATGAATATATCTATATCTATATCTATATATATATATATATATATACACACTCTAAAAAATTATTGCCCAACCTGGGCAAAAATTTACCTAGCCGTTGGTTCCGTATGCCACCTAACCGGAATTGGGTAAAATATTACCCAACTTAGTTGGTTATGGGTTTTACTCATTAGTTGGGCAAAAAAATTGCCCAACCATTTGCCCAACTAATTAAGGAAACATTTTGCCCAACCAATTAGGGAAAAATTTTGCCCAACTTTTAGGTAAAACATTGAACCAACCAAGTTGGGTAATTTATTACCCAATTCCGGTTAGGAGGCATACGGAACCAACGGTTGGGTAAAACAAGTTACCCAACGAGGTTAGAACATCTCAGAGAAGTTACCTGCTACAAGTTTTACAAGCTACCGGCATTGCTAATGCTAGCCACTTTTAAAAGCTTTTTTTCCAAAAGTCCCCTGACTCTCTGGCGAAGAGCCAGGGGCGAAAACCACTTTTAAAAGTAGCAGGATTTTAATTATAGAAATTCATACATAAGTGAGTGTGATGGTCTGGCTATTATATATATTCAGTGAGACTTGTTTGTTATTATTAAGGATTAATAATACAATTTTCTTCACGATATTTCATTTCTCCTTTTTTATGTTGTATTGTAGAACTGAGAAACATAATATCTGTAAGAATTCACCATTGCCAGCTTCAATTTATATGAATTAAACCTGCAATAAAGGATAAACACAAATTTGCTTTGAAAAATTCGGAATGCTCCATTCAAAGGATCGGTATATAAACATGTCACAGCATTTTAAACATGCACTTTTCTCAAATTGTTGTAGCAAAAATTCCCAAAGTGTAAGTAAACCTTTTGCAAAATGTTAATTGTGAATGTAAAAATTTAGAAATAGGTGTTATTAAAAGAATTAATTGGCGTTATGTTTAACCAGTGTTGGGAAAAGAAATTCACTTAAACCATTTCACCAATAGTTGGTGAATAGGTTTTTCGGTTCTTTTGCCCAACATTGTACAAGTGTACGTAGGTACGTACGTACCGTCCGTATACTGCAGTACAGTATAGTACCTTTTCATTAATTTTGTACGTACGTATGGCGGGCAAATCAGTTCACTTTACCAACCTGGGTAATATTGCAAGAGAGATGGACTTTACCCAACCTGAAGGTTAACCAACCCACTTGGTTAATCTGTTTTACCACTTCGATGGTTACCAAACTGCCCAGGTTGGGCACATTGAATTTTACCCAACCCTTTTTAACCAACTTTTTTTTAGAGTGTATATATATATATATATATATATATATATATATATATATATATATATATACATATATCAAATATTATCCGATAATGCTATATTGCAATATTATTATATATATTTCTTGCTGAACTTACAAAAGATGCTTCTAGAATGTAGAATCTTTGATTGTAAAGATTCTATGTGAACTTTTCCGATGTTGTAGGCATTTTTATCCGAATAAAATATGAATCCTGAAATCGGGTCATAGTCGACGGAGAGAGGAAACTGTATGCCAACAGGAGAAATTGCGAAGTTCCGAGCACTATGCCGATGTAAAACTCGTAACCGTTGGTCATCGGGGTTAACAATAACGAATACAAATGGCCTAGGTTTCACTTTGAAAGAAACAAAAACATGAATATTTGCTTTTCAATAACATTTCTGCCGAAAAAGTTCAAACGTTATTCATAGAAACTGATAGCAGAAAAGATTAAAATTAGGGACAAATCGGTAATTTCGATTATTCAATCTAACAGATTAAGAATAAGTCTTATTTGTTTTAAAACTTTCAGTCCAAATGTGGGATTTGTCACTATTCCATGCCTTTTAGACTGATTTTCAATGTAATGAATTAAGAAAGTAGGCGATACATTAACATGATAGGTTGTGGTATTTTTAATCGCACAATTCCAAAACTTTGGTAGGTTTTGATAAAAATGAGGTTTTTAATGTCATCATAACCGAAGCAACATATAGAAATGAATCAAAACAAATTCAGGAAATTTCAGATTGATACACACTTTACCACGCATGAAAATACTGACAGTGAGTGATAGCAACGTAGACGACTCGTTTCATGACGCCATAGTTGAGTTATGACGTCACACCTAACAACCTCACTAGAACAATTTCAGTAAAAATGTAGTAAATAGAAAAACTGACGGACTTAATATAATGTGAAACATGAAAGCTAGTAAAATTTGCGGCGCTAAGCCTTTTCTTCGGGCAATCTTTTATAAAGCAGCCTTATTTCGTTACTGCATTTATGCAATCAATTACTTTTCAGCCCAGTATTACTATTAACAACCTATGACTTCCATCCAACTGAAACATACTCCATTTGGCCGAACAAAGGATTTTTGGCTTACTCTACGACACCAAATCCCCCGCTCATCTGTGCCTTTTCCTCCTGCAACCACTTCCTTTTACGACAATGCCGAGATACTATGAACAACGTGCCTGAACCATTAATTCAAATAAAACCGTAAAGTTTGTAATTGAAATATAAGGAAAATATCCCAAACCTTCAAAATGGTCACTACGTTTAAATAAGGCCATGCTGAGGGAACCGGTAAGGCTTACTCTCTTCGAGACGGGAGCGCAGGCAAAAATGATTGCTAGTAAAACTGCGCTTTGGCATCAGAAGCACTCTCAGAGTATTTATAATTCTGTAAGGCGTGGTAAGGTGTGTTTGACGCTTTCACGTCTAGTGTTATATTGCAAACTGTGTTTACTAACCAGCTTGGTACGTCGCAGAGAATCCAATCGATGTTCCACTAGCATCAGTGATAAATTCCAGCGTCATACCATTACCCGTTGAGACGACTTTATCTGGGTAATGCGGCCAGACAAAATCCGAGCCGCATGAATGTTGTAATAGTCGTGTTCCACCATCAATTCCATCAAACACCTAAAGACGGATGAAAACAGTGAAACATTGCATGTGCAAACCCTAATCATAAAGTGTAGTGGAGATAACAATGCTTACCTCGTCACCGAGGAAAAGACAGTTAATCTCTTGGATGTAGAATATTTCAGTGTTTTTTCTAATACTGTACGTTTTAAGCTCTGCTTGTACCTCATGCTTCTACATTGCAAACTTCATTTGACAAAAAAAAAAAAAAAACTTATCTAAGTGATACATGTGTCAGGACATTAAGGTGTGATACCGATTTCGTATGTCTTTCACTCTTAAAAAAGAAAAGAAAAATATGCACTGTTCAAATTTGAACTGAAACTTATCAGCTAAGCACGAATCCTAAATCTGGTCAATTATTTGACTAGTTATGGCTTATAATGACCCAAATCTATTCATATTTGAACCAAATGTAGTCAAATATTTGACCAGTTCAAAGTAAGAAAGAGTTTTTTTAAATGAGTGAGAGAAGAAATGCAGCAGTGAGCCGAGCAGTCCCAATGTGACATGGGAAATAAGTAAAAGAGATTTCATTTCAAAAGTCTCACAGAACGTGGTTGGAAAACATCACATGTTCGAAGTAACACACATTTAACCCGATAAAAGAACAAAGAGTGTAAGAGTTGACAAACTTAGAAGGTGTCAAGTTCTCACTTAAAGGCAGATTAACATCTCCCAAACTGATAGTTTAGAATGATAATTTATCAACAAAATTTAAGTTTAGTCCCTTTCCCAAACTTAACCATCTCCTCCAACATGGTTTCACTGTCCAGTGTTGGAAGGGGGGGGGGGGGGACTTCTATATCGACAGACAAAATCACAGTAGCTTGCCAACTCTTCCCACAGATTATATCGCATACCCTGTTGTAATTTATTTTAGTCTTCTCTGTAAAACTATGATGCACGATTTTTATATCATTAGCCCTTATCAAAGTGGCTTATGTGCTTTCCGAGACTCACGTCCTGTCGAAGTATTGTAAACAATAACAAAGTAAAGGGATACTATATGTGTTTTGGGACGATCTGACTCTACCTTTAGATTTCTGAAAACAGATTTATAGTCTGGTTACACTACTGTTTTGATAGGCTAAGCTTCAAGCTAAACAAATGTATTTTAATAAACTTGTGGGCGCGAGACATCTTACCACCAGTGCGTCCTTCTCACAGTCTGTGGAATCCTCTAGACTGAACACATAAAAGTGTAGTTCTATCACAGTTCCTTCCGGCGACGTAATGTGTGTTCTGCAGTTGATATCATTTGGGTAATGGTTTGGAAAATTTTCCGACACAATATTTTGTGGGGAAGTAGTTGCTCGTACTTCTGCATTACAACTGTTATCGCCTGTTGAAGGATCATATGCCATTAGGCAAAACAAAAAAACAAAAAAACAAAAAAAAACAAAAACAAAACAAAACAAAAAAAACAGTGTTAAAGCACAACTTTAGACGTCAAAGGTTGATTGAAATTTTCAAATAAATAGAATTTACTTTTAGAGGTAATGGACGGATGAACGCGAGTGTTCAAGGGTTATAATGTAAAAATTGAAGAGATGTAGGTGGTGCAAAAATTACCATCCCAGTTTGTTAATTTTTGATAAATTGCTAAATAGAGTCTTCTCGTGAAGTCAGCATTTAATTGAAGTAACCACTTTTACCCAAAGTAAGATTACGGCACCTGGTGTATAATATTGGCACCATATATGGATCACATTTGTTTCTTTGCTGTCTGATTAACTGTTTTAACCTTGCATTACGGCTGTGAGTAGGCCTGAACACCCTTTGTACAGTTTGCACAATCCCTCAGTATGCTTCTCACACATTCATTTGCGTCAGTAATAGCAACCAGGTTCGGGGTATAAAACTGGATTTGAATTTTGAAAGAAACACGAAGCCCAGTTTATTAAATTAAAACTACTCACCCCTGACTATTACAAGCTCACTTTGGGTAAGAAATGTGACTACGTAAACTGCTAGCGCAAGAATCAACGGATACAAGACATCATATAGATTTTAACCCAAATGCTTAACACAAATTTATTAGTGTCTTGTATACCATAATTCAATGCTTACTTACTTAAACTCTTTCCTTAAAAATAAACAAAACCCTGTGGATTTGCCATTTTATGGTATGTCATAAAGAGTGTCCATCGGGGGTAAAAGTAATTCTCCATACCTGAATAATAACTATGAATGGGTGGGCAAAATCTTCGAAGGAAAGGATTGTCTTCAGGAGGACGATTTTGGTCAATGTGCCATTTCATTCTCCGTCTGTCAATAACTTAGCCGTCTGTTCTCAAGAAGGGAGTTTTTGAAACTTCCTGGTTAGAGTTTTACCTGGATGATGCTATTAGTAATAATGCCTTATGTTGTACACAGCCACCTACTAAAGAGTGTTACGCGCTTGTAGAAAGGATTTAGAGGTCTAAGTCCTTGTTAAATCAATACATTCATAAGTGTATGACAAACTAGGTGCAATTCATAATCAATCTTCCTTGAAAACAACAGGTTATCATATTCACCGATAATTTGATACTACAGCGTTGTTTTTTTCAAATAGTGCCTCACTGATAACATGGTGATACCGGGCTTGGATTATGTTAAATACTCACTCGAAAACTTTATTGTCTTAACGACAATACTGTTTATGCACAATGTATTAGAGAGAAGATGATAACTTTTGGAACAAATCGGACTGTGAAATGGTATCACACCTTCCCAAAAGCAAGTATCGGCCAATTAAAATTCGTTGGGGGAGAGGGGTAAATATCGTCAATGCGGAAATTAAGAACGCCCGTAAAAATCAAGTTATATTTGAAGAACAGTTTGATGTTGTGATATGATGACATATCTGAACACTTTTGCCTATAAAACTTTGAATCTTCTAAATAATGTCTCTACACTTATGATCCGACCATAAGCGTATGGGACAACTTCCGACAAGGTGTGCTGCAGCACTTAGTACTTTTGCCTGAAAATTAAATGCATGTTTGCAAAAAATGGCATATATTACTCCGGAAAACAGAAAATTTCAACCCAAATCATAGGCGAACGAGGCATGAATGGCTTTGGGCATGCAGCCCCATCTCCCTCCCTGCCTTGAGCTCTGTCGCCTATGATCGTGGTTTGGGTTTCTCCCCAAGAATAGTAAGGCCCGCAAAGAGCATGTTGCTAACTTGTAGGGACTTTTCTAGACATGGTCAGCGTAAAACATGACCTCGAAATGTGACAAGGCATCATAACGAAATTATTACCAGAAAACCAGAAGGCTTAGTGATTCCTTGCCAAAAGGGGATGCTTTGTTGCCCTGCGGTTTATCCCTCAAATTTATCCTTCTTGACTATACCATTTTTTACAATGTTTTCACAATTTGACCTCTGCTAACCTCACGTTACCTTTGAATGTCACCATAAGTTACAAAAAATATGAAAAAAAAGAGAGAAGTGGCATGGAAGAATTTGAAACTTGGGTTGTCTGGGTGATAAACTAAGCACGTTCCACTACACCATCAACAAATTCATTTTACGTGTGGTATTTCGTATCATGCTATACAGGCTATGAAAACCCCATGCTACAGTCACAGCATCCTTTACAAGCGTTCATAATTAGGAAATTAAACCTTGTAAACACAATATCTCTAGATAGAAAACATAAATACTTTTCATACTTGCCATTTGAATGTATTATAGTCGGAAATAAACCGTATTGTTTTAGTATCGGTCAAAAGTTATCTAAGGTCACCAGAAAGGGGAAAATACGGAATCCGTATAATTGCTTGTAAACACGATATCTTAAGATAGATTTGATTGACACTTTTTATACTTAATTTATAAATTTATCATAATGAGAGCAAGAGCCCTATTGTTTCCAGTGGAGGTCAGAGGTCATTTGAGGTTATCAGAGGCAAAAAACTGAAAATCTTGAAAAACACGATATTTTATATATACTTTAACTTGGTATATAAATTTTCCATTTTTAAAGAGAGGAAGCCTATAGGTTTTGTTGTGGGTCAGAAGTCATCAGAGGTCACCAAAAATGATAAGTATGAAAACCTCCTAAACTAAATAGACAGTGGGCGGCACCTCCGAATTGTTTCGTGACTACCGACAAGTTGGGGCTGAATTTTTGTACCATTCCAAAGATTAAGATTTCAAAAAATTACAGAGAACAACAAACGTTATTTCAAAAGCACAACTGTTACAACATTTTGGTAATTCTGTCTTAATTACATAATTATGAACACGTGTGAAGGATGCTGTGACTATAACATTATTAGGAAAACCATACTTATAGTAGTATGGTTATAATATGTATTTTTATGGTGTAGTGGAAAGTGCTTGGATTTTCATACCAACTGTCGGGACATTAAGGACCCTTCCTTTTTTTTTTGTTTTTCAATTTTTGGTGGAGTTCAAAGGTCATGTGAGGTCACCAGTGGTCAAACTGAAAAGATCGTGAACTATGATATCTCAAAAAGGATAATTTGAGGGATAAGCCTCAGTGCAACAAAGCATTTCTTTTCGGTAAGGAATCACTAAGCATTTGGGCTTTCCGGTTAAGGCAGGGATGTAACAACTCCCTGGTTAAAGCAAAAACTTTTCCGATGCAGTTTCACACAGCGGTTTTGAAGAAGTAGCTTAGAGGATCGTCCTTCTTTAAGAACTGTTCAAACCTTCCCCTACAGTAATTTATCAAACTCGATTGAACAACTGGCGGGTGTTTGTTAATGCAGTTAATGTGCACTCAGTCTTTCAGCAAACTGATCGACCCAGTCACTTTTTAACACGCTTATTAGCCCCCAGAAATAGCAGGATTCCATTGCCAGGGTTTATGATCTTCCCATTCTCAGAATCTGCCTCGTTTGATACTAAACGGGACGAAAAACTGAAACTTATGTTCCCCATTTTGCATATCTCCTGACTTCGCCTTGGTGCATCAAGACACTACGGTATGTGATGTTCAGATTCTTGTCATACGTTCACCAGATGCGTTCTGACCACATTCAAAATCAAATTTCACGCTCCTTAGGAGGGGTTGGCTACAGCCACTTAGTGTAGCGTTCTGCAATTTGGGGCAAACTAGGTATTACAAAATCACTACGGTGTCGTTCATAAATACTCAAACATTCAATTTCAGTGGTAGCGTACACCTATGTAAAAAATACATGTCAGTGTAAAAATAATAGTCTATTTAGACTGGGAAATGTACAAATGTATTTAAACCTGAGGTTTCACTAACCATACATGTAGTTTAAATGGCACTTCATGTCTGATAGATAACAGGATGAATTGGGTTGCATATTCTTCTTAAGCTTTTATTGCTATTTCGGAAAAGCAATTTCTATTTTGAATTCTACTTAAACCGTTGCAAACGGAAGACTATCCGATCTGTTCTCTAAAAGAGAGACACTCACCTTGGCTTAACACCATCCACGGCTGTAACAGGGCTGCTGCAAGCATCAACAACTCGCATGCAATAGTTTTGGACATAGTTTTCCCAGGCTTCCTTTTCGAAAACAAATCTGTTTAAATGCTTGATATTTTAGTGTGTAATAACGGCTGTATGTCGAGAACCATAGCTTAGGTTACGTGACAAAGCTACAGGTTACTCTCTGTAACAATTAAACGCAAATGTCTGCAATATTCAGTAGTTTCTGAGGACTGTACTTCAGGGCTAACAGCTTCAAGTAAACTCTTGAATTGTTTATTCGTCGAAAAACTTATGTCTGAGTAAATATTCCATACCAAGCCTTTGAAATAATCTATGACTTGCTTGAGTCCAAAGTACGCTTTATGGTAGCTTATATAAACACTATATTTAGTGTATTCAGGTCAAAGAAGTAGCAGGATGAGGGACCCATAAGTTCACAGAACTACTCAAAACCATAAAAAGAACTAATAAAAGGGTTGCTGCAGTGGTGCCGGGCCTTTGCTAACAACCTTACAATGATATTTTACACTTTTAGTACACTTATCCGTAAAATTATTTTTTTTTTATTTGCCAAAATGAAGGGACATACATCTCGGTGCTGATCTTATCAGGATAGAACTAATAAATTGCTGTATTGGGTGAGTAGATGTGAACACAGTAATCGTCCATTTTTATGTAAGATTTTCAAATAATGCTGCAATTGACGAAAGAAAGTTTAGGATTACAGTAATATCTTACTTTCTCCGTTTACTTTATGGAAAGGCAAATTGCCACAACCACAATCTCTCTAATGGCATTGTTACAACAGGTAATTTGAACTCCTGGGCTACAAAGTATAGACATTATTATGTATAATGATGGCGTCACCGTCTGATAGAACTCATTTGGAGGGTGTAATATACAAATGTGAAATTTTAGGTCATCAAAAAACAAACAGAACAAAAACAGGATATGCATTAAAAGGGCGCTCTGCTAGACAATTTTTGCTTCAGTGTAATAATAAATCTTGTTTGAAATTAAAAGTTTGTAACTTTAAACTGGAAGTTTAATTCTGACACACTTTACGGTTTCAGCATTTCTAGTACACGGATCAATCACTATTGGGAACTTTAGGACGCTCATTGTTTGCATAAGCTTTTCATACCCACCATTCTCAGCTTTTGTGCAAGAGAAATGACTTTGGTTTTTATGACTATATGTTTCAATATTTCTTCCTGTTGCTTGGAGAACAGGGTGTCGTTTATACTGATCGACCTTTATCTGTAGGCCCCTTTGCATAATATTAAACCCTGACCTATGAACCTGGTTTGTTTCTAGGCTTGTTAAACGAATTGCATATTTTTCACTTTTTCTGTTTCATGGCTACACACTGGTAAGAATTAAAATAAACTATTTTTCCGACGTACACAATTTATTACATCATTCACCTTGATTTTACAGATGTTGAGGGCTTTACTTCCCAAATATTTTTCCATTGTATATTTCCTTTTAGAACTGGATTCCATAGTTTCGCTAACATTGCTATATTAGACAATGGGACCTTCAATATAATCGGGGCCAGTACTCTGAAAGAGGGACACCAGACCGGGTATAGAAGAGTAACATTATTACGAAAAACGTGCCGTTGGTCCTACATAAACCTGAGGTTAATATTTACACCCTGCAAACACAGTACATCCAAAAAGCGCTTTAAAAACGTCCAGAATGCCTTAAAAACGTTCTTAAAATGTATTAATCCGTTAACTACATTTTAAAAACGTTTTGGGGACAAAAATACTGCCTTCATTGAATTGTCATAATTGATATATGTATATATATATATATATATATATATATATATATATATATATATTTTTATTTATATATATATATGTGTGTGTGTCATTTATGGATCTGTTTTTTTACTTTGTTTTCTTTCTAATGAATCTATCTGTCTGTGTGTGCGTCCGCCCGTCCGTCCATCTATCCATCTGTATATATATATATATATATATATATATATATATATATATATATATATATATATATATATATATATATATATATATATATATGTATACATACATATTATTTGACGACACTTTGAAACCTTGTTGATGACACAAACCACAAAATATGACAGAAACTATTTTGAAAGTTTTATATTTTAAGCGGCCATTGTTGGAGTTGCATTTATTCGACGCAATCTGAGGATAATTCTTTGTAGACAAAATTGTTGTACGGTGAATGGATACAAAATATCAGTACTATTGATAGGGAATATCATGTGTTAACAAAATTAATGTTAGGATTGTTTAAAAGTTTTACTTTCTCTCATGCCTTCGTTAAATCACAAGCTTACTCTATAACAATTTAGGCACCTTTAATTAATCAGGTGACTATTATTGTAAAATAGTGAATTTAGTTTCAGCCAAAATACATTTAAAACAGAGAAATCAACCTTATACACTCACCATTTCCAGAACCTAAGGGGAGTACAAAGTTTCAGTTTGAAATTTACAAAGCATCTATTCACTAAATAACATACGATTTTTCTTTCTGAAATAGTTGTGATGCAGACCCTACATCTAGTAATGTAATGAAGTCCTTAAAATAGCCCATGATACATTACGTTAGTCATTTGCCACCGACAGTTATTGACTGACACGAGCTAAAGCATGGTGTTAACATACGAAAAAAAAATAGAACAAAATATACCAATTTACATATTGTACTAAATACTTTTACTTTAAATACAATGAAAGTAACCTTTAAATCGAGTGGCGTACGGATAGACAGATAATTACTATAGTATTAATAGGAGATTTACCATGCAGTGAATGTGAAAAGAACAAAGTTATAAAATTATGTTGGCCTTGAAAATTGTAGAATTCAGTGGAGCTCAGCGCATGTTGGTTTAGCAAAATTTGCATTATTGAAAAGCTAAAAGAACTGTAGACTATGTTTTTCGTATACATCCAATATTCATTACCCTAGTTTGATTGAAAAATTTCGGGAAATGCCTTCAATTTACTAAGAATGAAATAAAAGCTAGAGTGCTGCTTAGCAGCAAGGTGTTCAGACACATGGTGACTGCTAGGTTCGCTACTTACTGAAACAACTTACTTAGCATGAAATTGGCTCAGTCGATTCATTACGCTTAAATATACAGTGCAAGTGTAGCTTTTAAAGACGTCTGCCATCTCCTACCGGTTAACTCACTAGTAAAAGAATAGCGCCTTAAAATGTACCTTAAGTCTAAACGTTCAAGATTATATGTTACAAAGCTTAAAAAATGAGTCCAAATCGTCCAACTTCCATCTTCACAGGACATTCCTGAGCTGGTATTTAAAATTTTGAAGCTTTTAAACTGAATTTAATATGGTAGACTGCGCAATGTATGTGATGTCACGCTTGTGCTACACAAATTTAAGTCTTTATTTTCTTTTTTTTTTTCGAAAGCCCCTGCACCTTGTGCTAAATTGTGATCACTGTCTTACTTCTAGAGGCACATTGACTATAGGCTAAGCCTGAGCAGTACAACGTGCTATGCAATAGAACAGTGAACTTTATAAGTCATAAAACATTTTAATATCAAAAGGAAACAAGCAGGTAATGTGAGATGCACAAGAAGTACATCACGAATCCTTGCACATTCAACTATTTAAAGTTAAGTGAATAAATTTCAAAATTTTGTATGTAAGCAATGGAGTAAGCTATGAAAATGGAAGTTGGATGAACTTGAAATTAATATTTGACCCTCTAAAATATGTATTCTTGTAAATCTACACCTTAGGTACACTTTAAAGCTAGTCTAATTTAAAACAAATTTAAGGTAAGTAATTGACTCGTAAGAATCATAATAAATTTTCTTTCCTGTTGGTATAGTAACACAATAAGCCCAGCCTGATGCGAAGTTTGTAACTCTCCTTCTAACACTTGTCTTCATCTATTTTTTTTACGAGATGGTGAAGCTATGTGCTCGTAACTGATTGCAGAAAGGTGCATGCATACGAAGGCAATACAACTGAGTAAACTATTCCAGTTGAAGGTAAAGGTGGAGGTAAAGACCTGTTATTACGAGTATTCAATGATTCTCATTTCGAAGTTGTGTCTCAGAACGTCCAAAATTTTCTAAGTAATACAAAAAGCTGAATTTAAATTGTTCACCTCCAATATGAAGTGCCATCCGACGATAGTGGAGGGCTAACCTTTAGCCTGTACTACCTTATGTAAAGATCGGAAAAGTTCATCACTAATCGCACAATCGTTTCCTGTGCTCGTCGCACGGTAAGGTGAGCATCTCGCTGTGAGAGACTGGGCCTTTTCATATCCCAGGATTAATGGGCTTGACTCAAGAGTTTGATAAAACTTTTCCAAACCCTTTACTATCTGTTTATCTCGAGTCGCTTGCTGTGAAGTAAGTGTCTTCCCAAAGACGGAAGCTCAATATAGTTTTGCCGTAGGCTTGTTCATCTTAATCGATAGCAATAGTTTAGGTTGTTTCTCTCAATTATTAATACCATGAATTAATTAATGGATGATTCAATGGAGCAATTAAACTCATTAATTATTCCACAGCTTAGGCCAAAATACCTCTAAAAATACACTGCATCAACTTCTAATCTTGTAATGAGTATCAGTTTGAAATATGATTAATAAGCATACTGGTAATTACTGTAGTAGGGATCAGTTTTCGGTTTGATGTACTGCACTGATCCTCCAGAGAACAACACATCGCCGGAATAAGTATGATGAATGCATTCATTGTCAACGGACTGGTTACTGTTGTAACGTCCATGCTGTCTTCTAAGTTTGCACACCACATAGACAACTTGGAGAGTGACTGCCACAAAAACAAGCACTATTAAGACACCACCAATACAAATGACAAAATACATTGTGAGGGAGGAAGGTGTTGCTGGAGTATGTTCTGAAAAACAACAAAAATGTAACTTACTCTTAACAAGAAAAATAAAGCGAAAAGCAAAGACAACACTTTTATGAAGGTAAAAGTTAAGACTGGTTGAAACTGGTAAGAAAGAATTATGCGAAATATAACTGAGACCATCGTTTAAACAGTTAAAAGGCGTGGAACAGGAATTGCATAACCCATCGTACGTAAGTATTTTGCTAGGAACAGAGGTTTGTTGGAGATCTTAAAAAGATGAAAGCATTAGATTAAGTACTATGAGAGGACATGAGAGGATAGACTGTAAATATATAACCAGTGTAAAAGTTGTAAGTTACCCCTTCGTTTATCAATAGGCAGAAAAGACCCTGGATGGCTACAAAAAAGTCAGCTACCCCCATTCATTCAATCATTCAACCATTCGATCGTTCGATCGTTCCATCGTTCGATCGTTCGATCGAATGTTCGTTCGTTGATCAATTCGTTCCAGCCGACCACCAGTCAGCCAGTCATCAATCCATCCACCCACCCGCCTACTCAACCACTCCTCCATACATGTTTTTGTTCGTTCGTTCATTTATTACTTTGGTAAAAATAACAAGAAATGTTAAATTTGTGACTAAAATTTGAGAACGAAAACAAATAAATTAATAAAAACAGCCGAAACATTAAAACAGGTTTTATGCAGTAACGAGATAATAAAGCTTACACTATTAAACAGATACACCAATAATTATCAGAGAAACATATTTTAAACATTGTACATTAATGTTCTCACCGTTAACCGTTACAGAGAAATTGCACCAAGCCTTATTTCCAGCCAGGTCCTTGGCAGCGATTGCAACTGTCTCTGAACCAAGGAAGAACTCACTTCCAGACAAGTGACTTGATGATACAATGTAATCGTTATCATCCTTTAACAGAATTTTATTCCAAGACACGAAACAGGATGAATTGCCAGGAGCAGCCCACACAGAAATGGTATCAGGACAATTTTGGAAAACCGGAGGAGTCTCATCATCTGTCAATAGACATAATACAATGTTGAAGCAAGCATTTTGTCAAATCAAAATATCGTATCAAACATTATATTTAAACCATGCTGGAATACGTCATCAACAAGCTCGCTATTGGACGACATTTGTGTTACTTTGAAACGTAAGTCACTGACAGTCTTTTAAGGTCGTATCAAATGTAACGAATAGGTTGATATTAACAAATTAATACTCCTACCTTACAAAACATCACGAAAAATGTAAATAACATTCTACACTGTAGAAACGTCTTCATATGTTAATAGACGTTAGGCTATACTTTAAAATGAATCATTGAAGACCCATTTTCTTCCCTCCATTGTCGGTAAGGTCGGTGCAGGCCCGAAGCCAGACAAGGTAATGAAGTGGGGACGAGAAGGCTTTGGAGTGGCTAAATAGTTTTTGGGGGGTATGCTTAATGGATTACGGCAATGGTAAGGTTGACTTGTTGGTCGGTGAAAGTTTAATAGAAGGGGCCCTGCCACGTACTTGGATACCAGCTTAGGTCGATGTACTTGGCAGCACTCCTTAAAGGCTATTTGCACGTTAAAATCTTATCAGGGTTAAAAGTAACCAATCAGGTCAATTGAAATACATATGAAGATTTTCTTTACACCAGTTACTTGTAAATTATTTAATTTGAAAACACTTTAAAAACATCGCATTTTCGACTAAACCTCGAATGAGAATAGTGTTTGTTGGTAAGATATCTGTTGCAGGAAGTGTAAATAGGAGTTTCTTAATGTGCACCACTTGGCTTTTTCTTTAATTTTCTTTAAGACAATTGACCAGACATACAATATACAGTTTTTGGCCAAATTATAATAATATCTGCAATTTCATATACCGAAAATATCAACCAATTGTAAGTGTAAAGAAAAGTGACCAACTCTCCAAAAACTCAGTGACGTGTTGGCAGGTCATTATGTTCGGGATAAATTTAACCGTGGTGACAGGGTAACTAACTTTAGTTCGCTTTAAATCGTTACCTGATGTGTCCGGATATTACCCACCGAAGAATAATTTAGCAACTTTTTTCAGCTTTTATTTTTACTAGGATACCCAAAAGTCTGAGTTCAATTTTTTGTGACCTTGTTAAGTTACAAGAAATAGCATGGTATGCTATCGCTAGACGCGTTTTGCCCACAGAGATTAATTTCGGGGCTCATCAGAAGCAGGATATATAGTAAGTAGGCAATGGTGCCAGGACGTCACTTATAAGCGGGGAGGGATATTATCCAAATGGAATTCACGGTAAGATCCTAACTGTCAAAATAGTCGGGTAGATTTAGGATTTGACCCTAAAAAAATTCCTACAAGTAAGTTTTATGCAGTTTGGTATTAGTTGAGGTGTATAATGTACCCAGGAAAAAATCCACCAAAATCCACCCGTGGAAAGGGCCGAAATTAGGTCAAATCCAAAATGGCGGCTTTTTAAACCCTTTTTTTCCTACTTAATGTCAAAAAGGTGTATGTAATGTGGGTTTTATTGGCAAATTTATTCGTAAAAATGTTTCTATGACTATCTCCGACTAAATGTTTCAAGTTCCCTTGCAAAAACACAATGATGACGTCACAATGACGTCCATAAAAACTTTCCATTGAAGGTTTGGATGTCTTCGTATAATGGTTTTATTATAAAAACTGCAGAAAAGAGACGTGTAACTTGCGTACTTTAAAGGGTTTATGTAAAATTGAATGATCCTTGTGAAATTTTTAGTGCTGAAGCTTAGAGTGTTCAGAAGGTAAAGCCCTCAGAAAAGTATTGTGCAATACCATGTTCTCAGGAAGAAAGGTGCAAGCGCCATTTCGTCATATTTTGAAAGCTGATATCTTTTCACAGGAATTAGATCAATGGCTGAAAATTCGTACCGTATGTGGTATGATTTATAGATATATAAAAAGAATTTGATGTCAAAGCGGCATTACTTATCTCATTTTTGAAAACCTGGGCACTTGAAAATGTAATTGTTTACTTCTAAATGTATTTTTTTTTTAAATTTTATGAATTTGCAGGCCTTTTATTAATTGTTAGATGGCCCTCATAATTTATATAACTTTAACACTATTCCAGGTCTATAAGCGAGAGAAAGCATAACCATTCAATGCCTTTAGTTTTTAAGTGCTGAGGTCCAAAACTGGTTGCCTTAAAATATTTCAGCAAAGGGACATAGGAAGGGCAAAAAACGACTAAAACTGTCCTGAACGTGACCTTTAAAGTTAACCTATTCCTCATGGAACCCAAGTATTTTCATTATTAAAGTAAAAATTTTAGTAGTTTTTCGGATTTGAAATCCTCTTATGACGTTCATATACCAAACTATTTGTTCAGATCTTAGTATTCCAACTTGAAATGCAATATAAAAGAGTATAAGTTTCATATTTTTAACTGTTTTAGTCTAAATATTAACTTTTAATCCCTTAAAGTCCACTCGTAGTGTTATTAATTTTTTTTAGGCCATAACTGTTTCTTAAATCTCATTTTCATGACTATTTGACTGATAATTTTTTTAGAGTCATTATTTAGACTTTTCATTTGATCAAAGTGACATTTTTATCAGCAAAATGTTCACTTAAAAATCACAATTATTGACTTGTCAAGGCACCTTCTACCATTTAAAGCTAAAACTTCTGCTTTACATTTCCAAACAAAAAGGTGAGTCAAACTAATAAAATAAAAACGGTAATTAAAAAGTCAAAGTTATGTAACTGAAACTTAATATTTCATTTTAAAGTCAACATTATGAGGTCAGAAGTCCTTATAATGGAATAAAATAGGCAAATACATGTGACCCTAATATTATCAAAAAAATGAAATTAAAAGTCAAGACAATATGATTTAGGACAAAAGTTTGACTTTTTCAAGTCAAATTGATAACAGTAAGGGTGAGATTTTAGGTCACATTCTGTACTCAAAAAGTAAAAGTATGACATTACTGGTCAACTTTATGAGATTTTAGATTAAAATAATGACAATCAAGGTTTCAAGTTGGAATTTGAAAGTAAAAATTGTAAGATAACTGTCAAGATATTGAGGTTGTAAGTCAAAATTGTGAACATTATAGGCAAAGTTATGACATTAGAAGTTGAAAATGTTTTTAAAGGCATTACTTGACCCCCCAAAAATCCATTTTACGACAGTTTGATTTTTTTGTTCCCTTCCCATATACCTATGCTACCTATATTGATACCTATGTTGAACTCCAGCTACTTAATAATCACTGGAAATGTAAGGTGAATGATCTTCCCACGCTTACAGGCCTATATAAACCTACAGTAGCAATAGGTGGCTATACTACGAAGGCCCTCTGACATTTGGCCTAGGGCCATGGAACGATCGGAAATTTAGAAAAACATATTTTAGGAGTGAAAAATTACAACTTCAAAGACCCGTATATTCACACTTGAGTGAATTATTGCAGGTTTGACTCAAATTTCTGTTAATATAGTAGTAAATCTCTTCACATTTGAATTTTCAGTTATGTATCTTATTCCTGTAAAATGATATCATCCTGCAAAATTACTAAATAATTCGCAGACAGCTTTCATAATGAAAGTGAATGCGCCATACTTTTCTGGGGACTATACTTCTTGAAGGACCTAGGCTTGAAAAGTATGTCACTGGTATCATCCAGTTGTGTAAACATTGTGGACCTGTGTTTATATCAAAGACTGTAGCTGTAGTGTATTCATGTGTGATGCTGGCCTTGTACGTCAGGAGCGTGTTATAGAATTTGGACCTCATTTGACAGTAAATGGCCTGATAATCATATTTTAAGGGACCCGCAACTAATGTGCTCCCTTTTTATCCAATCTGATTCTACATGATAATAGCTCCAGTTCGATGGCAAATACTATAGCTTATACTTAAAATTTTATCTGTGAGTTATCTCGTGGTTAAAAATCCAAAATTGCCAAACTACAGAGCATCCAGCATATTCTGAAACTAGACATCTATATAAGTGTCATTTGCTTGCAGGGCCCCGCCAAGGATGGGGGAGGGGTATGCTACTTACTTGTCCCCCGTCAGTTCCTGCTTAAAGAAATACAGTGTACAGGAGCAATGTGCCAAAATACTTGCCCCATTTCTGCTTGCCGACCACGACCATTAAGTGTACAAACCCATTAAATGTGTTGATGACTATCCCTGACTTTCCCACACTTTTGAAATCCTGGCAGCGGCGCTGTTAGTTGTGGCATACCACGTAAATATGACTGTACTAAGTTCGTCCTCAAATGCTGCTTTTCTTGTGTTTAAACAAATAAGTCGTAAGCAAAACCCAGTACTTTTTAGGTCCAGTTACCAAAACCAATTCCTGTCATGCATTACCCGCTAAAAGTTTTATCCTACTTACCTTGCCACCTAAATGACAAAACATAAGAAGACCAAGTTTACTTTACATATTTTCCGTAGGGAAGGCAATGGGCCACAGGTCAACTGTACTACTGCTTTAAAATTCAAATGTAACAACATTTTATCAATCGAACATGAGTGGAACAAATTTCCTATGATCAGCAAACTGTGCAACTTGAATAGATCTGCGTATTAATATGTCCACCATGACATCAGCAATTTTGCAAATGATTCATTATAATCAATTTTCTTGAACACATTTTGATAGAATTTTGATATAATTGGAAAGGGCTTCAATGAATAAACCCTTAAGGACACAGAGTTTGCCAAGGTTTCGTCAGCAGTGACACTGATTTATTGAGGACTCAAGAAGTTTCTCAAATCCACTCAAGTAAGTACAAGGCTACCTCAGTAACGTACAGTGTGAAAGGAGCAAAGAGCGATATAGCAATTGCAGGTATAGGGTATGCGTTGAGATGGCACATTCAAATATTTCACTACTCTAAGAAAAATACCGTATAACTTCACCAGCTTAATTCAGGGCCGCTTGGGAGGGGGACTGAAGCCCCACATAAGTTTCAGTTTGAAGATGTTTCTCTGAAAACGTCCAAAATAGCAGCCTACCCTTAAAAAATGTCAAAATTCAGGAGTGAATTGTCCAGCCACCAATATTAGAAACTCTTGATGGCAGGTACTGCAATTGTAGAGCTTAATTATTTAATGTGACTGCATTGTGTAGGTTATACACTGCTAATTTGATTATAAAAGGGTGCGACCAAACCGATGAGCAGCTTAACCTGTAGGCTAAAGAGTATCTTTTAATAAAGCTTTACTGCACTTAAAACGACTGCTTTGCCCATTAATTGCCCATGTGATAGCCTATTGTTAGAGCCTAGAGTAAATTCTACGGGGATAGGCTCATAACTTATACACCACAAACAGCGATGCTACCACTTGAACTGACTAGAGACTTATTTCAATGAAAAAGCACAGCTTCATGACAATCAGTTGTGTGAAAATGGGAACATCCGAATATCCAACAATTAACAACCCTAAATCAGGTTACTAAGCAGTCACTGCCATGTTGGATTGAACATTACATAGTTCTGGTTGTAACGTTCTTGAAAACAGACACGGACAAACAAGGATGGCACCAGATGGAGCAGGGGGCATGGTCCCATCAGGGAAGGCTGACTTGGAGGAACTTTCCCAATTTTGTCAGGGAGCCTTTATAGGTACGATAAAATATGTAATCCCGAAGACGTCCAGCTCCCCCCCCCCCCCCGACAACTTACTTGAATTTCCTCTCATGTACAGCAGGTTGTACAATAGTCCCCTCCCCCCCACCCTCCCCCCAATTTTTCAGATTTTCTTCCCCTGAAACCCCAAACTTTCAAAAGAAACCAAATAGTTTCGGCTCGCTTCGGGAGCCAAAAATTTTGCTTTCAATATCCTCCCGGCAACCCATCGCCCGTTTCAAGTCTTCAGACCGCCCCTCCCGCCAAAGAGTTTAGGCCCCTGTAGAGCAAATCCTGGGGCCATGCACCCCTGGACAAACCTGTTGAAAGACCAAACCACAATTTGTTTCTCTCTGCAGTGCGCTCTGCCACTCGCTAGCTTACTACATTGTAAAAATGCTTAAGTAAAAATACTACTCCTGGAACCTAAATGCAAGAAATCAAGAAGACTTTTTTGTATTTTGCATGAATTCTAGTAGTAGGCAAAGAACAGTCGTTTTGGGTGGTTTTTGTGACTTAAGTGTAAGATCATGGATGAATTATGGAAGCTTCAGGTCTACAGTAGTACTGTTGGTCAATTTAATCGTAAAACCATCATGCCAAACAAAATTTGAATACAGCAAAACTTCCTGTAATCAGCAAAAAGTGTTACTTTATGTGCATTTACCGTTACAATGACGTAAAAACGGCCATTTTGGAAATGACCCATTTAAATAAAGATCTCGTAAACCGATTTTGGTGGATTTTTGATATGTTGTTCCCCACATCCAAATCTACCAAAAACCACTGAAATCTCACTTGTAGGAATTTGTTTGGGGTTAAGGTATATTTTATCACAAATCTACCCGACTAAAAATATTAAGTCGTTCGTTCCTTCATTACCTTGGTTAAAACAACAAGAAGTATTAAACTTTTGACTAAAATTTGAGAATGAAAACAAAGAAAATTAATTAAAACAGTCGAAACATTGACTCAGGTTTTATGCAGTAACGAAATGAAAGAGCTTAGACCATTGAACAGATACACCAACAGTAATCAAAGAAATATTCTAAATAAAGTACATTAATGTTCTCACCGTTAACCGTTACAGAAAAAGTGCACCAAGCGGTATTTCCAGCCAGGTCCTTGGCAACGATTGTAACTGTCTCTGAACCAAGAAAGAACTCACTTCCAGACACGTGACTTGATGATACAATGAAATCGTTATCATCCGTTAGGAGAATTTTATTCCATGACACGAAGGAGGACGACATGCCAGGAGCAACAAACACATAAATGGTATCAGGACAATTTTGGAAGACCGGAGGAGTTACATCATCTGTCAATAGACATAATACAATGTTCTAGAAAGCATTTTTTTCCAAATCTTAATACCGTGTCAAACCTTATATTAAAAGCATGCTGGATTACGTCATCAACAAGTTTGTCAATTAAACGACATCTAAGTTACTTTTAAAGTTAAGTCATGGACAGTGTTTTTAGGTTCATATTGAATGCAATGAATAGGTTGATATTAACGAATCAATACCCTCATCTAACAAAACATCAAACAGAATATAACTATCATTTTTAATTACACTGTAAAGGAATTATGGTTGTAGTGACCAGCTATTTTATCTACTGATTCCTCCACTAGCAGATACCTTATAAATTCTGGCGTTTCTCCAAAGAAGCAAAAGAGAATCTTATCTTCGTCTTTTCGTGATACGATTATAAAAAAGCTATTTAAAATAAAATGAAATGGACCTACCTATTTACTTTTCGTTTATTTATAGTTTACTTAAATCACGTTGAAATTACATTATTAGCTACTGCGCTAGCGTCAAATAAGTATATAATAATCCTTGTTTATTGCAATAACTGTGGCCGATGACTATCGTGACGTAACGTGTTGGCGTCGTAATATATTAAACATAAGACCCTTACTTGTACATTTGCAAGATAGTTGTAATCCCTTCTACTAAACTAAATGCTTCGTAATCTCTTACTAGTCTGTCCTCTTTTGGAAGGTTAAATTGTTATTTGTTTGTTTATACACTGGCATGCAGTTGATTAACTGAAACTTTACTGAGATGGCTTTAAGAGTAAAGTATGAAGAAATTCGGATTAGTTGTACACACTTCTAAAAGTTCGCAGTACTTCTCTTGTATTCATGTTAAAGCTTGTACTTAAAAATCATGGCCTACCGTTCAAGCAAGTATAATTTCCATTTGGTTTTGGGATACAAAGTCCACTGCACGTAGGTGTCGGACAGGTGTCCGGTATGATGTTACCTAAAAAAGTCAAAAGATATTCTCTTGCGTTATACATCATTAATCATTAATCATTGGTATCTTCCTGTTCTGTGATTTAAAGCGTTCTCTGTATGATATGCATGATGCGTTACAAAGAAAACATCTATCAGTGTTGTTAACTTGTTGTAAAAACACTTGACATCGATTCTCGAGTCATGTCGGGTCATAGGGCATCGGGACTAGGGTCGAGAGTCTTGACGAAATAAAATTGTGATTAGTCTATTGCGGTCCGTTTGTGTGCATCCGATGCTATTCGAAAACAGTCAAATGTTCTTATTGTAATGCCCACATGCAATTGTGCAAGCTTCAGAGCCTTGCGAGTGGAAGGCTTTAGGCTACACCTTGGTCCCTACCAGAGTGTTGGACCTTACTCCCACAATGGTCTTGTGGGGAGGGGTGAGAGTCCCTCCCAACGCCCACAGTAGAGGGTGTCACCTTGTGTCACATTCCTAGTTACCACCATTCGTAAAAAATTGCTACGCTATTGCTACGTCATGATTGGGATATTTACTCATCCACGTAAGAAGTTCTGACTACGCACTTTAATAAACCCATGCAAAACACACTTCACTTCTTTAATTGTACTGGAACTGTGCTAGCAATGATCTTAACTTTTAATGTATCGTAATATCTGTTGATATAAAGTAATATTTTCTACAATGGAATTAGACATAATCGTAACCATGTACTAACACACAATGCATTTGCATTTAAAATTGTGTGATTACGCCGACAAATTGTTGAAACAAGCATGTTGGACGGTAACAAGCATGTTGGACGGTAACAAGCATGTTGGACGGTAACAAGCATGTTGGACGGTAACAAGCATGTTGGACGGTAACAAGCATGTTGGACGGTAACAAGCATGTTGGACGGTAACAAGCATGCTGGACGGTAACAAGCATGCTGGGCTGTAACAAGCATGCTGGATGGTATCCGTGAAGCAACAGTAGCAATGCCAGTTTCGTCTTCATTGAAAAGTGAATAAACAGTGCACGTACGGTAGTTGTTTGATACAAACAGGGGTGAAATAAATATCCACATGGAAGTATAATACATTATACCGATGTGTAATGCTGTGTATCAAGTATATCGCTGTCCCCGTTCAGCGGGGACAGCGAACGGACAGAGAATCGGGAAATCGAGAAATTATGTCAATGCACAAAGTTTTCAAATGGAAACCTTTGCAACACCCATGAATTAGTGCTAAGCGCATCTTCAGTTTTTTTTTTATGAAGTCGTCTATATTTTTCTACAGCCAGGTTTTTATTATTAGTAGGTATACTAATCCTCTACAAACAAAAGGCTTTCCTCAGAAAGGGTCCTGAAGTAACAATTTTGCGAATAAGACATGCTATTTAAACTGGATCCTATATAAGGGCTGGATTTAATGCGTAAAAGTGAGCTGGGGAGGTGAAAATCCCAGGACGGGACCCACCTATGGCCCGACTAGAGCACGCAGGTATGACGTCTAGGAGACAAAGCTCAAAGAGCCTCAGATGTATTTTACAAAATTAAGATCCACACAATGAAAGAATTACCTACTATCATGATATGTTTTGCCTTGTATAATATGGTACTGGGCAAACACTACACATATTACAAAATCACAATGATGCAGAGGGCTTGTAAATTGCATCATTAGTATGTGGAAGGTTTGCGCTGGGCTATGGAACACTCACGACGTTTAATGAGAAATAATAACGAGAAAAGGTAATAACGCGAAAATATTATTAACGGAAGAGCGCAAAGGGCAAACAAAAACTATTCAAGGTATGTTATTGCACTATTTACCTTTTTAATGGCGAAATTATCCATCCTAAAAATGAAAAAAAAAAACTGTGCTCTTTTGTATTAGTTACTAGGGAAACATTATGTCACATCGAAAGTCTATGGGATATAATATAGATTTCTTGAATGATCAAGTTTTAGGGTCAAGTTTACTTCCCAAATTAACTGAAATGTTTTGGCAGGGCTGAAGATTATGGGGTGGTTGGGCAATGAAGGCATGCAACCCCTCTTTGGGATTTCTAAACCTTAAACGAACGCATGTTTATTTTTCGAAAAAAAAAATAACGGAAAACATTGACAATTTGATTTTCATGATTTTCATGATTATGCTTTTAGGGCCCTGAAACCTGGAAAATCTCATACAAGGGCTCCCTTTCTCCGACTCTCTTGATGTAAAAGAGTGAACTGAAATTTACTCTTCGACGATTGCCGACAGTGACCACTCTTTTTTCAAGTGGAAATAGACTGAAATTTCACTCTGCTCGGAGTAGTAGTTAACTCTAAATGAGTGAACATTTCACTCCGAGAAGAGTGGAATTCCACTCGAAACAGAAAGTGGTCACCGTAGTCAATCTTCTTGCTGGATTTTCACTCTTTTACATTTAGAGAGGATGTTTTCTAGATAGATGCCCAGAATCTACCATTTCGATCTTATATTGTTGAGCTTCCTGACGATCTTATACTGTTGAGCGTCCTGACGAATACGCCTCTTCCTTAACTATTGGTTCCCCCCATGTTCGGTTACGAATGTTGCTGTCATAACCACAACTGCATAATACATAAAATACACCTAAGATCTACACAGATTTAATATTTTTGCAAGCATATTCTTTGTTTTCAAGCATCCAACAGAGTGCTTTTATGAAGTAGCTCACATTACATTTAAGTGAATGCTTAAAGCAGAGAATGTACAAAGCCTTAAGTCGTATTTCCACTAAAAACTGATTTGGAGACTTTTTCGGATGAACTCTTTTCCTTCCATTCTAAATTTCTAAAGTATGAAATCTCAAAATAAAATGTGTTTTGATGCACGTTACATCACTTTTATATCTTAGAAACTTCCATTCAATAAATGTACTGATGTAGGAGGCATTTTTGACAAAACTTGGGTGGGTCTACTCTACATGACAACAATTGGTCACGGTGGCTTCTGAAGCAATGCCATGGAACAACCGAAAGAAACCAGTAATTACCACGAGTTTCTTAACATATAATGTTCAAAACTTTGCCATATAGCACTATTTTGCATCTAGGCCATCATATAAATGCATAACTTTCTCAGAGTTGGCACGATAGACGACCCCTCTCCCCTTGACACCTTGCCAAAAACCAGTCAGTTCACTTAATAATGAAATATTTAATGTAAAATCCAAATCTTAACAACATAGCACCATTTTGCATGTCTACATCCTTAAGAAAAACAACATTTCTTAAATGACGAAGGGGTCACCCTTTCTCCCATGACGACACCCTTTTCAATTGTCCCAACCAAAAACTACGAAATATCCCTACACACCTAGAAATTCTAAACCATCAATCAATTCAAAAAGTTTTCAAAGATAGCACCATTTTATACCTCAGTTAGCTCAGGAAGCTGTTATTTGGATGGAGATCTATCGAACACTTTAATTTATGTAAATACTTTAAGACTCACTAATCGAGGTAAGATTATCAACGATAAGCCGTTTGTTTGGCGCAGGCGAACTTCTTTCCTTTGTTTGCTGGCTCCAATTTGATATTATACACCTAGCAACATCATTGAAGTCACGTAATTCTTTAAGAAGTGGCCTGCGCAGAACAATTCTTTGATGTGTAGGTTTGCTCCGCCAACAGGTTTAGAGCAGGTGATATAAAACTCGAAACGACTGTTTATTTGAAATAGAAGAATACAGCTAGCACGTTCCTTTACAAGATACCGCATGCAAATGAGTTGACGAGGCAGAAGTCTAACTTTTGTTACAACAATAGAAAAGTTTCCTGAAGTTTCCTGAAATAACCAGATATAGATTCTTGTTCATATTTCGACGTAAAACGTAACTTACATACTGCCATGCGCGTCGCCGAGCGTCGAAAGGTGCAATTATTTTTTACTTCCCTGACGACTGGCAATGTGGTGGCAATAGACGAGAATCCCTATTCTTACTGTAGATGTAGCAGACGGCAATTCCCTTTTGTGTTAACTTCCTAATCCGGTGTAAAGTCTTACAGTAATGTCAAGAACGGTACAAGAGATGGATAACTGAGTGACCTTGGCGGCACAAACCTCACTTCAAAGCGATGTATCTCAATCCAAATAACAGCTCCCTGGTTAGCTTACCTTACGTAAATGTCATCCCTTTGCTTAGACCCCTTCCTTAGGACTACTCCCTTGTCGGGGTGACAAAGTAAAGATTCGCCCGAGTGCCAACTATTTTATCACAGTCATTAGAGCTCCACTAAGATAGTGTCATTAATTACTCCCTCCCCTTCCGTAGGATTTTTCCAGGCTACGGCCCCTTATATGGGCACGCCATACCTGCTCATAAAAAATGAGCGTCAACGGCAAAGTTTCAGGCTAGCAAGTAACAAACAATGTTGCATCCTCATTGGGTGTGTGTATTTGTGTGCACTCACAGACACCTCCTTAGCGGCACATAGGCAGCCGGCGGGAGCTAAGCTCTCGCACGTCTTTCCTAGCTCACTCGCGGCTCGAAACTGGCATAGCTGCCCGAGAATTCCGTCACTGGAATGAGAAGTCTCGCGCGGCTGCACGTGCTTGCCTTGCAAGCAGCCCGCCCTCCAGACAGGTACGTCTACCGGGTGAGTTGGAGGTCAGCCAAGCTCATGGGGAAATCCCGTGAATTCCTTACCGGGTCCTGTGTACGTGTACCGGTAAGGCAGCGAGGGTGCGTATGTATGTGTTTGTGTGGGGGGGGGGGTACAAAGGAAGAAAATGAGAAAATTAGAAGAATACAGTGTCCCTAAAACAAAATAATATGTGGCCAGGCTTACCAAGGATATCACACTCATTGCCGGATCCACACTCTTTCCACCAGGGGTGGCGCCAGGATTTGCCGACACGCGGGCCAAGCTCCCCGACAGGGGTCCAGCAGCCCAAAGCCCCGACAAAGGCCAAAGGACAAAAAACGCAAAATTTTTAGCTTTTTTACGAAAAAATTGAAAATTTGGGAGTTTTATTGAAGACGATTTGAAAAAAAATGGATTTTTATGGAAGAAAATTGAAAAATTTGGGTTTTTTGTAAAGAAAATTGGAACATTTGGGATCTTAATTGAATAATCTGCCCTTCCTATGGGCAAAATCAAACAAATTGTCGTGGCGACTGAAGGTCGTCGGGACTACATATTTTATCGTACGGATTAAGGCTCCCCGACGAAACTGGAAAATTTCCCCGACGGGGGGCAGCCTTCTCCGACGGGGGCTATGCCCCCGGCCCCCCGCTGACGCCACCCCTGTTTTCCACACAGTCAAGTTAAATTTTTTAACAGATAGCAAAATTTTACTACAAGACTTCGCTCACTGTTGCACTTGTGCATCGATAAAGTTCCTTCCCAACTAGGTCAACACATACTTCACGGATCATCAGTGTTTTCTGAAATTTACCTTTTCAACGTATTTCATTAGCTCGGGGTGATAAGGAGTGTGTGAAATTGTGTGCACAATGACAAGCAGTGAATGGCCGCATTTATTGATTCCCAAAAAATAATTGAAAGTGTCAGTCACTAGTAAATATATATGAAATGATCTCAAAAATCCCAAAGGCGCCCTTGCCTTATACCAAAAACGAAAGGATGTATTTACCGATTATCAGGTAACCCCACCGACTTTCTAACTTGATAAATCGTGTTTACAATGTTTTTAGGTTATTAAACTCTCTTGACCTCAAATGACCTTTGACCATCACCAAAAACAATAGGGTAATAAGATAAATCTGTACACTAAGAATGTATGAATGTAAATAACCAGACCGACGCAAACAATAGGCACTCACCAAACCCGTCGAAAGTTATTGCATTTTGAATTCAATGGTGAATGTAAAAATGTCCATCTGGTATAATAATTGAACCATCTTTTCAGCGTTTATTCAGAAAACACAAGATATCTAGGGCGAGGACGTGACGTCAATAATTTGTGAGCAGTTAAACAAAAATTGGGGGTTAAACTGTCAAGTTATAGTTTCCATGACAGGCTCCCACTATGACTACCAAAAAGTCATTACAGTATTTTTGTGACACATGATTGTCATGTTTTCTTCTACTCACATGTCATTAAAAATTTGGGGGTGGTTTTGCTCTTTGCTGTCATTATTTAGTTCTTTCCATATTTCTCTTAAGGTCTGGAAAAAAGTAGGCGAACCTAGTGTCCCTTCCCCAGTAATCATGGCTGTGCCCAAGGCAACTGCTCATGAAATGATTTTGATTTCTACAATGTTATTCTCTTCAGCGTTTAGTTTCATTTTATTGCATATGTGCGTTAAAACGTATTAAATTTTTCACCTTGAGCTTGAAAGATTTCGATTCTGATCCACTTTGTGTCGTTATTTCGTTTTAATGCAACGCAGTTAAATTGAGGAGGAATAGTGTCTAGCCGTGGACGTTTAAGACGACACCCTAATTGCTAAGTGTCACATACTCCTATATATGATGTGGTACCATGAGTCGGTCAATTGAGGAAATTTTCACTAAAAACATACACATAAGGTAAAAATATATAATTTCAACTTATCCATTATTCTCATGAACATATTTTCTCTTAATCCTGAAAATCAAAGTGAACTTCATTGGCAAACTTCAAAGGGACGGAGAAATACCCACAGCAAGTTTCAGGTGCCTAGGTTCAAGAACGGTCACCCAAACATTATGAAAGCCCATAAGAGTGATATCAAAATATGTTCCATGAATGATGTCACCAGTATAAAACAAACCATTAGATGATGGAAGGAGACCATTTGCAGTGATTTGGAGGATCGTTTGAAATATCCTTTAGGCAATTTAAAGAAGGTCTCAGGCCACCTTTAGGTAACATTTGATGTAGGCTAGGTTGGATAAATTTCTTCTACAAAAGGGAGTAGATGCTTATTTTTGACAGAGTTTGAGTAGTGGTCGGGTTGTGCTGGAGCTTCTTCACTGTCAAATGTTTATTTGTTGGCCATAGCGGGCCTGTCTTGCATTTTGTATGCAGTGACCGACTCAAGGTACACTCACTATACAAGGACAGCACAAATACCCAAAAGAGGACCACATCAGTTACATGGCAACAGTCCCATTATGATTTCCAGAGCAAACAAGTATCAGTAACCCACTAGCATCCGGTATTTGAAGTACTACATGCTATATGGAGGAGACGAGAATGTGAACATCACGTTCAACTTAACTAAATCATCTTTTCATATGATATTATGATTTTCTTTTCTCTCTGTAGGCCTACCTGATTCTCCATAAGGTCGAAGAGATAATCCCTTGTAATATTTGTCTGGTATCCATCTGACAGTGTATCGATTAGTGTCTAAACTTCGATCGAGGAAATAAATATACCCTATTGACTCGTTACTAGGACTGTACCCACTCCAGAAGAAAGCGTCATCATCAAGAACAAGAGAAAAAACATTCAGCTCAGCGACTAACTTCAATAAGGTTCTCCCGGTCCCATCATAGTTAACTCTTTCTAGACTTTTCTGGGCGCTGTCGATCCAGTACAGAGCTCTTTCTAAAATGAAAATATAAAATCATTTAGTTGTCACTAATATTAAGAAAAGTTTTGATACTTGTGAATACTCTTAAACACTACCGTGGTAGTAAAATTAGATCATTGAAAGTACCCTTCTCCCCAAACTGGATAATAATACGATTATGAAGCTAGCCAAAAACCCTTGTAACCATGCAAATAAAAAATGCCAAGCATGCATGCAGCTTTTACGTGATCTCATCAGACTCCCCACTATTGATACCGATAATGATAATAATCGCCTAGATTATCTAAATTTAAACTATATATTGCAGTAGGCAAACATTCAACTCGAAAAAAGTTTCATAATCCTTATTGTGGCCTATCTTATAAACTGATTCGTATTGAACGAGGTTGCATGATTGACAAAGGAATGAAACATTAAAACAACGCCAAATACCTTTCAAGTCAATTGCAAGTGAACGAGGTGATACTATCAGAGTATTTACAAGAATTAAACGATTTGTGCCATCTGCGTCAGCTCTTTCTATTTTTGGATCGGTTCCCCTGTCCGTAAAGTAGATGAACCTGAAAAGAGCTAAACCTTCAATAGTTGCTTGTTTGATTTGTTAAATTAGTGGTTTAGAACAATACCTTTACAGCTCTGTTCTCATATGTATAATTTTTGTTAATTTAGAGCACGAGATATCATTTTTACAGCCTTCTTATCGGCCTCGCCAAATGTTCTTTCTATCTACTGCTCATCAGATGTGATTTTTGAAGGTTGCGTATATAGCACTGGGAATTTTTTCAGTTTTTTCAAACAATCGTTGTGTATATGACCGTTTATATGATTCGTAAAAAGCCGGGTTCAAAAGATGAGATATTTCGAATATTTGTTACTGTACAGGACGATAGAAAGTGCCAAGATACGATACGACACGTTCTCGTGAGATACATAAAGTAGGAAACACTATCATAAAGCAGTTCTTGAAAATCTTCTGTTGGCTTTGATTCAATATCGTCTGGTAAAAGTTAAGAAAATCTTTAAAATTTTACCAGATAGGAGGATAACCAACAATAGCAGTCTCTGCTTCAAGTAAAAGCTAATCGTGTCATAGAGGTACACCAACGGTGCGATGATCTGTCACATCATGTCATGTTCTGTGATATCTTACAAAGTTATCGGCAAAATCGCACCGTATGTGCCCGGCTAAGTGGTAACACTTCGGTACCACCTTAATATGACATCGTGCCAGCGTTATGATAATACGTTGGTAAACTCTCCAATTTTATAGCAAATTGATACGGTAGAGTACGGGTTTAGAAGATGAAGCATCTTGTTCTACTGTAGCAAAAATCGTATATGTTAAAATAGGGACTCTAACAGCTGACGTCCGAGTTTCTTCATCGATATTAAACTCAAAGAGAGCCTTTATACTAGAATTTGGAGATGAAACACAGCTTAACAACACTAAAAAACAATAAAAAATATTAGTAGGTATGCAACAAATTGTTCACTGTGGTTGAACTAAAATACAATCATTTCTTAACAAACTACTGAAATATATATGTTTTCTGGTTTGCCATAATTATAGATATGCAATTATAATGTAACATGTACCCTTTGTAAGGTTCCGTAACGATAGCACTAGGTTTGTCTAGGTCTGTATTCACCAGAGTATTTCGATATTCGCCATCCAAATTTGACACCGAAATAGTACTTCGCTCTGCGTCAGTCCAATACAACAGCCGGGAGTTGACATCGATTCGAAGTCCTAGTGGTTCTAAGAGTAAGATTTTTAGTCGTACACGTTGCTGAAAATTCTTAAACTTGTAGCAAATGTCACTGAGTTGTTACTTTAAGTAAAGCTAGAACGTTCACTCTATTAATCTTTACCGAAAGAATCATGGTACATATTGAATTCTTTAACCCTACCTGGTGATAGACGGTATCGGACGGTACCAGGGGGTACCGTGCGGTGCTTAGCTGTAGCAGAACAAGGATTTTCACATATCCCTTTTACAGTCAATCAATATATATTGAGCTTCTAATATTTGAAGAGCTTGACGTCTGGCATTCTCTTACGGACTTGATCTTCACCAAACACTTTAAGATGATTTAATTAAATGTAGGACCTCTACGAGCAAAGTTTGACATTCTTTGAAGTTATTCTCCTGAAAATGTAATGTTTATGAGGTTTTCTCACTTCACCTCTGATGACATCAAAAAATGTCTGAGTCAACCTCGTCCAAAATCACTATCCTCCCAGCATTCCGTATGGACCATGTATACGATTTTAGAGAAATCCTCAAAGTACACTTCTCAAAATATTGTGTTTACGAGGCTTTTACAATTTACTTTCAGTGACCTCAAATGATGCTTGACCTCCACAAAACAATGAGGGCCCATAATTTAAAGTAGGCTGTCTGCATGCAAGGACCCCCTCATGTTTACCCTTCTTGACACATCATCTTTACAAAATTTTCTTCGTGCTTCTTGAAGTTGATGTAGACACATGACAATTTCTAGATCTGTCAAGGTTGAACCTCAGGAGATATTGTGTTTACGAATTCTCATGATCGTTTTAGGACCTCTAATTTCCACCAAAACAATAGGGTTCTTGTACACAATACAAGATAGCCATATGCTACGTATGCGATCCCTCATTACTTCCCGTTGTGTGATATAACGCCTTTATTAGCAATTTACAAAGTTCTTAATGCTTTACTTCTGTAACCTCATATAAAATTTGAGCTCATCAAGAAAAATGTGATTCTTTCTCATGAGAAGACAGTCTATGTACTTAACGTTTTCTCAAATCCTTCATAATATTGCAATTTTTGCGCGCTCCTTGCTCTTTCTCTCTCAGTATTTTGGTTATTCTTAATTCTTAAAAGATTTCTTCCTTACATTGATCTTACTCTGCAGGTTGCAGAGCACTCAACACATTTCTTCTCAAAGTCTCAACAGTCTAGCCGGTTCAGGCAAAAGCAAAATAGTCAACGAATAGTAGAGTACTCATGTTTTAGTCCGTTGGCAGGCATTGCTAAAAGCCTGAGAAAATCAATACGAACTTACCGCTTATATTTTCCGAATGAAGTACAATTTGAAGAGAACGCCTTTCAACGTGAAACTTGTCAATAGTCTTTGTTCCTCTGTCGGAGTAGAAAACGAACTGAGTTCGAGGATCGTAATCAACTGCTTGCGGATCCGATTGATCGTTAAGTTGAGGAGCAAAATTTTTGTTGTTGTAACGGTAGACTACACGTATGGTTGATTGCTTGGCTATGACAAACAAATGCGGCGATGGTTGGACTATGCAGAAGAAGATTTAATCAAATGCATTTAATCTGAATTTAATGCAAAGTTAAAAAACTTACAATAAACGATGTAAAATTTCCTCCAGTGTCATTGGTAATAATTTCTTTGCCACTTTTAGAGTAACTACGAGAGGCTGGCAGTTTTAATCACCCTCTTTAAGTTGCACTTAGTCATATCATGTGTTTTAAGGAATGGCAATGAAGTTGAATGTGTAGGTAACGATATAACTTACACTAACATGTAGGGGAACGTGTATGTTACGTATGTAGCATATGTAGTGCATGTAGTGTATATGTTAGTAATAAAAATATCTAAGGGTACCCATTTACCTAATCTTCTACAGGAGGTTAGGTTAGGTTAGATGAGGTTTAACGTCCCAGTTTCCAACCAATTGGTTCAAGTCGAGACGACCACGGCCTTTTTTCCAGTTGTGGCTCACTGGCTTGTTTTCCCCACTCCATTGTTTATGCTGAGCACCAAGCACAAAGGCAGTAGGTTCCATTTTTAAAGTCTTGGGTATCTTCTACAGGAACATAGTATTCTTCTCACGCTTTACAACTCTTCTTTTTCCTTACTTATCCTGCCGTAATACAGTGTGGGGCAGTGCCACTCTTTGAGATACCACCAATTTTCAATAGACACCGTCTCCATCATGCCATTTTTTTGTTTGGATATTTTAAACACTCTCATTTTATAATCTTAATCGTTAATCCATAATTGTTTTTCGTACAACTGGCCTTTCCCGCACTCATCCCTTAATTTTTTAAATAATACTGTCACTTTCTTTCGCGGTGATAATCATGCCTATGGTACACACTTTTCCCATTTTTTTCATGCGTCTTTTGGAGTCAAAAGTTCCTTGCAAAGTGAAAGATACATAGGTTTCAAATGCTGAAGCTTCCTCCCTGATAGCATAAAGGACTGAAGATCTGTCTACATCTTTACCTTTAGCCCAAAGAGCATCTCATTCATTTACAGCAATGATACATACATTTATCTATGTTCTTTTTACTTTGTTTTATAGTTGTTGCTTCTCCATACTGTTAATTTTGTTTCTTTACGTTGGTGATGTCATGGGATCATTATATACCCTACCAGCTTTTGCGAATGTTTTGTAATCACTCTACAGTCTAGGTCGATTATTGTATTTTTGTACATTGAAGCTATTCTGTAAAAGATAAACAGAGTTTGAATTGTAGTTTTATAAAAGCTAATAAGTAATAGAACTTTTCATCAGTATGATGGTGAAGTAGAAATACTTCTATCAACATTTTTAGCTAGTACAAGAATGTGATAGTGACATTTTGTGTGTTTTCTTTTTAAAAGTTGCCTCTTAACTTGACGAGGTAAGTGCTTTTAATCATTGGTAGTTCTTAGTAAAGGTTTTTAATGTCAAAATAGTCCTGTGAGAAATTTAAGCTATGGCAACGGAAAGAATGAAGTTTAATTTGTACTGTCCGGCAGCTTCTATTATGCTTGCACGGAAAATTACTGATACATTTACCTGCCCTGATCGTTGCGTTAAATCCTTGATAACTTAAGCTGGAATCCGTTTTAAACCTTATCGTCATATCATTCTTCCTTGACACAATTTTGTCAGGATAATGTGGCCAATAAAAGCCTGTGCCACAAGATTGTTGTAGCAAGGAATCACCAGCTTTGTCCGTTATCTGGGTACAAACAGATATTAAACACGTCAGGACTAAGCTCCTAAAATTTGATCTTATTATGATGTACTTAATATACGGTTTAGTATTATATCGTCTTAGAACCCCCTCTCCTAGGCGTTGCTATTCTGTTGCATTAATTCCTAGGAGCCGAGGACGACAGAAGGAGGAAATGTCTAAAATTTTCAGTTTGAAAGATTTTATCTAAAAGCGTCTAAAATGTACCCTTTAAAATATCCAAAACTATTAAGATGAATGGTTAAGATCCCATCTTGGACACCTTCCGACAGCACTGGTCTGTCCCAAATTATGTTAATTGTAATTTTTGGAGTAGCAAGTGCTTCCACACAGAAACCTCTTAAAGTTTTATAAAGCAGAAATCTAAATACCATACCCTGTTTCCAACGGCAACGCTCTACCGACAAGCTGCATAGTAACAAAAGGATTCGTAAGGTCAGTGATATTCACATTCTTACCTGTGTACCTTTGTATACAAATATGTAACCGTCCAATAAACTGCCTCAGGCATTTTTTAACATCGTTAACCCCAGAAGCTCTAAATACATACCGCACACAACAAGACATGACGCACTGCACACTTTGCAAATACCATCCAGAATTCTAAACATGCCCTTACAAAAAAACGTTTGGCATACCCCATGTGAACACACAAAATCACATGTAGCAGATCATATGAAAATACATAAGGAAAAAAGTGTGGCTATGAGTGGTGAAAATGTGGTATTAGACAAGGGCGTAGGAAGCGGGGGCTAAGGGGATTAGCCCCCAGTCACAAATGTGGGGGCTGAATTATGCTTCCCCCAAGATCCAAGGGCAAAACCCCTTATTTGTCTCTTTTGTAAGAAATGTCAAAAATTTGCAGTAATTGTCCTTAAAGTTTGTCCAAAATATTGCACCAAATTGCATCTGGGGACCCTCAAATACCCAAAAATTTTCCAAAGGGGAGGGGACACCCCTTCCTCTTAGACCCCTCCCCCAGGACGCCGGTCCGAAACAAGGTTCAGCCCCTCCCCCAGTCTCGAAAAGCTACCTACGCCTATGGTATTAGAAACAATCTGACACACATTACCACACTTTTCCCTGCATGATTGACATACCTTGATTCTGGGTCAAAGTGGGGAAAGCTGTGTCAAGTTGACACACATGTGACAAGCGAGGGCAAAGTGTGACAAACAAGGCCAGTGAACGAAATCGAATTGTTGAATTTATTTTACTCAGCACCACACTTCTCCACACATTTCCACACTTTGCTTGGGTGAGCTCATGATTCATGTGAGCTTGCCTTTACAAGCAGCCCCATAAACATGGGAGCGACACTCCTTAGCTTTATCTTCCGTCTTGCCTTTATCTCTCAAAGTAAACCTTTGAGTTGATAGGCCTACTCATGCCATACGGGCATAAGGCCTTCTTTACGCTCTCTCTATGTATTCGAGCGCCCTCTCACTTCTTTAAAAACCTAAGATTCTTTACTGGAGCCCGAATCGACTCTCAGCCGTGCTGCTTGTTATCTCATCGCTCCGTGAGGAGGATGAGATATTGTAGTCACTTGACCTGTTGGGCTATATTCGGCAATGCCAGCAGAAAAAACAACCGTTGCCATGGTAACAGTTAATTTTCACAAGTTACTAGTCTAAAGTTCTAACCCATGGTGACCAAAAGTCCATAACAGAGGGAGGGGTCAAAACGTGTCCGTGTGTGTGTGTGGGTGAGTGTGTGTGTGCACCCGCGGTGTGTGAGCGATCCTGTGGCTGTGGGTGCACTCAGCAACACGTCCTTAACAGGACACGGTACAGCCGGCGAGAGCTCCGCTCTCGCACGTCTCTCCTAGCTCACGCGGAGCTCGAAACTGGCGTAGCTGCCCGAAAATTCCGTCGCTGCGCGCGGCTGCACGTGCCTGCCTTGGCAAGCAGCACGCCCTCCAGACACGTACGTCTGCTGGGTTAGTTGGAGGTCGGCCAGGCTAATGGGGAAATCCCGCGAATTCCTTACAGGTACATTTCCCGCGAACCGCTAAGGAAGCGAGGGTGAGTATGGGCGTGTTAGTGTGCGTGTGAGTGTGTGTGTCCAATTTTGTTTTCTTAATATCTCCAAAACGGTGAAGCCGATTTTCTTCAAATTTGGTGGGAAGGTGCCCTAGGGGAAACCCCAGTTCTGCATTGACTCCCGGAAGTAAAGGTCAAAGGTCAGAGGTCAAAGGTCAAATTATGTGAAAATCACTCTTTTTATAATAACTCCAAGAAAAAACATCCCATGAACATGAAACTTCACACATGTAATAAGAGTGTTTGGCACTACAAAAATTTGTGGTTGCCATGGCAACCAAGGTAAAAACCACGTGATATTAACATTTTAACCCTTTCTTGAAAAGTGTTCCATGAACTCCTTCTTGTGGGCTGGACCGATTTTTTTGAAATTTGGTGGGTACGTACCCCAGAGTGTAAACTTGTGTCTCCGTGACTTTCGGCAGAAGAGGTCAAAGGTCAGAGGTCAAATTCAATTTTTGGGAAAATTCACGGGTTTTTTTAGTATTTTTAGTATAATTCCAGAAGGAAACATTCCACATACATAAAACTTTGCACATAAGATGACCTTGCCTAATACCACCAGAATGTATGGTTGCCACGGCAACCAAGGTCAAAGATCAATTTTTGTGAGAAATCACATTTATTTAGTTTTTTTAGTATAATTCCAGCAGGTAACATTCCACTTACATGAAACTTTTCACATATGATGAACGTCCCTAATCCTAATACCACCAGAATATATGGTTGCCATGGCAACCAAGGTCAAAGATCAATTTTTGTGAGAAATCACATTTTTTTAGTTTTTTTTAGTATAATTCCAGAAGGAAACATTCCACATACATGAAACTTCACACATATGATAAACCTGCCTAATTCTACCATAATATATGGTTGCCATGGCGACCGGGATCAAAGGTCACGTGAAATAAGGTCAAAGATCAATTTTTGTGAAAAATCACATTTTTTTAGTATTTTTAGTATAATTCCAAAAGAAAACATTCCACATACACAAAACTTCACACATATGATGAGCGTGTATAATGCTACCAAAATATGTGGTTGCCATGACAACCAAGGTCAAAGATCAACTTTTGTGAGAAATCACATGTTCTCAGTTTTTTAGTATAATTCCAGAAGGAAACATTCCACATACACAAAACTTCACACATATGATGAATGTGTCTAATGCTACCAAAATATATGGTTGCCATGGCAACCAAGGTCAAAGATCAATTTTTGTGAGAAACCACATTGTCTTAGTTTTTTAGTATTATTCCAGAAGCAAACATTCCACATAAATGAAACTTCACACATATGATGAAACTGCCTAATACTACCATAATATATGGTTGCCATGGTGACCGGGATCAAAGGTCTCGTGAAATAAGGTCAAAGGTCAATTTTTGTGAAAAATCACATTTTTTTTAGTATTTTTAGTATAATTCCAGAAGGAAACATTCCACATACACAAAACTTCATACACGTGATGAACGTGTCTAATGCTACCAAAATATATGGTTGCCATGGCAACCAAGGTCAAAGATCAATTTTTGTGAGAAATCACATTTTCTCAGTTTTTTTAGTATAATTCCAGAAGGAAACATTCCACATACACAAAACTTCACACATATGATGAATGTGTCTAATGTTACCAAAATATATGGTTGCCATGGCAACCAAGGCAAAGATCAATTTTTGTGAGAAACCACATTGTCTTAGTTTTTTAGTATTATTCCAGAAGCAAACATTCCACATAAATGAAACTTCACACATATGATGAAACTGCCTAATACTACCATAATATATGGTTGCCATGGCGACCGGGATCAAAGGTCTCGTGAAATAAGGTCAAAGGTCAGTTTTTGCGAAAAACCACAATTTTTTAGTATTTTAAATATAACTCAAGAAGGAAACATTCCACATACATGAAATTTCGCACATATGATGAATGTGCCTTCCGCATATATTGTGTGCACAGATTTTCTGTAAAGCGCACTGAATTTGTCCTTTTTGCACAACAAAAGGGCGCATGGAGATGCAAATATCAGGGCGGCAGTGCGGATTTGACATACGCGCCTTTCTATTCGGTGATGTGCGTATAATAGGCACGCATTACGAAAACGTCATTGTTAGAACAACGCAGCTTGCGTGAGCATTGTATACGCGCAGAATTTAGTTGGCCTGTCTTTTTATCTAGAATACTTCACACGTACTTCAGCGTTATCATCGACGAACGCGCTGGTAGTTGCTTTTACTTTGTGAGTGCGTGAAAAATTAAAGGCCGATATAAAAGAGCGTAATTTGAAGATACTATAGAAACTGACATATGACTATGCGCTTCAATTCAAACCACTCATCGTGCGTTCATATTCAAGTGCACTTATTCAGAGACCGGGGAGCCAGTTTTGAAGTGCGGGGGCTAATCATCAAAGCCGCCCAATATGTTCAAAAAAATAAATACAGAATAAATGCAATTTAATGCTGCCCAAAATGCACAGTTTACGGCGGTCCAAAATGCCCAGAAAAAGTGCGGTGCTAAAGTCCTCATAGCTCCCGTCTCCGCGGTCCCTGCAGTTATGTGTAGGCCTTATGCCACAAGGAAGAGAGAAAGTTCTTGTGAGTTATATGGCTCAATGCGTGTGCTAGCGATGAGATAAGCAACTCCGTGGATTGCCCTCTTGTATTTTGTATTTAAAAATTATCAGCATTGCTCCTTACGCTGAGTCTGCTTAGCCGCACCCCTGGTATGCAACCTGTGCCTTACTTCCACTAAGCAATACTCTGTAATGATCGAAAACAATCATGAATAATTCATGGTTGTTGTCAGGTAATTTGTCTGGAGGACAGTTGGATATGAAGAAATTCCTTGTAATCCTAGGCAGGAGTTTGCCGACTTTTTTTTTCAAAATGAGGACATACTTTTTATGGGTTCCTGAAATATTTGGCGCATAACTATCACCAACCATCAACCCAGTATGCCACATAAGCGCTACTGTCACAAAGCTTGATACTTCAGGTTTGCATACATGGTACCAAATAAACGGAAAAGGCAATGTGTAAAAAGCTGATCTCATTTCCATTTAACTCCCCTTCGCTCTGCTGAAGGATGTCGCTCGTCCCTCCCGTCTTTGTTCTCCTGGAATGTGTCGGGTGTTGTTGACCAACTTCAGGGAAATCCCGATGCCGTCCTTCTCCACCTCTAATTCTTTGTAAGTATGGCATTCCTCACAAGGATCCAGCCTAGCGATCCCACCCTCCCCTTCCGAACAACCTACAATCCTGGACAAAATTATTGGGACGCTTCCTGACCTTCCCCTCCACCCCTTGTTTAATATTAAAAAAACGAAAAGTGCGCTCTTTTCTTTAGCGCTCAACTTTAATTCACCTGCAAAACCAACATTGAGGTGGGGCGCAGGGGATTTGTCCCAGATAATTTTGGCCAGGATTGTAGTTTACAATATACAGACATGTAAGTGTATGTACAAACGTGATGACCTGAGTAAAAGAATGTGATATGAATATTTTTTCCTTTTCATTATCAGTCCATTTTCCCATAACACTAAACTGTTCTTCCATGTTTGACTACTTTCCCATAATTTTCTATACAAGAGATGCAAACACACCGTGTACAAAAGTGTAGAGGATGTCAAAGATTTACAGTTTATGTAATTGTTAAAATTAAGCATTTTGCTTTCAAAAACTACTTTCTGGGTAAAAACAAATGTAAGAATGATTGACAAAAGAATAAAAAGAGTAACATTTACTTATCTAGTACTTAGCATGTTTATCACGTACTGCTTATTTTTCAAGGTCGAAAACAAATGTCATAGTAAATTAAGGTTTCTACTACTGCTCGAGAGCGTAGCACCTGTGCCCTCTGGGGACGGGAGTCAAACTCCCGGCACTCATCCTGAGGGGTACCTAGATCTGGATACCCTTTCGCCGTCGGTACTTTGCTTGCATATTTCTGCAGTACTGCACCATGCCCACCCTTGGGCAAGGGCCCCCAAACCAAAGCTACGCCATTGTACTGTGGGATAATGTTAGATCAAGCGGTTAAAGTAACAACTCCCAGGTTGAACACTGTACCTACCTTTAAATAATCCAGTGCACAGCCACCTGATTGCTCTAGTCGGAAGGTGTAAAACTCCATCTCGATAACTGTATTTTCTGGTGATGTTATTGTAGTACTGCAATCGACATAGTTCGGATAATTGTTTGGAAAGTTTGGAGAAAACAACGGTCGCAAAGTAGTTGTAGCAGTTAACTCCGGTTTGCTGCACACATCTGTTGAATGAAAATTAACAAGATTTAGGTGGTTGTGAAAAAATATTAAGCCATACCAAGTCTTCATTTGCTGAATAGTAGAACTGAGGGGCAATTTCTACGTCGAGCCTTTTATCCCAAACAATTATGGGTAAAGTTAGTTTACACTACCTCATGACCTGTAATTGTTACAACCTTTGGTTTTTACTCTTTTTTTTTCAAGGTCTCTCGACTCTCTGGAGAAGAGCCAAGCGGTGAAACCAAACGTTACTCCCGAAAGCAGTTTTGCTCCCCTATGAAGCTACGTCCCTGACGGAAAAACACCTTTCTCTGTGTATTTTTCAAGCCCGTGGCCAAAAAAACCTGCTGGAGGGAGTGAGATAGCTTCCGGAGGTGGAATATTTTAAAATAAGGGTCTTAGCTCCAATCATGTTTTGATATGTTAGAGAGGTGTTTATTTCAAGCATTCTGATAAAATTTGCATTGAAATCCAATCTGTTGTTCTCAAGATATTATCAGGTAAACTTGGCACATTTTCAAAACAGAGTGAACTTGAAGCAAACATAATTATATGACATCAAAGCCTCACAATAATGAGCAGTCTTTTGTTTTTCTTTAAACTTTATAATCAATTTTCTCCTCCACAATCACATATAATCCGAATTTGATTGCATGAGAGGCATGGAAATTTTACAAACTTTACATCCCAATGGGGAGGTCCTATTCCTATTTACTTCAAGTTCAATACAGCAGACTGAAGAAACAAAGGAAACAAATCATTTCTCATCAATGTGAGGAAGTGATACAATCCCTGATTACCTCAAACTCACTTTGGGTCAAAAAAATATTAACTTCATTTGCTGATATCTAGAGTACTACATGTCTGATTTGAATGGGAGTTTCTTCAAATTGCGTAAATTTAGTTCTGCTTTCACATATGGAAATTACCTTGTTTTACTTAAACTCTTCCTTTAAACCTACGTTTTGTCGACAAGCGGTATGCGGTATACTAAACCATGCGGAATAGTTTATTTGTTCCTATTCATTTTTTAATAAACCCTTTATTTGCACGCGGTATGGGGAATGCGGAAACAAGACATACCGCGCGTTTTATTATCCATGTGACATAGCTCTTAGGTCACAGTCAGTGGTATCCCAGCTGAAAATTACAGTTGAGTCCAGTTGAAATTTTTAACTGGACTCAGTAGGACTCAACTGGATTCCAAGTGGACTTACACTGGACTCAGACCTTTTGTAGAATGTTTTTAGCTCGGTTTCTTTTTTCAAATTTATTTCCAAAATGTTCAGTTTACATACTTAAACAGTGTATAACAGGATTAGCCCTCCACTGAATTCATTTGTTTTTTCATTTTTATTTTGTAAACTATATTTTAATCTCTACGTGAGTAAATACATACGTTTTGAACCATAACTACATGAGCCGTACCCTACATGCAATATAGTGTGATGGATGTTTTGGGCTTTCTTCAGATGAATTTTGAAGTATCCCATTACATCTGAAATACCCTTCCATGGGTCACACTTGTGTGGTTAAAGTTTTTAAGGGTGTTCATTAATGCAGGAGACGTACTTTGATATATTAGGATATATTAGTTGATTTTCCAACTGGACATGCCCAATTTCCAGAAAAGTCCAGTTGTAACGGTCCAGTTGAACTAGTCCAATTAGGTCCAGTTGAACTAGACCAGTTCAATTAGACATGCACAATTTCCAGAACAGTCCAGTTGACCCAAATGGAATTTTCAACTGGGATAGCCTTTCATTTTCAGAATGAATCCCTTCACTAGTGTAAATCAGAAGTGGGGCCAGGTGTGGCAGATCCCAACCCGCAGCAGGGAAAACTGCCCCCTCCCATTAGGAAATTTTTCCAATTTCATCGGGAGCCTTCGTCGGTACAAGGAGGCATGTAGTCGGTGACGGTAACCAGTCGAACAGACAATTTTGCCTGTTTTAGCTCTCATCAGGACATTGTTTTCAATAATTTTTCAATTTTAGTCTTCACCGGTCATTCATATCGCATAGCCTAGTTGTTCTCTTGTTTTTGTCCGACCGGTGCGATAAGCGACTAGCGGAGGGAGGTTTGACCATTTTATCCAGCAGACGAAGTGGATACGATACAATGCATGGTATCCCCGATTTGCCACCCCCCCCCCCCCCCACCCGACAGTTCATCTATTTTGCCTTAAATGAGATTGTCTTATGGCTATCTACCAATTATTACGCGCCTCGTGCCCTGTGCAGTTTCTCAATCCAAATTTTGTGGAAAACACTAAATCAGCGCGCAACTCGGCACTTAAGGTATATATGCATACTAGACAAAATGCATTCTTCAGTTAAATGAGGTAGTACAGAGCAACGTTTCTCGTCGTGGAGCCCTGCTCCCTGTCAGGCAAATTCTGGCTCGACCCCCGGTGCACATGGAACCGTACTTTGATCAAGGGGGGGGGTACGGAGATCATTATGGAGAAGTTCACATAATACCACACATTAACTAATCACCCAGGCTAAGATCTACCCCATATCATGCACATACTGTCTGTACCAAACAATATGTAGGTGAAAGCAGGGAGCTGTTATTTGGAAGGAGATAAATCGCTTTGAAGTGAGGTTTGACACATCCAATGAAATCTGTCTCTTGTATCTTTCTCGGCATTTCTTTGGGACGTACACTGAATTAGGTAGTACAATAGAGATTTGTCGTCAGCTACATCCACTTTAAAACTGGGGAGTCTTTCGCTCTGCCACAGCATTACCAGTCACTAGGAAATAAAAAAATATATTGCATGTTTGGACACTTGATGACGCGGATGGGAGTATACTAGTTAGATTTTATGTATCATGTGAACGTGATTCTATACCTGGTGTTTCAGGGAACTTTCAGAAACTTTCGAGATTGTTGTGACAAAATTAAACGTCTCCCTCTGCAGCTCATTTGCATGAAGTTCGTTATATAGGAAAAGGCAAGCCTTATTGGCTTATTACAATTAAACAGTCGTTTCCAGATTGAAGCACGTGCCGCCAAATCAGTGGTGCACATCAAAGCATTGTTTTAAGAGGGTCAATTGTGACAGGATTACTAGACGTGAATAATGTTGCTAGCGTATTGATATCAAACTGAAGCCAACGAATAAAGGAAAAAAATTCCCTTTAGCTGAATGCCTAGCTCATCATTGATAATCTTCTCGGGATAAAGTGGGTCTTAGGGTATAAACATAAATTTCCGTTCAACCTCCTTCCAAATAACAACTCCCTGGTGAAAGTACAACAAACGTTTACGCACGTATCGGAACATCTGATCAAAAATCTAAAGTTTATTTAATAAGTTTAATGATAATAGTGATGCTAAAAGTCTCCCACACAGAACACACCTTAATTCAGGCATGGTCACGATCACTGGCATCGAGTCAATAACAAAACAATCACGTACTTTAATCCTCCACAGAAAATCATTTTGGAAAAATAAACTGCATACACTCCACCCACTCGGAATCACTGTTCACAAATACCTTCCATCAAGTGATCATGACACGATTCACTAAGTATGACCTGTAATTCAACCTACTACAAATGACAATTCAAGTGACGAACACTCTGTTAAGTTTTACACTAAAACTCATTTATTCACAAAGGTCACATTTTTTATGCTATTGTATATTTTCGTTTATGTATTTTTGTGTATAATAATGGGTCATAAACGTCAAAATTTACATGTATATACAAGTACACGAACTGGTGCTTATATTAGCTCAAGTATATAACTGGTTTCATTAAACATTTTTATTATTTCGACATGCAAAAGATCAGATGTTAAATTTTAAAACTTCTCAAGTGTTACGATTACCTCGCCACCTGACAAGATAGACTCTAAAAATGATTGCCCGACCTGGGCAAAAATTTACTCAGCCGTTGGTTCCGTATGCCTCCTAACCGGAATTGGGTAAAATATTGCCCAACTTAGTTGGTTAAGGGTTTTACTCATTAGTTGGGCAAAAAATTTGCCCAACCATTTTACCCAACTAATTGAGCAAATATTTTGCCCAACCCATTGGGCAAAAATTTTGCCCAACTTTTGGCAAATCGTTGAACTAACACAGTTGGCTAATTTATTATCCATTTCCGATTAGGTGGCATACGGAACCAACGGCAATGCATGCAGTGCAAACGGCCGAAAAGACGCCCCGGGGCACGCTTGCACCAACACTAACTGTACTTGCAGTTGAAACCAGTTTCAGTGTTACTTGGGGTAGGACTGTAAGACTTGGATTAGGCTGGAGGAGCTGGGAAAACACAATGAATTAAACATTGGCTAAGTTTTTCTTTAAAGTGTGGATTGCTGCAAAAAGTTTCTCTTTGAAAGAAGTAAGTTTCCATGCATGGTGTACTGGATGTACATCATACAGACAACACAGTACAGCAATGACCATATAATTTATACACATCACTTTAACTTCATTTCAGAGACGAAAGATTGTCTTAATTGTAAAGAGAATCAAATGATAAAAACCTTGTTATTTGAAAATTTAGGTATGAGCTAACCTTTGCTGAATTTGCACTAGGTAAGGGCTATCAATGGTTAATGGTCGTTGTTGTCCATTCTTTTTATGACCCCTTCTCCGGGTTTTGATTGGTATAATCCATGATTATTATCACTACAATTTCATATTAATGAGTAACAGGTAAGGGTTGTGACAAGTCACTAACTGTGACTGTGAACCACATAATGATTTCAACTGTGCCTGTACATTGGCAGTCGGGGAAGAGCAGTTTGATATTTAAAGATTTAGTTGATTTGTAGATTTAGTAGTTTGGTTGATTATTTAAACCAGTGTAGGTGCAATCTGTGATATGACTGTAAAACTCGGATTAATCTGGAGGAACGAATGAAAACACAATATATTACCCATTTGTTAAGTTTTCTTTAGGTGTGGATTGTTGGAAAAAGTTACTAGATATTTAAAGAAATATGTTTACATGTATGATACACCGATGCTGTAAGAATGCTTGCCTCTCTAGCCGTCATTTTACCATAGTTCATTTTATGTTACCATAACTTTAAAGCAAGTAAAAAAGTATGAAGTATAAAATAAGTTCAGTTTCATCAGAATTAAGGACTTGTTCTCTCTTTTCTAAATTTGTTGTGTAAAATGTCCATACTTCCTTGTGGACGATGTTACATTTAAATATCATGATAAAATTATTGGTGTTATCTCGACACCAAATGATGTTATATTACAAGCACCTCTAAGTGTATAAAGTGTTGTTTTGGCACTTACAAAATTAGTTGGCTTTACACCGTAAGCTGTTAACTCATGGAAACACAAATTGAACGTGGTGCAATTTCAACACCAAATGGTGTTTTACAACACTCCCATATCCCATATTTAGCACCCTCAAATGTATGCAGTGTTAGGAATATATAATAAAATTTTATACATTCACTACCTCAAATTGAACCTCGGTTTCCATGGCTGTTACATATTGTGGTAGGGAAAGACATTTTCAGTACAATTTTGAAGTACCAAAGTCAATGCAATATTCCTTGGAGTATGGCAAAAAATGCTATTTACAAAACGTGACTTGACCTTTAGCCTGTGAAGGTTGACTTTACTTCAGTAACTCTTTGGGACCTCTCCATCACGTATGAATAAAATCGGCCGAAATGTTCAGATAGTACCATATTTGGACACACATATACAAAGTCCAAAAAGTTTTGACCCCCGTTGCAGTCGATCTCTTTATTTTGCGATACCCCACCTTGGATTACTCTCTAAGTCATTTTACTTGGGAAAACCAAATATTTTCATGGCAACTATACCTATGGTAATTGACGTTGCAGCAAAGTAACTTCATAAGGTATTTGATTCTTTGTATGGAGCCATTAGATAAAAACAGAACTAGGGTACGAAAATATGAGCAGAAATTAAAGATAACCAGTTTCTCAACATTTCGAAAGGTATATCAGTGGCACATACTCTCCCGAAATTACTCTTCGCTGGGGTTTCAGAACATGAAGCAAGGAACGCAACTCTCAACTCCATCCCTGATGATTTGCTTGAAAACATGCTAAGCTAAATAGAGGAAGTGATAACCCAGTAACACTGGGCCTATGTCTATAGATTTGCTGCTATATCAATTGAAAATTAAATCGAGACATGGAAGGAACTTCCAGTGGCGTAGCCAGGTTTATTGTCGGGAGGGGGGGCAAGAGCACCAAGATTTCTCCCATTTAGTGATCTGCTTCCTAATAATCAGTGTTCGCCGCAGGTCCAAATTTTGTCCGGGTGCTTTCCTCTGACCTGGCTGATGTGACTGATTGCCGTCCTGGGGGAGGGGTCTAAGGGGAGGGGTCCCCCTCCCCTTTGGAAAATTTTTGCTCATATTAGGTGGGCTAGATGCAAAATGGTGCCAACCTTGGTGCTAAATGTAAACAGAATACATCACCAAAAATTCCTATTTTTTTAGGAAGCTTTTTTTCATCTTGCTTGTCTTCAGGTCTTGGTGAATTTTTCTTGAGTCCTACTGGTAGATCAGAATCACAATGGTTGAAGTACAGTGATTAAGTGAACCCTGGTACACCTTTCCCTTCATCAGTTCACCACATTCACCACAATCAGTCCAAATTTTACCATTCTAACAAACTGCATATACCACATTGCTGCTGCTTTAATTATCAAGAAACATTGGAAGTATACAGTAAAGGGACAGAGTCCCTTGTCAGAGGTCCAGAGATCCCATGCTGTATAAACAGATAGTAAAACATAACTAGTACAACTATAGGCACGATGTCATCATTCCATCCCTGAAAACCTTAATGAGGACTGGTTGTGCCAGTGTGGCATATACTTTTAAATAAACAAAGTGCACTGGTTGAGAAATTCAAAATTTTACCCAGATAATGAGCAAATTTCACCATACATTACTTTCAAAATTTCCCCCAAGATTTTTCCAGAGGGGGCAACTCGCCCCCCTGTCCCCCTCCCTGGTTACGTCACTGGGAACTTCCCAAACCTACTGAGGACGAAGCGCAAACTTTAAAAGAAGTGCCTAAGCTCAAATCAAGTTTTGATATTTTAGAGTGCCATTTATTCTAAGCATTCTAGTGAAATTTGCATTGAAATCCGATGTGTGGTTTGTAATATATTAGCTGTTAAAGTTGTCACATTTTCAACACGAAGTGAACTTGAAGCAAGCACATATGACATCATAGCCTCACATTAATCAGCAGTTTTTTTTTTCTTTTAACTTTACAACCACTTTTCTCCTCCAGAATCACATGTTATCCAAATTTGCTTGTGTGAGAGTCAAGGTAGAGTCAGGGAAGGTAGTATCCCTCTTAAGTTCAAGGTCATCACAACAGACTTAAAAATCAAAGGAAACAAAGCATTTCTCATCACTGTGAGGAAGTGATATAATCCCTGATTGCTTCAAGCACACTTTGGGTCACAAATGTAGTAACGTCATTTGCTTATTTCTCGAGAACTACTTGTCCGATTTTAATGGAAGTTTTACCAAAATGCGTAGATTTTTTTGATCTTTTATATAAAGAAATTAATTTTTGGTTAAAACCTACCTTTAATAGGTGTGACATGATTTCTGTGGTAAGGAGACTAATTATCTGCTATGTGGACTTTGAAATGATCAAAACCCACGCAGGACGGACCTAGTCCAAAGGAAGGAAGTGATCTACTGGACGTAATATAAGTAACACAGACGTAGTGGTTGCTATGTACTGGGTGTACTGGGTGCAACAACTCAGCAACCACTTCGTCAATGTCCAAGCTTGTGACAAATTCCAACCTAGGCAATGACGATTTTAATGACGCACGTGCGACAAGTAGTTGGGGATTATTAGCAAAAACATTAGCTTCCTCTTCCTCCTCCTGCCATTTCTTAGGCACCCTCAGTCCCATATGCTGTTTTAAGGCCTTCTTTTGCAGTGAAATAATGCTGTAAATATTCTTCTGGTATATTCCTGAAATGTTGTGTCACTGCTGTGGACTGTATAAAATTATGCTGACAAGCAGGACCAAGAGGGCCACTAGCTTCTGAAAAGTGGATGGGGTACTTGGCCAGAAGTACTTCAAGAGTAAATTACGAATCCCTAGAAATTAAGGATCCTATAATAACTTTCTTAAGGGCCCTGGACAATTTGAAGGCTAAGTAATCTGTTGTGTAATATAATGCATTTTTCCAAGGTTCCAATCTCCAGAAAATAGCTTTTTCCGCTAAAGTGGGCTTTGTTTTAGTAAATTAGCCATATTGCAAGCTGTGGAAACAAAATGTGCTCCAATTTTCATAAGGGGTCTGGCTGGGAAAGTAAGAGGGTCATTTCCTTTCCTTTCAAAGGGGGGAATACGTCCCCCGTCCCCCATCTGTTAACGCTAATGAGCAGGACTTATTAGAGTCTTGCGGGAAACATGCTTTTGAAAGATGAGTCTCGAGCAGAGTGAACTTTGCAGAGACGTATCGAACACGATCCAAGCGGAAAATGCGCCATTTCCTGCTCGTAGATAGAATTCAGTGGTAAACCTGACAACGCAGCGGAAAGTCCGTGAATGTGAACAGAAAGTGCTTGGCACCAACGTAGCGTAGACAAGATTCTCTGAAATTTTCTGCAAGTTGTTGGGAACTGTTACATTTTCCGTAACTCCCAGAATTAAGCGTGATCATCATCCTGTGTGAAGGGGGCCTTTGCATTTTACTTGAACCATACCCCCTTTATAATGTCTGAATTGACCATGCAAATAAGTCACGGTCAATTACTTGACATGTAGTATATGGTCCCTATATGAGTTCCCACCTTGAACCCGTTCCCACACTTGCGTCAAGTGGGCCTAGAAATTGAAGCCCCTCAGATATAAACCCGGCACTGCCTGGATTCAAGTTGTCGCCGGGTCGAGCGGCGCCTTATAGTTACTGTAAGATATGAGACCACCCAAAGACAAAGTATTCACTAGGAATGTCTATAGCCCGAAAGAGATTCTGGGTGAAGGAGGGGGGGGGGAGGGACAAAATGCATAAAGAGAGCTGTTCTAACATGACACAAGGAAGAGCGACTTCGATACGCACCAAGTATTTACAAGATAAAGACGGTTGTGACACTTTTTGATACAACATTAGTGTATGGCGCCCCTTCTAAGTATACAGAATATCAATTGCGTAGCCTAGCCTGACTCAGATGTACATGGCATCAGTGCATGTTAGGGTTAACAAAATAGTGAGTAATGTACAGGAACGGAGATACCTGAAGTGGATTGGAGCCCAGACATAATCACGCCAAGTAAATATGTTTTAAAGTTGTGATACAAGTAGATATTATTGTTATTTCCATATTCAACGAAATTCAAACATACATCCAACTAGTATTTTCTCGAGTCTCGAAGTCCGTATAAGTTTACTCAAGTCCGTAACCGTTAGAATCTATGCACTTTATTATAATTCCGAACTAAATAAAAGCAATGGAACCCAATTTGGATGGCTACTTGCCTTTATCTCCAAACATACGAAGGTCGACAGTTCGAAAAAAGCACAGGGCAATTGGTTACTCAGGAGGACAATATAAACATCCTTTCAATGCTCCTATGCCTTGAACAATCACCTTAAAAAATATGCCTTCGACTACGGAAGGCATATTAACTGAGACCTTTGTATGTTGTTTCGACTATCTCCTTTATAAAAGTCTGAATTGACTATACAATAAACCAAGGCGACCTTTATCAGACCAGAGAGTTGTTAGGATCTCCGAGTCTCTGATCAGACTTAAATAAAACAGAACAAATGGAGGACGTTGGGCAGAAGAAATTTGTAAAACTCGGTAAAGAACAATTCTGTGAGATACTCAAAAGGTAAAACAGTTCATAACTTCGTTACCATTCATCCTACAATCATTGTGTAAGCACTTACAGATAAATAATAAAGTCAACTTCTTTGCAATGATACAAACTTTTATAGGGGGTTCTATTGAAACATTTTAAAAAGTGAGTTGTGCGGAAATAATAATCCCACTCATATTTTCAACGGAAAATGCAAATAGTTAAACTAGTTGTTACCGTAGAATTTCTAAATCATGTTGTTTCGTAATCCACATTTGTGTATGTTACCTTCAGGAAAAGTAAATTTGATGTTTTAAATTAAGTTTTTGACATAAAAGTTCACTTTTTTTGAACTTCTAGAAAGGACAAAGTATTTACAAGGCACCTTAGAGATAAAATTATCGTAAGGTAAGCAACATCTTGTACTGAAGAACGTAGGAGAAACTTCAACAATTTGTAAGCCAAACGTTAAACGCTTGCGGAAATTGTTAAGTGCAGTGTTGCGTTAATGCAGTGTATCCCGGTGGGCCGTTTTTTTGGAACATTGGCTCCACAAAGCTCACCTTCATTTCTTTTCTGTCTTTGGTTGTATTAACAATAATTTTTAACAAAATATGAAATATTTTAAAACACAATACTAGACATTACTTACCTTCGGCAAATCTGATATCAATATACTGTATTGCAAAGTACAGCAAAACTTTAAGCAAATTTAGGTGTCTCCACCCGTTAATTTTGTATAGGTTGCTATTTCTAAGCTCTTCAATCACATTGAAACACATTCCCATCTTCAATTGTCTTCTGTTAAATCATCACCCTTAAATCCTCTTTACTCACCAAGGGGACGTAATGATGTGACTGTTTTTGACGGATTTGAATTTATGCAATTGACACTGAAGAAACAGTCTCCCAATTTCGAACAAGGAAATTAGTTTCCCATATAGAACCACGTTGTTTTCAAATTTACTGGGTGCTACGCCTTTGCAATAGGCAAGAAGCTTTAAACGAATAAATTAGATTCACATTTCCCTTCATTCTGTTTCCGTGTTGTTTTTACATTTTGTTCTACTTGTTGCTTTGTAAAGATGAGCATAGCCTATAATACGGATGTGAGGCAAAATGTGCCAACAAGAGAAGCATGCAAAGGGAAGTTTCTTTTTTGGCATTGAAAACACTTCACAAGTTCTGAACAGCCTTGCAAAATGAATTTTATAATAACACAGGTGTAAACGATATTTCACAGTGTTATTATAGGCTTGTTTGTCTTTTTAACAGATGATCCTTTTGTAAATCTACCCAACCATGATTTAAAAGTCGAAATATTTAGGACCAGTCAAGTCACTCACAAATAAACGTCAACTTCCTGTTCAGGAAATTGTCAACGGAATCACCCCATATTCTCCCTTTTTGCCACATATTGCATACGATGAGAAAACCCCCTTGTGGTATTGGGTTAATGTGAGTGTCATGTGAAATTAGTTATGATCTAATATTGCTCTTTCACAAAGTGTCCTGGTATAGCATGGGCATGAAGATCCGTAAAGGAATTACGTTTAACGGACATCTAGTGTTTTAAAAAGTACAAGAAATACCTAAGCCCTGAAAAGTTGAGCAACTAGAAAGAAAGTAAATATATCATGTGTGTAGAAAACATTGTGGTTCACAACTCTTGCATCACACTCAATGGACAAACCCAAGCTATTCCATTGCATAATATCTACTTAAAAGCACCCGTAAGCACACACACCCTTATGTAAAGTTGACAAGTTTTATCCCTAAAAGTTCAGTACTAAAGTAGTATGCCAATCACTTAGTAATAAAAGAGGGAGGATTAGGAAGACTTTACTCAAGAGTTTAATACAGTTTTCCCCAACACGAAAATATCTAATAAGTCCCATACTTTTCCGAGGGTTCCTTCTCCAAGCCAGAAGCTGAATAATGTTTCTATATGATTTTGACCTTAACTCTTGGTGGTAGTGTAGGTTGATTGCTATCATTAAGTTAGTCAGTATTCTATGTTATGATCAAAACCACTTCTACAAAAATATTTTTCATGCATTTGGTCTTGAAATATGTTAACTTCCTTTGTGTCATACGTGGCACGTTATAGGACACAGAGGCAAACCCCGCCCCAGCGTAAGAAAACCCAATTCGCAAATCACGATTTCCGTTCATCAAAATTAGCAAACAACTAAAACTTATTATGGTATTATGGATAACAGTATTCCTGCCATTTAAAAAATGTCATTTAATGAGAGGACCATTTTTCAAGTGGTCGTGGGGAATAAGTATTCTAAGAGGCGTCGTGACTTCAAGATATCCCCCTCCCTAAAGCAAAACATACGGCCGCTATTGCTGTATGTGATGGCTGTAGTAGTGTTTAGTTTCCGGTTCGGTGTTCTAGGCTGATCCTCCAGAGACCGAAAAAACAGAAGCCTTACTCCTATCGATTTGATCTAAATACATATGGTTCCGTAGTGCACTCCCACCGACCTGGTTGCTGTTGTCACGACCAGCCCGTTGGCCGCCTTTGAACAAAACACGTTTGAGAAAGACTGCCACCAAACCAATCACTATTAATACTCCACCAATAGATGTGACCAAAATCAGAGTAAGAGACATTTGCTGGGGGTCGTTATCCGGTCTAGGCGTCGTTTGAACATATCCTGGAAAGCAAAACAAGTTTAACTCCTGTCAATGTGATTTTTTAACACCCTTTCTATACTCAAAAATATAAAATGTCAAAATAGTATTCGATCATTGAGGTGCATAGTGTATTTTTTAAGTAGAAACCCTTTAAACTGGTCAAAAGATTTATTTCTTTAGTAGTATAATGCAAGTATTCAAATGTTTTCCAAAATTACTGTCGTAAAGAAAGTCGTCTAAAGATGGGTTTTTATTTTTCATTGTTTTACATTCATAATCACAACCTTATATTTTTTATTAAGGGAATTGGCCAGTATGTTTTTTTTTTTTTTTTTTTGGAATCACTTGCATCCTTTTGTGCGTTTTATGCATTGATTGCACGTGATTTGTAACCTGCGTACTAGCGTATTCTTTATCAAAAGTAAACAGCCAAAAGTCAATTTGGCATATGCCTTGTCAATGTTTTTGTTAAAAGGACCGACTTCTCCTGAAGATCACATATATAACTTAATGGATACAAGGACTACGGCCAAAAGGCCACCAAACGAAGCTGAAAGAAAAAGTAAAGGGAAGAATAAAAACTTCGAGGGCGATGATCTGGTTGAGTGACGTTTCTTACACAGTCCTAAGCCTTTAACTAGACACCAGACTTCAGGATTGCCTGAAGTTTGTACTTACACTAAAAATATTGACCAACCAAGAACTGCATCATGCATGGAACATGCTATGTTACCTTCTCATATAAACTACATACGGTATTGCCTCACTCATACAATCCTTCTCCTCCCAGACATAAAACATAAGATACATTGACAACCTTCAAAATAGATCAATTTTACTTGACGTTAAAATTGACTAGAATAAAAGACTCACTGTCTGGAAATTATCCTCTAAATTTCTGTATTTTTGGCTTAGTACATCTACATAGTGAACGATGAAGAAAATTAATGAGACTCAGTTGAATGAAACCGGTCTGGGTTATTTGGTATTGTTAATCATATCACGTTTACATTCCTCAAGGTTAAAAGCAAACTGAATCCAAACCTTTCACTTTCCAAGAAAAACAAACACTTATTCGGTCGTAATGAAATTCTTGCACAACACATATATAAGGAAAAAGTAATTTTGGCTGTGAAAGCTGTACAAAAAGGAATGAGGAAGCTTTCCTAAGCAGATAATATTTTAGATTATTTTAAACTGAACCAGGGAAGATTTAGACTGGGACAATACTTCCAGTGAAAACGGCAACAAGTAGTGAAGCCATGTAAAGGTATGGTTCTAGAAAAAGTGGTTTATAAGAGATCATGCAAAGATGAATTCATTACACGAGAAAGGGAATAAAGAGTAATCAATTGAGGATTCGGGGTTATGTGTAATCCTTTGAAAACCGGTGGGCAACGACTATCCCGAAGACCTGGCGTTGTACAACCAGCTAACTACTTCCTTCTTTGTTTTATTTAGGGGCTGGTTGCGATCATTCTTGGCATTGAAAGGGGTATTCATTAGTTCAGTTCGCGTTGCTTTTTTTTAAAAGCTCATCCTTAAAAGCTTCAACTCGTTTTAGAGGGAGTGTTCCTTACGTTACATAAGACACAAGAATCTTTTTCGCAAAGTTCTCAATCTTGGTTAAACTTGGCAGTTCCTGAGAAGTACATCTCTCTAACTAAACAGTACTAAGATAAAAGATAGGTCATCCTCTTAAGTCATGTAAAGAAGTAAAAACCGTTGATTATATTGGCCGAAACCGCATAGCTACAGGGCAGCATGATCAGATGGAAGAGAGAAAAAAAAAAGACGGCGAGGTCGAGAACTTGGCTACTGACGTAAGTTGGGTTTTGGATATATCATGCTAATTCAGCAAGAAGAACGGGTAGGAAGCTAGCATGACAACTTTAAAGGGACAGGGGAACTTCTTATAGAAATTAGATGTATGGTACAATTGAAGGCGATGGCCTGATCATTTCTTATATGACCTCGGAGGCATGCCTCAGTTAATGTAAAAATATCCAGAAAAGATGAAACCATGAATATCACAATTAAAGAGTTTTGAGGAATTATAGGGAACGTTCGCCAGAATGATTTGTTTAGGATTTCGAACATTTTATACATTTTCTTGATTTTCTATCAGTGATAAAAACTAGTGGTCTGCTTTGTGTGCTACTAAAGCACACATAAATTGTGTTTTGTTTTAAAATTCTGTTGTAAACTACTGGATTATGTATTTTGTAAGTTTTATGGGCATAAGTCAAAATGGCTGTAATAGGCAATATCGATGCATGTAACGCAAGAACAGCCGACCGTAGAAAAACAGCCATGTAAACGTTAAGAAAGCAAACAGGAGTCATCTATAGGAATGGGAAACAAAGTTAAATCCACTGACTTTAAAAGTTCATTAGCTCTGACAAAATAACTAATAACACATAGACATACAGTGCATAAGCATACGCAGCATACTTAACTGTTTTTGTGTATATTAGTTACCAATCGGAAGTGACCTTAGTACGTAAGGTCGGGAGTAAGCCACGTAAGTCATTCAAAGTGTTATCTATTAGTATAAACTAAATTTTTAAGGCTAGCACCTTGATTATTCATTTTGTTAAACACTGAAAGCAAAGAATTTGAAATGTTGTACCTTGAAGTCCAATGAAACCCAGTTAGCCCGTGTCAGAAACAGACGTGTACTTACTGAGGAAGGCAGTTAAGTAAACCATTCCTCCAGCCGACAGGCTACATTCTTTGAGTGGAACTTACTTTATTTTCTCGGCTGAGTGTATTGTGTATTGCAATTTTGAATTCATTTATTGTGCTTCTCAATTAATTATTTTAGTCAAAGTTATACCAGTTCACCGTACTTCTACTTGTCGAAATATTTATTTGATGTTTTCGTCGCTGTTTTTCGACCTAGTCCATTAAAACACAACATCCCAGGTCAAGATCTCCACTCTACTGGCCCTTTACCATAACCAAGCCAACATCCCCATATTCGTTACATCTTTCAGCAAACGAAGGACTCCAACACTAAGTTACCCTGATATGGTTCGGTTACTTAGGTGGTTCCCAACCTTTTTTAAGCTTTAACAAGGGGTTGGGCACCACCACGATCTATAGCACAGTGCTATGAATGGACCAATGATAAAAGCACTTGTTGAAATAAAGAGTTGACCTACACATACATCGTTTTTTACGTGCGGGTCCGACCCAAGGTAGCAAAACAATGGTGTTGGACTTCAAGACGCAAACTTCGTTTTGAGATGTCGAACCTTTGTGCCACGATTTACGAAACCTTGAAGGCTTGATCGTGGTGAGTGGTGGAGGGATTTTCTCTTTTTTTAATTGAAAAGATGTCAGGGGCCTCATCGAGTTGTGGACCATTGTCTCAATGGCTTTCAATAGGGCCCAGGGGCAACGTCCCGGCGATAGATTGGGTGCGAAGTCCCCGGAAGCTCTGGGGCGTTTACGATAGTGTGGACACAAGAATGAGGCACTGTCAGTCACAATTTGACTGTTTCGATCACCTTATAACCTTAAATGCGCACTAAAGAGATTACAAAATCACCCTTAGACCAGTTTGTATTTCAATCATAAATAACGAAAGTCCCCTCACATGCTGCAAGGAATCTTGTGGGTAGGAGGAAGAAGGGTGGTAAGGGTCGCATGATGCTTAAAGGCTTATGCTAGTCAAGCTGTCCTACAGGTATACATAATGAGAACTCGAAATTAGTCCACAGAAAAAGTGCATTGTTGAAGCCATTTTTACGTCTTATTTCACAGTACATTGCAAAAATTATCTATGTAACAGTTACCTACAATTGTCACTTCTGTCAGTATGTCATGTGTATAGACAGCAAGGAAACTTTACATTCGAGGTTAAAGTGGCGGGACTATTTAGTAGCCATGGCTCTTTCGGTCACTCTTTTCACTGCCACTGATAGGAATGTGAGAGTCTTCGCCAGGCAAGAAATAAAATTAAACACTGTTAGATGCCATTTTTGTGGCATCTGGCAATAATGATAATTCACCACCTTTTTAGTGCACTTGGAAAAGTGATATCAAATCATCTTTAGTTGTTGCCTTTCCTCATCTTCTTTATTTATGCCAGCCAATCTGAGAGCCCAGCTAGAAAAAACTTGGAATTTTGCAAAGCCACTGTTCAAATTGCGTACCTAATTTTTTTTTCAAAATGCTCTCTGCCGCCCCTTAAGTGCTTATCGCCCCTTAGTGGCAGTTAAGTTTATTTTTAACAGTTCTTTTACCTAAAACAGTTACCACGAAAGAACACTGAGCTTGGTTGCCAAATTGGTCAGTGGCTATATACGTGATCGGTGTTGAGCCAATAGGGAACGCAGTGCCAGAGGATGATGATCTCACCAGCCAATTAGCTTTACCAGCGTTGTCAGATAATTCTGGTTCATTCCAAGTTACAATCTTCTCTTTTTCACCAGGAATTGTAATTCTCACATAAATGTCATCAGGGCATGGACTTATCACAGGTGGAATCTCATCTTCTGTTTAGAGAACATTGTGAATGTTTTAAAACTCTCGTTTTATAAAAAAAGGGAAAAGCATGATGAGACAATCTAAAATAGGACTTACATCTCTTTGTAGGAAAGAGACAGAATTTACCTTTAAAGATAAGTGTAGAAAGGAGGTGGGGAACGAGGCTGAAAAATCGGGGGGCTAAAGTATGCTAAAAATTGCCCCGTCCCCGTTTTCAGTAGATTTACCACCTAAACTGCACCAGTGTAGCATAAAGTTGCTTCTGAGGACCCTCCGATTATTACAATTGTCCTAAAGGGGGAGAGGAACACCCTTTCTTAGATAATCCCTAGCTGAGAACACTTTTCTATGCATATGCCCATCCCTTCAATGTAACTGCAGCGTACTTGCGACCAGGTTTAGAAGATGCATCTAGTCGTCCAGTAGTTAGGATAGTATTACAAAATAATGCCACACCAGCCAGCGCAACCTCGCAGATAAAATAAACTTTTAGGTCTTTTGCAAGGATTATTCATCACTGCGTTGTTACTACCTTACACTTGTCATGAAAGTGTCATCCTCAGTAGCTTAGACAATTATGGTAGCTTAAGCTGAGCAAGCCATTAAAGCACATGTTGAAGGATACGTCATATTATAAATCAAATATTTTAATGTTCTCACCGTAAACAATAACAGAGAAGTTGCACCAAGCTTTATTTCCGGCCAGGTCCCTGGCAGCTATTGAAACTGTATCTGAACCAAGAAAGAATTCACTTCCAGAAACGTGACTTGATGATGCGATGAGATCGTTATCATCTTGTAATAGAATTTCATCCCATGACACGAAGGAAGATAATTCGCCAACAGCAACCCATACAAAGATGGTGTCGGGACAATTTTGGAAAACCGGAGGTGACGCATCAGCTGTGAAGAAACGCATAAAACGTTACAACGGTTTAGCAAGCATTCTTTGCCTAAATCTTTGTACAGGGTGCCAAAACTTACGTTAGAAACAAGATAAATTACGTCCTCTACAAGTTCTTTAGTTAAGTGATCTCTATTATGATGAAACTCAAGTCACCGACTAGTATTTCAGTCTTACATGAATTTACTGAAAATTTTGGTTTTTGAACAACCGTGCCTTTATCTTGGGTGTGATTGCATGAAATGATATGGAAATACAATATCTCCTTGTCCTTTTGGTACTGTGGTGGAGTCTTTAACCTAATCATGCTTTAAATGTTTAATTTATATAATCGAAAATTTGTTTGCAAAGTTGCTGTAGTTATCAAAACACCTTGAAGACTATTAACACATTTTGATCGTGTCGGAGTTAGGTGTTGCTCCAACGAGTCCGTTGATAATCCGTTATATACCATTTACCCGGAAAATATGCAATTCTGGAAACACCTAATAAAACTCAAGAGTTTCGTTAGGAACTAACATGATAATACTATTTACCGGGTAGAAACAATATTATTACAAATTTGGCAGACATGAAAATTCGTTTTCCTGAATTTTACCACGCTAATGTTTTAGCAGGAATGTGGCCAGAAACACAGCTAAGTTGTAAGAACACCTTATAAAATTCTCTGCAGTTAATTGTTGGTGCATTTCACACCACTGAATTGATAACTAAGAGTAAGTGAAGAGTTTAAAAGGTGGTAAAATTAATGTAAATGTTTTTAGTATTTTTATTTTTACGGTGTAAGTACCACCCTTGTAATAGCAAACCAAACCATTCTTCTCCATTGACTTGATTATCGTTTTTCCTCTTAATTTTGCAGCCATCCTTCTTCAGTTGCTAGAAGTGAAATACTTAGAAAAAAGTCTTGTGGTTATCTTCCACTGTCGGTTAAAACTTGAAACTACTCCCAAATGAAGCAACGACCTCAAAGGAACACCAGGCGTAATGAGAAGCCCTCAGACCGCCTTACGGTGTTTCGAGCAAGACCAGCTTTGAATACCACCTCCCATGTTTAGGCAAACCTTTCGTAATACTGTAAGATGTTGTAATAGATAACTTACCTTCTGTGGTGGCCTTTAATGGTGAATGAGTGTGGTTAAAAAGAGATGGTGTTGAAATGATTAAACGATTTGCCATTGTAATATATTAGCAAAAACACCCTACCCTACGAATATGTAAAGTCATATCCCTTTTACGAAGAAAAAATATTTCATTACCACCAACAACTCAGATTTTTTCTGCAGTGTTAAATTGGTGTAGGTTGTTCAAAATAAGAGATGGCAACAGGAAAAAGGATAAACGTTGGAAGGTCACGCACATGCCGTTAATTATCAATATTCCATTGGAATTACTTTAGAAGTACTGAATCTAGCCGTTAAGGTTTGTTGTAAAAATTTAAAGAATGTTTAGAATAATCTTGTATTCATTGTCAAGTTATTTTTTTTTTACTTTTTCATACTAAGAACTTACCTGCCAAGCACTTGTAGTGTCCATTTGGTTTTGGGAGGCAAAGTCCACTGCAGTTAGCTGCAGGACATGTGTCCGGTATGACAACACCTAAAAACAAGCAATAAAATTTACTAGCATTAAATAATAGTAATCACTAATCAGTTGGGGAGATTTCCCTTTCTGGTGGAATCTTCTTTCCTCCAATCTGGAGAAAACTTGCTCATGGGGGCCACTATTTTGCATATTTACCTACAATTCCGAGCTCTCTTTTTTACGTCTGCAGTGACGAACGGTCCCTTGCAAAGTTTATCAGTCTAATGAAATAAACTTTAATTTATATTCGATATGTGTAGTGTCATAGCTAGCAAAAGGCCTGGTCCTTCTGACAAAGACGCAGGTTCTTGAGTGCTCCTCGTCCTTGCTAAACCTTGTCAAGTTATTCCCGCAAGCCTATCAACTCTGTTGCATAAGTTTAACCCAATTCGGGAAAATTTTGGTTTATTCCACAACGGTTGAATCTTCCGGACTGTTGATTATAACCTTCCTTTGCTATTAAATAAAAACCACTAACCACTAAGAATCCTGACATGCTAAACGGACAAGCTAACATCCTAAACCAGGGGTGTGCAACCTTTTCGAACAACGGGCCAAATCATGTTGCTGTGACCATCAGAGGGGGTGCAGTGGAAGAGAGATGTATATGAGGGTGGCGTTTCACCCTCACCTCTTCCCCCACCCCACCCCCGTTAGAGTGACTAATGTGCCTAAGTAGGCGGACCCTACATGTACTCGAATAATATTGTTGTATGGGCCTATTAGGCTAATTGTTGGCGAAACTTGCCCCTGTGTGGTTACATCTCCATTTTGTCGACAAAACTGTTACTTCAGATTTAGAATGCGTTTTTGAAGTGAACTCTTTAGTTTTCCACTTGAAATAATGAAATGGTCAATGATAAAATACCACTGTACCAGGGAGTTGTTACGTAACAACTCCCTGACTGTACTCATCCTGCTCTGTGACTCAGTACTGCATCAACATTTTAGGCAAGTTCATCCCGCGTGCTGTGTGTTGTTATTTTCGCAGCTGTGCGATTCTCGATAAATGGATCGTGATTAATGAATTAACTCATTTAACTGAAACCATTAGCACGTAACGATTACAAGGCATTTATTGTATTCTATCGGAGGCTATCCACTTCACAATAAAGGAAGTGATCGTTTCTTTTTCATGATGTCCTGTACTCACGTCAAGTTTAAGTTGCGGTCAAATGACACGACGTATGAGGCCCGAAAATTAGGCAAATCGAAATTGTTTCGCGGGCCGCACAGAAGGAGGCGGCGGGCCGCATTTGGCCCGCGGGCCACAGGTTACACACCCCTGTCCTAAACCAATGTTGTCACATATCCCCACAATGAGCCGAAAAAGTACCAACAAAGGCCCATGATAAAAAATGCAACCCTCCCATCACGATTTCCAGAAAAAAAAAACAAACATTAATGATCATCTGGCATCCAGTGTTTAATCCAAACTCTATGGATATCAAGAAAATGAGGTAAGCGTAAATATTAGGATAAACATAATTCCAAACATTTCCGTAAAATTTAACTATTTCCTTTTCATGCAATACCTGATTCTTGATAAGGTCGAAGAGATATTCCCTTGTAATCTTTGTCTGTACCCCACCTGACATAGTATCCACTAGTTTCTAATTTTCGATCAATAAAGTAAATATATCCTGTTGACTCTTCAGTAGGACGGTACCCACTCCAGAAGAAAGCATCGTTATCGAGAGCAAGAGCAAAAATGTCTAACTGAGAGACAGATTTCAATGAAGTTCTCTTAGTTCCATCATAGTAAACTTTCTCCAGATATTTCTGAGAGCTGTCGATCCAGTAGAGTGTTCTTTCTAAAAAATAATGTGAGAATTCTGAAGTTGCAGGTATCATCATAAAACACTTTCATAATTGTGGAACATTTATGACTATAATATCAAAAAGATCAGACCAGGGAAAGAACCCTTGCCCTTAAAGTAGATATTTAATAAAATTATGATTATAAAGTTGTAAACATATAATCATGCAACCAAACACAGTATTGCAAAGACAACAATGTTATTTCAAAGTTGAGTTAAAATAAACTTACCAGAATCCAAGGTCGTGATAACGGTCATGGTGACAAAAATTAAAATTTTCTTAGTTTAGAATATTAAGAAGACAACAAAGGACTCGTTTACAAATTCATCCACATAACAGTGGATACCATTTACTCATATCCTTACAAGATTAGCTCTTCTTCTAAACCAATTGGTATTTGAAGTAAGCTCTGTGGTGGACAGAGAAGAGAAATAAAAACATCGCACTATACCTTTCAAGTCAATTGCAAGTGAACGAGGTGATATCAACAGAGTTTTTACTAGAATTACGCGATTTGTGCCATCTCCGTCAGCCCTTTCTATTGTTGGTTTCCTTCCAATGTCCGTAAAATATATGTAGCTGGTGGAAGGTCAATTTTAGTCATTGTTTGCTATGGTTAAATAAAAGGCGACTTAAAAACATTACGTTACACAGCGCCTTACTCACATATTCGATTTTGGTTATCTAATAGCACGAGGCATCAACTTCTCAAATCCTAGCGGCACCTCAATATTTTTAATGAATCGTGTTCAACCATAATTTTGGTCACGATTTGTTAGGGTGCTATAAGAAAAACCTCAATTTAGAAAGACAAGATCTTAAAAGGTATCCTAGGAAACCGTGTTGTAAATAAATGGCAAGAAAATCCCACCGTCTTTGAAACAGCATCGAATGATGCAAAAATTTCAGCATTCTTAAAATTTTAAGTAACTCCTGCATAATGGCGTATAATACTATTAATGTCATAGAGTTACAGCCGTGTTGAGATGAACGGTCGTATTTTGACATCCTCTGTTTTATCTTAGGGAATCGAAAGTAAAATCGCACCTATCACTGCTGTACCAGTGATGCATTACATCGTTACATCTTGATGTCGTGGCAAGCCATTTCAGTATTACCGCTCTTGCTAAGGTAGAGCAAGATTTTTTCAAGTTGAAAAGAAAACGTACATAAAACTCGCACATGTTGGAATTCAAAGAGGATCCAGCTGTTAACTTGTACATCTTTTAACCGATATGAAATGCAAAAGGAGCTTTTACACCCTGATTTGGTGCTAATATACATTATGAAAACAATGAAACATAAGCAGGTATGTTTACTTTGATATACGTTTGAAAATATTATTAGAGAATTTTGAACCTTTATAAAGTCTCAAAGCTTTGTAAAATGTTGCAATTAAAGTTAATTGTTTCTAACACAATTGTTTTTCTCGTGACCTGCTGTGGTTAATGATACAATAGTACTGCAATATATACCCTTCATAAGGTTCCGTAACGATAGCGCCAGGTTTGTCAAGATCTGTCTCAACCAGAGTATTTCGATATTCGCCATCTAGATTTGACACTGAAATAGTACCTCGCTCGGCGTCAGTCCAGTACAGCAGCCTGGAGTTAACATCGATTCGAAGACCTAATGGTTCTAAGAGTGAGATGTACACGTTGTTGAAAAATCGTAAACTAGTGGCAGATATTATCTTTACTTCAATAATTCTGAGTTTTGGAAACTTAGCGGGTAACACCATTCACGTTTTATTCATTCTTGTGGTTGCAAACATTAGCACAAGTTTTTTTTTTCGGTAAAAGTTTTCTCACCCGTGTGTCATCAACATATGCCTCTAGCCCAGTAGTTAAAAGGGACATTGGCAACGCCTCCGAAATACTGTATGCCCCTATGAAAATATCTTAAGTTAAAAGTTACAATGGCTTTAACAGGTCGTAGCATATCGTGGCCCCTGAAATAACATATGCCCCCTTCTGGCCCTCGAGTCTCCCCTTCCCCCTCTTGCAACACTTTTTATGACTAAGGGCCTCTATGCAGAAAAACACAATTCCTCTACTCGATATGACCAATTGATCCCGTTAAAGCAAATGCCTAGAGCTGGATAGTTAATACGGTAATAGTGTCCCCCAATACAGCTACAAATCAGAGACAACTAAATTGACAGAAACCACTTTGAGCAAAATGCAGGTTACCGTCTGCATCTTGCAATTACACACAGGTTAACAAAAGGTTTTCTGTGCAAGCTGCATTTTAATGTAGCCATTGACTATGGGTACAAATAATCAGGGTCCTTGTTGTAAACGTCTTCCTGTTGAATAATGCGAAAAAAAGCTTGTGGGGCGCTTTCAGTTATAGGTATATTGCACTGAGGCTGTAAGCGCGAGGATATGTGAAATTTGTTGAAGCTTCAAAACTGTATTATAGAAGGCGATTACAACAGATATATCATTGAAACGTCCTCTCAATGTGCCCCTTGCAGATATCTATAGCTTAAACGACTTTTGGGGTCATTTGCTTTTATTTTTGCTGGAATGTAGAATCGTACTGCCGTAAGAGCCCTCTTTATCCCTCTTGCGGTGACACTGTCACTATTGATGGAACTGAGATCAGACACTTTAGCAATCCAAGCGCCCTAGATCAGTAAAGTGTAACCCAGATCTCAAATTTTTGAAAGCAGTCTTATCATGATCAGGGCGTCAGAGTGGCACAAATTTGGTATACCAAGCCCCTTAAATTGTTCAAAATCGCACTCTAAAAACTCAGCCTGTCAATAAAGATCTGAACTTACCACGCGAAGGTTACCGGTATGGCGGAGAAATTATGGCTCAACAAACGCCCTAGATGGCACGAAATTCTAATCTTGAAACAAAACTTTGTCAGTACCGTTCTGCATCACCCATGCCCGGGTCGCCTACAAGAGAACAGTTTTCATATAATTGTCCGTAGATTGAAAAAACAGCCCTTTTTGAAACCCTGATAAGCGTTCCACCACTACAAATCTGCTTCTAACGTGGCTAGGGCGCCATCACGAAAGAAAATGTGGCACTCAAACGTTCTAGGTTTCAGAAGTCTGCAATCTAAAACCAAAACTTAGTAACCGAAGTTCTAACTCTGTCATCATCTTCAGGCGCCATCATTTTAAAAATTGGCCTCCTTAAGACCAGAGATTGCAGAAATACGCCTTTTACACTTCTGTCGTGTGTGATCTCTTTCTTGCAAATCCTCGTGACGATTCCTTTCATACACATCCGTCCATCTTTTAGGTGCTCGTCGCACATTGTAGACCCCAGTCCAGTCTTCAGTCTGTTCACTAGAAGAAATTATTAAACAAGTCTTGTTTCCTTAATCCAGTGCCCACCTACTTTCTGGAGAAAATTTGTTTTCCTTTTTTCGTTTTTTGACTAGGCCAATAAATGTTCCCTTTTCATCTTGGAGTATTCCCTGATTCACTCAAGGACGCGATTATATATGGGATTATCAAACAACAGACGCTGGAGAAAAAACCAGAGTAATTATAGGCAAGTTCGAACATTAAGGTTCAAGATCGTTGAAATGGCTGCTCTGATCGCTCGACTAAACTCGTAAACAAGAATAACTTGAATAATTTCATAATCATACCGTTTATGGATAACGTTACCTTCTTATTAGCGATCCAGTCGCTCATTACCTCCGGAATTGACTATGACAATACTTTTCCCCACTGAACATGATCTAACACGACTTGAATGATCTTCCACGAACCAAATTGTATAGTGAAGGCATCCGTGTGTTGTAAGTAAGAATGAAAGAAATAGAGAAAATCCACAAACCTGAAATTTATGCCTTCATTACCAACTTCATTATAAGTACCAGATACAACGAAATTTTCTAAGCCCCGCTTTTTCTTCAGGGTTGTTGGATCATTCTTGAGCCGATAGTTTTGCCCCAAAATATCTCCAACCCTCGCTCTCCTTTTCTTCCCAAATATTATTGGGCGAATTCTACACTTTAATCACAATTAGTTGCTTCTTCCACGGAGTGGGAGAGGGGACACCGCTTGTAAAATGTAAAACATAATCATAATATGTACTCTTTACGGGCTCTGGAGGGCCTCAAAACACTAATCACAACCAAATAAAATTTGCAGCTCATTCATGAGCAACAAATATGAAGCAGAAAAGCTTTAGAATAAAATGTCTGGGAGTAGGAACGTATCTCAAAGAAGGACCACAGGGGCATGTGAGCTTCCAACGTCATCCAGTCTTGCTTTGATTGTGCTGAGGCTACTATAAGGCTGACTGTGTACAATGCATACTGTACAGTGTACGTTTCTGTCGGCGTTTGCTTAATCTGTGTTTTGCCGGGTGAAAGAGGAAAAAATGATTGGTACCTAAAACTACGTTGCTAGTCTCCGATTACTCCTGACAGGAATTTTTCCGACACAAGCATTATAAGACAAACTTAAGATTATATTTAAATCTTGTTACACATTCATATCCATTATTAACATTTATGAGGCAGCCTGGGGTCTGGCTAGTCACATCGATTCAGGGCCCGCCCTCTGAGGGAACAGCATTCACCACTTTCCTTTCAAAAGTCTCATACGATCAAGATGGCGAAGGGCGAAAACGAATCTCTGGAATGGTAAAACGTTCATTACCAAATCCATTCGTAAATATTGTTGAAAGCCTGACAGCATTTATAATAGAGGAACGTTCAAACTAACTTACCGCCAATGTTCTCCGAATGTAGAACATCTTGAAAAGAATGTCTTTCTGCGTGGAACTTGCTAATAGTCTTTGTTCCCCTGTCAGAGTAGAAGATGTACTGTGTTCGGGGATCGTAGTCGACTGCAAGCGGATCAGTAATATTACTGTGTGTTACAGCAATATTTTGGTTTCTGAACCGGTAAGTCATTCGAATGGATGAGTTCTGGGCTATGACAACCGCCTGAGGTGATGGTTGCACTAAGCAGAAAAAGATTTTATCATTTTGATTTGGATTTGATGTAAACCCAATGGACAATAATGAACTGCATGGTTAAAACTCTTTAAAAACATGCATTTCCTCCAGAGTAATACCAATTTCTTTGATATCATCAGAATTAATACCATTGGCTGGAAGCTTGAATTACCCTTTCTGAAGATTTTATTTTCTATGGATCAAAACTGAAACCTACGATGTGACCCATTCAATGAGAAATGAGAGTACAAACTCGATAGTGCGTTACTCCTGACACTGATAAATTAATCAAACTCATCATCAGTATTAATGTTTACAGGGACGGATTTAGGGAGGCGGGGGCCCAGGCCCCCTTCTGGAAAATTTTGATTTTTTCCCCTTCTAAAACTAGTGAATTTGAAAAGGGCGGCAGGCAATATGATTTTGTGTTTTTCCCCGCCTCAGAAATTAACATCATCCCCCATTTGTCATTCCAAAACATGTAAAATTTATAGCCTAGTCCAGTATGCCAATCGATCTATGACTGTTATAAGCCACCGTAGCTACATAGGCTCTGGTACTCATACTGAAACATTGTCTTTTTCATAAAGAGTCTTCCATGACGTATGGAATTTTTGGTATAGTTTGCTGCACCAATATTTTTACATTTGACCAAGATATTGATTGCAAGGGAAGTTGGAGATACTTGTAATCTGAAGGAATCTTAGGAGTTTTTGAGAGTTCATATCAGGAACTGGCATCCTTACATGTGGAAGCATGTACAGGAAAACAGATGGAGTGTACATCTAATCATCTCACTCTCACTCTCTGTATGTGTTTCAGCAAAATGACCCCAATTAACCACTAGATGACCTTTGACCACAAATCCCTGAACACCGATAACCCCGTAGGCATCACTGGTCAATGATAATAGGTAACTGACCTACTCTGGTGAGAATACAACTTGATCTGCAGGAGAATTTAGTATTTTGCTTGTTTAAAAAATGACCCTTGACCCCAAATTCCCGAACACCCCAAAGCCCCCTCACTTGGTGTTCATATTGGAATTCTGTTTGTGAATGCTAGGCCAGTCCCAAGGTTGGTATTTTTATTAGGTTAGAGAACCAGGAAATAGCGCAAAAGATTGCACCATTTTGCATCTTCGTAGCTATAATAGTCTGGAAAATGTCCCCTCCCATGTCACTCTCAAGGACAGGTCAGTCTCGGAGCGGGCCCCCCTTCGGCCAAATCCTAGAACCGCCACTGGTTTATGTAGCAGTACAAGTAAGCATCAAATTATGTTAGTGACTTCTGTTCCTTTTCAAACCAGGTGAAAGCTATTTGCCTAAGGAAGTGAGCCTATTTTAATTCATGCAGTATTTTCTAATAATGTAAGAGGGCCATGAAAAAAACTACCAATAAAAATGAATTTTATGGTTGTTTGGAAGCTCCCATCGTGCGTTTACAGAAGGTCAGAATAGAATGCTTGATATTTACCTGCCCTAAACGCAGCGCTGAACCCCCGATCGCTAATGTAATCGTTCGTTGTAAATTTAATCGTCATATCGTTTTTTCTTGATACAATTTTGTCAGGGTAATGCGGCCAATGAAATCCTGTACCACAAGACGGTTGTAACAAGTTATTACCTGCTTTGCTCGTTATCTGTGTAGAAAGAGCAAATACTTGAGGAGATAGTTCCTTAAGGTTGAACCTTGGATAATGCATTCAACATACAGTTTAGTATCATGTAAGCTTCATCTGTTTTTCGTCAGTTGTTGTGCTGTACTACTTTTCTACGGTTGAGAACATTCCTATGATATGGATGCAGACACGCCGTCAACGAACGTAGTACCCGTAGTCAACGGAAGTAAAGTTGTTTATGTGTAAACGATCTTTTAAAGCTAAAATTACTTTAAAATTCTTCCATGGAAAATTAATAATGACAACTATGTAGGGTTAAAATAAATGGTATTTGTCAAACTGGGTTGATCTTTATGATTTTTCTCTTAAGTTCGAAGAACTACATTTGAAACATGATTAATTATACTCCTACAGGTGTTGCTTATTGCTATCGCATAATGTAAGAGCACTGAACCTACCTTTAAAAAATCGTTCGCACAGCCCTCTGAATCCTCAAGTTGAAAAGAGTGGAATACCAATTCAATAACTGTATTGATAGGTGATGTTATTTTAGCAGTGCAATCAGTATTGTTCGGATAATCGTTCGGGAAGTCTGGAGAAGATATTGAACTAAACTCCGTTGTAGCAGTAACTTCCCCTATGTTGCACACATCTGTTTAATACAAAATATGTTGTAAGTTTAAGGTGTTTATAAGCATAAACTTTATCTACCAACACCAAGTCTTTCTCTGCAAAGAGTAGGAATTGACGGTTTACTACTACTTCACTCTGTTCATCTATAACAAGTACTGGTGAAGTTCGGGGTACTTGTTTGTCTCATTGCTTCAGCCTGAGCTTTTTACGTGGCGCTAATTTCTTATTTTCTTCGTCAAGATAAAAATATGAGGAGATATTGAGAGTAATTTGATAAAGTTTTGGGTAAATTGACAAGGCAAGATAACAAAAATCATAATGTTTTGATTCTCATAACATTTCCAATTCATCTACTACGCGTTTTGCGCACGATTGTTTTTAATAAGTTGAGGTCTAAGAACATAAAAGTAGACAACAGTGCATTATTCCCACCTTTTGATAAATTCATTTTTTTACAGGGGTACCTTTTGATTGTTTCCTTGGTGATTGAACCGTGTTTTCAGGTGGTAGCTTCGTACTACCACGAAATACACCGCGAAATGTTGAAAGACTCCAGGAGACACGTCACGGGAGCAAACACCGTCGCTGAATGGCGTATCGGTTATTAAAGGTAAAGTGAAAATAATTGTCCAAGATTTACCTTCAGGATCTGTAGTTGGGGAGATTTTTTACTTCAGTTTTGAATTATTTTCGTGTCTCATTGCCAGAGCAATTTAATATTATTCGTGTGCATTGCAGTTGACTTTCTTCAAACCGGATAAGGAACTGCCACGAGTAAGTGGCCTAGGCTATGAGTAGAATAATTCGGATTAGTACTGTCTCATTAATCACTGTTCCATCGTTCTACGGTAAGCCAGAAATTAACGTCGTTCAAGATTCAATTTAATCTTTGTTCTTTTTCTGTTTTAGATTTAATACTTCAATACATGATCTCAGGGTAAGTGAGCAAAATAAGTTATGTCGCCCAAGAGAAGCCTTGAAGAATACCCATGGAAGCCTCCATCTCTATACAGGAGCAAACTATCTTCCCACACATATCCATAGGCTTACGAGCCATTGAGCGGTAGTTTTCGGCAGTTTTGGAAAAACACATTTTTAAGGGCAGACAATTGAGACAAAAGAACAATTTTGTCTCCTAATAAAGGTTTCCTTGGAGAACAAACGGCTCAGCAACTCTAGAAAAATTGTCGGTGCGTTCATATACATATCTTTATTTGTATAGCTGAGCAAAACATCAAAAGGTTTCAACTAGACCAAAGACCTTTAAGCTGACCTTGACTCTACCTTGATTTGGGCTTCCTGAGGTTTCCAGGATCATCAGTTTGAGTAAGGGTTGGGGTTTGCTTGAAGCTTTTAATTTATTTAACATAACTTACCCTCGGCAATGCTTAATTCAGTCTGCTGTGCTCCAAGAAAAAGTAATACTAAAATAAAGTCCATGTCTTTCATGATTAGCAGCATACGTTTTCACAGTTTTTAAACGTTCAAATTACGTTGAAAGGGGTTGGCCTTGTTGAATCATCGTTGGTAAAATGATTCTATTTGCTTCTTTGCCCAAGGAAATGAAGTCATAATTCTATAAATCGAAGTAAATAATGTACTTTAGACTCTCACGTACCATTGTTTACTTTACTCACATATCGATAGTGGTATGCATAGTTGTAGAATATAAAAGTTTAGCTTTTATACAATGCTCTTCGAGTAAAGTAGGATATCACGCATGATGAAAAAAAAAGACAACAACACTCTACAAAATCTTGATGTCAAGACTGTTAGTCTACGAACCTTTGCCCTGTCTTCGAGAGCTTTTACTTTAAAAGCCAAGTACTGCAAAGCAATGCACACCCCTTCAAATCGCTCTTCATGCTGATATGCTGGGCGACTGTTTTGTTTTCGACAGCCAGATGATACCTTACCAAACATGATCTACACATACAATGTTGTAAACACGATAAAGAAATATCGAGACCTTTGTTGTAGCTCCATGATGTGCCTCTTTGCAGGATATAAAGTTGGCTGGTTGATGATCATTGTGGGTACATTTTGGGTAAAATAGTATGATTTTATTTACTTATTTTGTTGTGGAATGAAGTAATATCTGAGGTTAATAAAAGTAAAAGTAGAACTATGTACCTGAGGATGAGCTGTAATTTGCAGAAAAGGTATGTGGATATTTAATTTCTTTTAAGCGACCTACTCTTTGCATCTTTGTGGGCAGTGTTTTTTTCAATAGGTCATCCAGTGACCGAAGTTGTGCAATTTTTGGTACATTTTTACTCATTACCAGTAATGTTGAGGGGTTTACAGTGAGAGGTTGAGCCGGACCATTTGCGAGTTTTAAGTAGCCAAAATTAATTACAAGTGAAAGGATACAGTAAACAGTAACTATATGTTAAATAATATTTTTCATATGTTTCATTTCCAAACTACATTGAAGAACATTATGATAATTCGATATATTGAAGACAGATTTTCAGTTACCCTATCTATAGTTCTGGGTTAGAGATTATCCATAACAACAGTGTTATTACTATTTTGCTTGTAGTAGAGCCTTGTGTTTCAATTGTTTAGTTACTTTGTCTGAATGTGTCTTAAAGAAAAGTATCCACGAGCGTTTTAACTTCCTTATGGAAAGCAAATAGTAGAAAAAAGAAAGTGAACATTACAATCATTGCAAGAAGCAGAAGGGAGAGTTCATCGAGTTAAAGTGAACTTTACTAACATGGTAGACAAATGGTCCGCTTTTAGTCCGGTAGATTTCGAACAACGCTATCTTTCTCTCCCTTTCCTTCTTTGCGGTTTTAAACTTCTCTATTTTTCAATGGTTTGTAAATTGTTTGTTACAGTGATGTTGATGTAAAGGCTACGCATTGAATCAAACATACATAGTATGTAGTTGCGCGATCTGTGAAATACGAAATTTTGAATTCAAAGAATGTGCGATTTGTAAACGTCCATCTATTGATAGTAACCTTTACCCCGGAGTTATTGCGGGATTGGAGTTATTGTGTGCCTGTATGATGATGAATCATTTTTGTAAAATTTTTATTTGCCCCTAGTGTTGAAAAAGTACTTGAAAACACAGAATAATGCAAGCAACGAACTTAATAAGCTTTCTCTCCTTTACGTTTTGTATAACTTAGTTTAACATATGTGATTTTGAAAATTTTCGGGTCACAACATCAATTTCATTCATGAAAAATGAAACCTTTAACCTCTGATGTCAGATTATCAAGTGATTGCTGTCCAGTAAGTTTGCATATGAAGTTGTTTGATGAAAGGCAATGATAATAGTGCTTACTTACAATAAACGAAGAGCTTTTAGTAATTAACTCTGACAAGAATTTCTTGAACTCAATATAAGAAAACAAAGAAATGATTTTAGATTTACTGACACAAATTATGAAAAAATGTAATATCTATGCATTATCATATCATTATGAAGTCAGGTATTAATCCAAGAATGTATCGCTTGCACAGGCTGACAGTTGTACTCTCGCTTTTTGTATTTAAATAAAGTGTATGGATGTAAAGGTATCTGTCGGCTGTGGTTTGAACGCGACCAACAGAAATAATTAAAGGGATCATATATTTACTCAGGTTGGCAAACTATTGGCTATTTCCGAAAAGGTCCCCATGGTGACCTTTGACCTCGAAGATTTATTGGCTCGACCATCTGCGTCAATAGGTCGAGGTAATTTTCGTAGTTTGAAACTTTCCCAGCATACGATATGAGATCCTTGACCTACACAGTCGATTATAGTTATCATAATGGTATGCCGAAAAGGATCATGGGATAAGAAGTACTTCCGTTTGCAGAGGAGTGTAGGTTTTACACCGCATATGAAATTAAGGGTCATGTTTCGTGATCGAACGTAAAGCAGTTTTCACGACGACATTCACATACAAGAATGTACACGGCATCCGCTTTTCGTTGGGTATGCTCACCTCAGTTAGGTAGTTGAAGGACACTGGTGCAATCGATACAGCTATGTCGTATGCGGCTTGAAAAATTTGCAATACCTTTAGCAAAACTGACCGATGACAGGCACATGCAACACTGCATGCAGTTTACTTCCATCAGCAAACCTCGAACCTTTGTAGTCAGTTTTTGTGTGTAAACAAGTAGTAAACGTTAGGATACCGCTCAGTGTTTAGAAACATCCAAGGAAAACAGCATTTTGTGGAAGAGATTGATCTTCATAGTAAAGCTAGCATGTGTGTTGCGACCTGTTTAATGATGGATTTTTGCGATTGTCACACAGTTACATTGATTTCAGTTATAGATTGGCTGATTGAGTTAAGCTGGGTTCTGTAAACGATAAACATTTCATCTCGGAGTGAGGGGTTCTTTTGCCATATTGTCGGGCTACGATGTTAATTTTTTAGAATTCTGGAACTAGAACCCCACCTATTTTGAATTACAAAAAAACATGCATGCCGTATTAAAACCGTTAAAAATGTAAGATTTCCAACCACCCAAAACTTGGACTTTCGTGGGGTAGGATTATATGTCACTTTCTAACCCCCGAGGCTATCTCCATCGCCGAGCCGATTAATTATCTCTTTCCAACAAGAGGTAACACATGTCATGATCTGGACAATGGCAACGTCCAGCCTTGAGTGTAATAGAGAAGGGGAAAGAGGTTTTTAGTAGTTTTAAGGAGACCAATACCTCATGTATCTTGATTAATGTACGAGTGTAAGGAAATTTTCATTGGATGACTATTAATAGCCTTGTTCATGTTATTTTTCCACTAGAATTGAATATTTATTTCTCGAATTTGAAAGACATTCCAGTGGCCCTGCCATGCCATGTTACAAAAAAAGTGCATGCAAATGTAGCAGCTGTTTTAGTCCAAAATAGGCCTAGGTACAGAAGGGTAACAATAAGTACTTTTTGGTTAAAGGTGATCAGTCGTCTTGAAATATTCTTTGTGACGTCAGCCTTTTCTTGACATGTTTCTGCAGTCGTCACTGTTCAAGGATACACCGTACAAGCATGGTATAGCTAATCGGTAAGCAAGAAGAGACGGCTTGTAGCTGTATACCTACTAGCTATACCGATGTCATCATAGCTACTTGTACGGTGTATCCTTGAACAGTGACGACTGCAGAAACATGTCAAGAAAAGGCTGACGTCACAAAGAAAATTTCAAGACGACTGATCACCTTTAATGTTATTACCAGGGAGCTGTTATTTGGATGGAGATAGATCGTTTTGAAGTGAGGTTTGTACCGCCAAGGTCACTCAGTAATCCATCCCTTGTATCTTTCTTGACATTTCTATAAGACTTACACTGGATTAGGAAGTTAACACAAAAGGGATTTGTCGTCTGCTAAATCTACAGTAAGACTGAGGGTTTTCCTCCACTGCCACAGCATTGCCAGTCGTCAAGGAAAATAAAAAATATTGCATCTTTCGACGCTCGGCGACGCGCATGACAGTATATCAGTTAGGTTTTATGTTGAAATATGAACAAGAATCTATATCTGGTTATTTCTGGAAACTTCCGGAAACTTTTCTTATTGTTGTAGCAAAAGCTAGACTTATACCTCGTCAACTCATTTGCATACGGTATCTTGTATGAGAAGGGGCTAACTGTATCCTTTTAAATTCAACTGAACAGCCGTTTCGAGTTTATTAACACCTGCTCTAAACATGTTGGCGGCGCAAACCTACACATCAAAGTATTGTTCTGCGCAGGCCACTTGTTAAAGGATTACGTGACTTGAATGATATCGCAAGGTGAGTGCCATCAAATTGGAGCCACCAAACAAAGGGAAAAAATGCCTTTGCTCCAAATAAACGGCTTATCGTTGGTAATCTCCCCTCGATTTAGTGGGTCTTAAAGTATTAGCATAAATTAAACTTTACGTTCTATCTCCATCCAAATAACAGCTCCCTGTTATTACATCTGTGACGGGAACTGTGGTATAGGTAGGCCTATTTCTATTCATCTGCTAAGGCAACTTTCCTCAGCGCAATCGATGTGCATGCTAACGTGTGATAGAGTGCCGGGCGTTTATTATATTACAATTTTATCTAGGGTCCTATGTTGCACGCATATGGATAAGACATCTTTGGCATGACCAGTGACTACCAGCCATAGAAATCCTAATAGCAGAGTTTCATGATTACGTCATGCATACAAAGGATCACGGGAACTGGAAGTAAAACTTCCAGTCAATAGTACAGTCGTACTAATGCGTGTACTAACGTTAACTAGCTATGACAGGCACTTACGTCTTTGCATGGCACCGATGTAAACCTAACTAGGCCTCCTCCTTGAAGCTTGTCAACGTTTTCAAGTTAACGGAATCTTAATGCTTTCCACCAATTTTAAACCCATCAATATCATTTTCGCAGAGTTCGTCTGATGGCAGACGAACTGTGCCATTTCTATTGACTGTCTGCTATGGGTATTTATATCATTTAAGCACGAAACACCTTTATGATTCCCAAGCCGAGATCAGTTGTTTCAGAGATTTTCAGTTTTTGACCTCTGGTGACCTCAAATGACCTCCACATCAACTGACTAACAAAAACTGAAAAACTGAAACAAGGCAGCAGTCTTCTCTTCAGCTACTGTGTTTACGAACAGTTTATAAGTTTTTTGCAGTAGTTTCACGTCTGGTGATCTCAGATGACCTTGGACCACCACCAAAACTGAGAGGATCCTTCTCTTAATATGACAAATCCATATACCACTTCTAAAATGTGTCCATCTATCCTACCTTGAAATAACCGCTTTTCCTTTTTTTGGTGTTTGACCTCTGTTATAACCTCAAATATCCTTAAATTGACTCCATAAAAAAGAATAGCAACTTCACTTATACACCTAGTATGAAAAGTATTCGTTATTGTAATCTTGAGATAACGTGTTTTCGAGCGGTAAACGAGTTTTTCGTAGTTTCTTTTCCGGTGACCTAAGACGATTTTAATCTGTACAAAAAACGATAAGGCTTTTTATCTTTATATGACAAATCTAAGTACTTGCTTTGAAAAGTGTCCAATTTCCTGTCTTGAAATATCGTGTTTACAAGGTTTTTAACTTTTTACATCTGATTACCTCAAATGACATCCGGCATTTCCTTAAAACATAGAGGTGTTTTTCTTAACGTACCAAATCTAGGCTATATGTCATGTGTGAAACGTGTCCATCAACTCACAATACTAAGAGTGATTACAAAAGAGGCTTCAACCGTCCATTATGAACGTTGGACAAATGTCCTTGCTAGACTGACAAGAAAGCTTGAACTCTACACATCCTTGCGCTTTACATGGTCAGAGTGAACGTTAATGCGCCTCAAATAGTTGGACTTAAATCTTAACGCTAATCTTTTGTACTAATTGAAACCAAAATCTGGGCACTAATTAACATTAAATTAAACTTTGAAACGAAACAATTGGTCCATATTTAGTGAAAATATCGATCATACTTCAAAAGAAAATCTTCAAGCTAGCAATTTGGTGGATTCCCAGTTTAGCTTCTACTGGAGTATTACGACTTTCAGTCACCCAAGACCATTTCATTACCTGCGGTCAAATGACGTCGAGTTATCCCCAAGTTTGAACCCCTCACCGCGTAGTTTTAGCGCCGATTTTCATGGACGATTTTTTCTCACGTCTGTTCATGTTTTTCCTACCATTACTTATAATAAATTTTCAGGCATTCCGTGCTGAAGTACTTTAGTATTTATTGCTACGAAAGATTTAAACATGGTCCTCAAGGCCCGCGAGAAAGTATGTAGGACTTCTCGATTTTCTCGGAGGAGGACCACAGACCACAGGCTATATAATAAAGTTTCAAACACGCAAGTACATTGCTAGAGCGTAGAGCTTTTGCAAATAGAGGGGCGTCCATTGGCTGCAGTATAAATTTTGTGGCCCATGAGTAACGTCTTGGTGGACAAAACATTGACGGAGATTTATTCTGAAGCCTGGGGATTGAAACAATACCACGACCCCGAGCGCAAAGAGCTCCCTCCCTGTCCGAAATCCAGGTCCTCCTTAAGGCAACCAGTGAGCTCCAGGGGCAACACCTTAGTCAGGGTCAGGACGGCGAAACCCCCGTAAGCTCTGCAGGAGATATTTATAAAATTGTGAGCCTTAGGGCGAAGGATTTAAAAACTTCTAAAATATATTGGGAGCGCACTAAACAGACTACGAAAATGATACTTTGACCACTTTCTTATGTAACTGAGGTAAGGAGGCAACTCCCGAGAAGGAGCCAAGGGGTAAAAGCCTCCGAATCCCTGGATAGTTTTAATTCTGAGCATTAGAAAAAAGTTTAACAATATCTAAATTTGGTGCGGTAAACATATCACAAAAAAGAAAATTTTACCATACCACTTGATAGCGTTTGTCGTACATAAAACCAGTCCATTTTATTGATGATTCAGGGTAGTTGTTGGCAGTTGTATATAAAGATATACAAGGTAACTTGTCGAGGGCTTTGGTTTTGTTTCCAGACAAAAACTATACCATGTTCGAATACCTGACACTTATAGTAAGCACATTAAATTTATCTTTATAGGACCTGCAGCTACAGAATGTTATCCAAGGGGAGGGTTTTTGTTGAAATAATCCAGTTTTTCAGAAGAAGTCACGGTAAGCTCTTATGAGGGAGGGGGAGTTTAATCATTCACTATTTTAAAATGGCACTGAATTTTGCTGTAAAAATACCTTGAATTGAATCTTGACTGTAACCTTTTGTAACTACGTTTTATCAATGGCCTGTGAAGTTGATGATGAAAGTTGATTTTCGTTGGGGAAGGTGGATTCCGGCATAGAAGTTGTAGCGAAACATTAGTTCTACTCAACCTGTCTGAAGATATTGGAGAGGGCAAAACTATCTACGACGGGTCCGAGAGAAGGCCCGGGAAAATAGCAAGACAGTGTAAGATGTTTGAATTCGTTCTGCATACGAAAAGGTATCCAAGTTACTCTTTCCACTTACAATTTCTCCTTCTTTGCCTTCTCAACAATCGGTATTTTGAGTTATCCTTCACAGTTAAGGTTGTCAATAGCTTTCACTGGCAGATATTCTTCTGCTTGCTGCTCGAGACGATTTTTGGTGGTAGAAGTTGCATGGAGCTTTAGGAAAATAATCTTGCTGAGACTGACAGATAACATAAGGTAGGCGAGGATGCAGATTTTTTGGGGGGGAGGGGGGGGGGCAAGATGGAAAATGTCATGCGCACTTTGAAATGAAAAGATCTATCGCACTAGCAATAGTTCACCTACGAATAATAAATTATTGATCAATATATTGACGCTTCGCCCACACACAGTCAATTTAATTGAAGAGCCGTCAATTGACGAAAAAATTTATCGTGTATGGGGGCCTTAAGTTACCATATGTACCAGCAGAAGTTCCGGAGAATCTAAGTTATCTTAAAACTTACACGCCAACATTATGAACCCGTGTCGGCAACTTGAAATGATTTTTGCCATAATGAGTGTTTTATTTTCATTATACGGTATTCTGGTATAAAACGACAGATGAAACAATTGCGCGCCAAGCGCGCCGAAAATTTGAATTTACATTTAAAACCATAGCTATGACTAACGGTGTCAATTCCCTTTATGTGTGTCTATCAATTAGAAGGTGGTTTCAATACTAAGTTTTCAGTTTTCATAAGAAGAGGGGAGGGTGAAAAATTTAATATTAGTTTCTTTGCATCCTTACAATGCTGGCTCCTCTGAAATCACGTTTATGCACACGAATAATTGGCTTATGGTAGAACCGAAACCGATGAGTAATGCGAATACTTTTGGGACCTTATTGATAGTAAAGAAGCGTTTCAAGGCTAAAAGTGCGCAGATCAAGCGAAAATCAAAACAAAAAATTGAAGACTTTGCAAAAATCGTGAAAGATTTCAAATGGTTTTGGTAAAAAGTGATAGAAATAAATCCATCACTCATTTAAAACATACCTCTCTTCGTAAGCTTAAACAATTGCGCGCGAAGCGTGCCGAAAATTTTCGGTATAGCGCCTCCCGGGAGCTCTGCATTAATTGTACACTGCAAAGGGGGACCAACAGGACTCTCACAACCTGGCATGCATATGGGAGGAGAGATGATATATCACCTTCTTTATGGACTCTGAAGGGTATACCCTTCAGAAATCTATGGCCGATGGTGTCTGCGGGAGTTGGTGATTGGGGGAACCGCAGATAACTGCTAAACCGTGCCTTTTTAGGCAGCGGGATTTTGTATACGCTATATACAAGAGTGGGAGAGCCTGTTCTTGTTAGTAAATGAGAGTGCAATCCCAGGAAGGGGTTTACCCTCCCCTTTGAGAAATTTTTGTTAAATTTAGGAAGCCTATATGCAAAATGGTGGTATCTTTGGGTCATTCTAAAGTGATTGTATGTTTAAAAAATGTCCAAAATTTAGTGAATATTTTTTCGGGTGAAAAAGGGGCTTAAGAGACGGTTAATATATTGTTTTTAAACCTTCTTAAGTCCCAGGAAAAATCATGGGCGTGGATTTATCTCCAAAGTGGGGTGGGGAGGACTTTTTCACATTTGCGAATTCCCGTCCTGGTGGAAGAAGCAGTGGTGGTAGCCAGAATTTGTGTCATGGGGAGGCAATAAATTTGTGATCGTCAGCATAGAGGAGGGGTCTAAGGGAAATTTTTCTAGAACTGAATGCCCTCAGATGCGATTTGGTGCAACAAAAGTGTAGGATTTTTAGGTTATTTTTCTTCTAAAAATTTCGTTTTCCTAGACATAATTGCAGTCTGTTCCATCATTTTTGAAAAAGTGAGGGGGACTTTTTGACGATTTCCCCCTTCCAAAAAAGTAAGGGGGACGCGTCCCCCCATGATCCACGCCCATGAGAAAATTGTACACGCAATTATACCTGCGTGGAGTCCACAGAAACATTCTTGGACTATAATAAAATTTTTCCTTTACAGTTTAAAAGGATATCCAAGGTTGACAGAGAACAGTATAGAGCCTCCCAGGAGCTCTGAATTAGTTACAGTATTCAAAAGAGGGACCGGCGGGATTATCACTACCCGACATCCGTATGGGATGAGATATGATATATCACCTTCTTTTTAGGCATAGCAAAAGGGATAGTGGACAGGCAAAATTCGTTTCAGAAAAGATTTTCGTCGTTATTGAACGTCGCCGTAAAATGTATGGAAAATAAGCAACGGCAATTACGTACTTTCAATCTTTCAAATCATGTGCTAGACTAGATTAGTCAAAGATCCCATAATGATGAGAGCCCTACAGAGAAGGTGATGCACTTCTTAGAAAAATGTTTGCATTGGAATAATTTCTTGCGTCATAGCTTTGTCAATGGTATATGAAATCGGGTTTACACCCTGTCGTATGCGGGCGAAGCGCACAGAAATTTTTTGAATAAAATATTAGTCCATGACAAAACCTACATTCAGAACCTACATTGGACACTGTCACTTTCAAGTTCCCACCAACCTATGCTATTCAGAATCGAATCTTCAGACTGAGAATTCTTAAAAAGCACTTTTTGCTCCTTTTTTCCCCCACGAGTAGTTACCGAAAGCTATTGATAATAAGGACAACTCTGACACAAGACTTGAAGCTAGCGGAGCGTGCGAAAATTTGGAATTTGTCAAGAATTTCCAAAACTTTCGGTAGTTTGAGAACAGTTTGTGAAAGAAAATGGTTAGAACAAATAAACCAATCATCAAAAATACGTCTCACCCTACCCCCTCCACAAAAATTTGTATCTTAAACGACTTTTGGGACCATTTTAAAAATTTTCAAGAATCGATGGGGGAGGAGGGGGGCACACGTCTCCCAATGCCCACTGTGCCGACGCCACTGTCTGTAGCTTAAAAGCCTTTTGAGTTCATTTTAAAACTTTTCAGACAGTTTGGAAATCGAATTGGGTATGCAGCCCGCTACTTTGCCTGCAACAGCCGGTTGCACTGTGCACAATAGCACGTCACCTGACAGCTTGTCTTTTGTATTCATTCTGCAAGGTCTGTATGGCAAAAACGTTGCCTCTCAATCCCTCTAGATTACAAAACATTTCACTCTTCAGCACAAAATTGTTACTAAATTTCAGTGCAGCTGGCCGGGACCATACTGCATATGTCACGATGATTACTTATTTAGATCTTAAGTCAAGGATCATTACTCAGCTATTCATCTGTTTTCGAACATTGTAGCTCTCCTTCCATCGCCAAACACTTTGAAAGATATCCAAAGAGATAATCCAGCTGTAGCTCCACCCAACCCCTACAGAAATATATACTTTGAATACGTTCTTAGACACCATTTATTTTTTGCTCTTAACTTTTCTTTCGCCTTTTCTTTTTCTTCCTTTTTTCTCCTAACGGTTTTTTTTTTCTTGGGGGGGGGGAGGGCCCCCAAGGCCCCCCTGCATCCGCGCCTGACATAAGGGAACAATGACATTTTTGATGTTATTTAAGTTAATTAATGGTTTACTTAAGTTAATCACACTATTTACAAGGTATTAGTTCAACAACCAAAAATAATAATACAGAGCAAATATGAAAACCCCGGGGAAGTTTGTGTACGTCACCCCCTTATCAAAAATGTGATGGGGAAGTTTTAACCCAATCCTCCGTGATTTCTGCAGATGGCACCAGAGGAAATCTTTGAAGATTTGGATTTTTAAAGGTCGTGTGACATGCCACCAAAAAGAGCTGTTTCACTTGTCAGTAAAGAATTAAGTCCAATTGAAGATCCGTTGGAATTATTTCAACATCTTTTACCGTTCGGTTCTCAAAATATACGTCTTCAAAGTTTGACGTGCTCCGAAGAAACTAATTGCCTATGCAAAAATAACGATGTGGAGTGTTGCATAGTGTGAAGATTTCCTTTGTTAACCCTATATAAATTATCTCTTTTTTACTGATCATACAGATTACAGTTTGGTGAGTGATATCAATATTTTTCAGGGAAAAATTTAACTTTTATGATAAACCACTCAGGGAATAACAATGCTACCAGTGTCCTTGAAATTAAGGTTGAAAAAACAAAGGCTAACATGTGCCATATATGGTATGTCCCTTTTTTGATGTGACATATTTGCATCTTTAGCTTATGTTTATTCATGACACAAGTGTGGAATACAAATTTACCTGTAAAATGGTCAATATTTTCTGGATTTTTATGCGTTTTACATCAAATATCCAACTATGTTGTTTCATTATCACACGACCTTTAAATATCTTTGGTTTACCTGCAAATGACATTGAGAGAACACCAAGCTCCTCATAAACACCTCATTTGCACAGAGAGTTTATTAATATGTGATAAGTAAATGTGATGTCACAGGATGGGAACATTTTTGAATGGTTTGTAGAACAAGTAAGCTTCAAATTATGTAGTCATCACACTACCCATCACGCCACCAATTGTTATTCGACTGCGCCATGAAAACTTGTCTACATTAATGCCCGATCTCAATTTAGTATTGCTCAGAAGAGTTCCCGTTTACTACTGGACTTATATGGTAATCAGGCATAGAATGTCAAGTGTGGGGCGCACCTAAATTTTGCATTAGACATCTTTGACCATGGTTTGAATGAAATCCTGCCACGGCAATTAGGAACTTCCAGTTCCAGGAGCAAATCTTACTGACTTCCTTAGAAGATATTGTGGGTTTGTGTAATTGCAACTATTTTGTACTTAATTTCTTAAGGTGTGTTGGTTAAGGAGTTCCATAGAGTTTATACTTTGACCTTTAAACGTCGAACGTAGATTTTAAAAGACAAACAGACACACAGAAAGACGTTACTGTTAGTGTTTATTCAACTTCTGGTAAAAGTAAGTGCTGGTTGTTTGCTCTCAATACTGAATAAATGAAAACATCTTATCGTTGAACCTAGATTACCACTGGAAAATTGTTCTTCCCTTAATTTCTCTGAGGTGCAATGCATGTCAATCTGAAGGATGGTATGTTTAATTACCCTCTATTTGATGGCTGTAGTGGGATTCCGGTATGATATAATGAACTGATCCTTCAGAGACAGAAAGAACAGGAGTCTTGCCAGTCGAGGTGGTATCTATATAAGTATGATCGATAGATGCACTGTCAGCGGTCTGGTTCCTGTTGAGACTTCCGTTCTGTCGGCTACGTTTGTACACAAAAACACTTTTGACAATAACTGCGACCAAACCAAGCACTAATAACAGACCACCAATAGATAGTATCAAAGGTAGGGTGAGAGGGGTTGGTCCCTTCTGAGAGTAACCTGTAAAACAGCAGAAACAACTTTTTCCAATAGAAAGTTAGCAAACACTTTCTTTTAACTCAAAATAATTTTCAAATGTTCAAACAAAATTATTGGATAGTTGAAATACTAATTACAGCTACTAAAAGGAAGTACTGTGAAGTGAAGAAAACTACTAACACGATACTATCTGGTATTGTTGAGCAAGTTTTCAAATGATTGTAAAATTCCCCTGCTGTTTTATGATTAGTCTTTTCTTTTTAATTAGTCAGCAGTCGGAATGAAAACTTTCATTACTTCCAGGGTGTTGGCTCAAATTGCTTTCTCTACTTTGTTGTAAGCTTCGGTTCCTGCTTTCATCGTTACCCTTTCAAAAGAAAGTGTGACATGCCACATGTGAACAGACGTAATCACGTGTGGCAGAGCCAATGAAAATACATAAGTAAAAAAGTGTGGTTAAGCGTGGTGACACATGTGGTATTGGAACCAATCTGACACACAGGACCACGCTTTTCCCTGCATGATTGTCACACCTTGAAATCTGGGTCAAAGTGGGGAAAGCTGTGTCAACTTGTCACATGTGGCAAACCAGGGCAAAGTGTGTCAAACAAGGCCAGTGAACGAAATCGAACTATTGAATTTACTTTACTCATCACCACACTTCTCCACACATCTCCACACTTTGCCTACTTTACCCCAGTTAGTCTCCTGTTACATGTGTCAAAGCGTGATTTTCGGTTTTCCACACATTGCCTCATGTCCAAACTGTGAAAATGCTTGTCAATGCATGGCACTTTGGAGAAGTGTGTCAACCGTTTATTAATGACACACATTGTCACATACAAATTCACAGGAATTTCACGCCTCTCCACACCCCCACCATAGTTTTGCACAGTTCGACACAGTATTTCACGTGTGGTATTGGAACTTTTGCCACACAATTTTTTTGTAAGGGTATAGTCGTCGTCGTCACCACCATCATCATGAAGTCATCTTTGTCATTTCATTACAGTGCTGATGAACAAGTAAGTTTTACGACTCTCTTCAAAGAGTTCACTGATCTAGTTCATATATGATGGAGTAGGTTAATTCAGACAGTAACAGCTGACATAGAAAATAGCGTGTCTCCGTAGTAGGAGGTACAGACAGCTGATGGATGTTTATGAAAGCACTTGTACGTTTTTGAAAAATCATATTCGACAAGAAAAATCTAGCAACGCTGATATAAAGGCCAATAATCAATGCTGACATGTATTTTAAACTATTTATTTTGATATCACTACATGAGTTTGTTTTTCTAAAGTGGTGCTAGGTTGCTAACGTAGCATGTTGTGCGGTCATATGTTCAGTCATATCTAGCCAAGAATGGGTATTTGGCGTTCACCGTGTTGTTGACTGTCATGTTTTGTACACGGTGGCACCAAGTTATGTATTGATGGATTGCAAAGTGTGTGTATTTGAAGTGACAACGCTTGTAGCAAAAGTATACCCCGAGAAATTTGAATTGCTGTGTAGAGTGATTGCACAATTTACGAAAGTATCGTGTTGAAAGTATGCTGATTGATAACTGAAATTTAAATCTCAGCAAGTAATCTTTTAATACTTTCAGAAACTAAATCAAATGTAATTGCGTGGCGTGGCGTGGCGTGGCGTGGCCACGTGTGCGATGTTTCACAAGCCCTTGCTTTTTCCACATCATTGTTAAAGTAGAATCATCAAATCACTTTAAAGTTATTCCGACACTCAGTAGAATGGGGTACTTTACCTCAGTCTCGCTTCTCTGTCTGACCAGGGAGCTATAAGAGAGATCAACGTATTTACAGTTAACTGGACACTAGCGTAGTATAAGTGCGACCTGTAGTGACTTCATCCTTTTCAGGGTGTGGTTTGCGGCAACCTAGTTACTTTGTGATGCCAAGTGCTCTAACTATAGGCCTACTGCAAACATATGTATGGAAAACATCGATATAATTTACCTGATGACTTCTAGACACAAAAATTGTAGACAGGGATAGGGCAGGAAAATGACCCCATTCGGGAAGGCTGCCCCAGAAAAATACCATATTCGCCGGGAACCTTAAAAGTAAATGAAAAGTAATTATCTCCGGCAAAGTCTAGGCGATCTGACAAATTTATTGGATTTGCTCTAAATTTAAGGAGAGTAGATTCTTAATCAATAAGAACCAAAATTTTCAACTTGTTTTGAAAAGGGAACCCTAAATTTCTTGGCATGCTTGGCCAAAGATTTCCCATTGCCCATCATTTCAGCAACCTGTCAGTCACCTTCTCCGGATCTTCGGATTACCCCTACCCTCCCGTTGGGGAGAATGGCCACCATGATGGGCAATTCCTTTTTGCCACCAGAAATTTTTGATACAAATTAGCAGTTTAAAGTTCAATTCCTACCGTCTAGGGCGTCTGGGAAGCCAAATTTTCAAATCTCAGCGCCAATCATGGTAGGGCTGGGGTCGGGATGGTCCTGTTATACGCTATAAAGTTGCAGTTTGCCCTCTTAAGGAACCACTTCCTATGAAAAGTTCGTACCCCTTCTAAGGCTCTGCCACAGTTTACCACAGATACAGCTTTGATCAGAACCTCGTAAGTATCGGTTTACCTCTCGCGAATGAGTGTCCTCTCCATCCCTAAGCCTGATATCGTTCCCTGCGGTCCTTGACCTATTCCCAACCTGTGTATTTGCCCTCACCCTCAGAAAGTTTCAGAATCACTGGTTTTAAAGGTCATTTAGATCAAAGAAGTGAAACTACGAACATCTTGTTACCGGCTTGTAAATATGATATTTCAAGGAGGGTAGCACTGAGGTTTCTCATACTTAGCATTTACTTGCCCCAGTTATTGCTAAAACTCTTTTTGTTGTTTGAGGTCAAAGTTTATTTAGTGTCTGGAGAGATCGTGTGGTTATAACCTCCTGAACACTGTATCTCATAAAGGGTAACCTTTATGGACCCCAGAGGTGGCCAAACTTCATTTGAAGTCAACTGAGATCAAAGTGCGAAAACCTCCTAAATGCTACATTCAAAAAGGGTAATATGAGAGACCCGTTCTTAACATGAAGATCCTCTTTCCGGATTTCAACATACCCATTGTTTTGTTGGCGGTAAAAAATCACTTGAGGCCTAAATAGGGTCAAAGTGTGAAACCCTTGTATGTAACTTTTACATGTTTTTACAAGAACTTAGTTTTTGTGGAGGTCAAAGTTCATGTGAGTTCAGCAAGATCAAATCGTAAAGACCCCGTAAAACATGATATCCTACGAACAAAAAAATTCGAGTTGGATAATCTCAGTGGGAAAAAATCATCTGGTTCGTCGGCAAGGGATCACTAATTGTTTAGATTGTCTCGCCTTATTTAACTATAAAATTATTTCCAGACGGCTAATCCTGTACTGTTAAGCTACCAAAAAGACAAAACCTTTCTACGCATATTACTTTCTTTCACAGTGCCATCGTCCTTTAAATTGTTTTTAGCGTACAAATTTGAAATTAAATTAAAATATAAAATGTGTTTGTTTCTTTCATTCATTCATTCATTCATTCATTCATTCATTCATTCATTCATTCATTCATTCATTCATTCATTCATTCATTCATTCATTCATTCATTCATTCATTCATTCATTCATTCATCCATTCATTTATTCATCCATTCACTCATTCACTCAATTATTCATTCGATAATTTAATCATTCATTTATTCTTTCAATTTTTAAGTACAAAAGTTCAAACCTTTGAGGAAATTTACAATCAGTTAATAAGTTTATTGTTCACCATTACCATTACCTGACACAATGACTGAGAAGGAACATCGGGCTTGGTTTCCAAATTGGTCAATAGCAACATATGTTATCTGTGTTGAGCCAATCGGGAACTCAGTGCCGGAGGACGTTGGTCTCACAAGCCAGCTAGCTTCACCGGCATTGTCTGATAATTCTGGTTCAGTCCATGCGACAACCTGCCCTGTTGCATCGGCAGATGAAACACTCACGTGAATATCGTCTGAACACGAGCTTATCGTAGGTGGAAAGATGTCCTCTGTGAAAGGAACACATTGAAATATTTTTGTTTATTTATATATATATATATATATATATATATACATATATATATGTATATGTATATATATATATGTATATGTATATATATATATATGTATACATATGTATACATGTATATATATATATTATATATATATATATATATATATATATATATATATATATATATATATATATATATATATATATATTTCTCTAATTCGGCACTTAGGGGGAAAGTTGTTGTTGAAAAGTCGACCTTAAGGGGAAAAAAATTTTCGGGTGAAATATAAGTTTCGCCTTAACGTTTCCACACACTTTTTCTATAGGAATACGTAAACTTACAAGGGCGCCCTCTTAGATTTACAAACTAGATGCCATTACTTCAAAGTTGTCAAATTTACGGACACCTAGCTGTTAACACGAACGGATGGCTGGCCATTGAAATAACGTTAATCATATGTTTAGACGTTAGGGCGAATTTATTTCTTATGTATTTTATTATCTTTTTTTCGCCCTATGTACAAGCAGATATAACAATACTCCCTTAAGGTGGGAATTTGCGTCATATATATATATATATATATATATATATATATATATATATATATATATATATATATATATATATATATATATATATATAACACTAAATTAAACATTTGGGAGACAATGGGATAAAATCCTTCCTTAGGGAGACAATCGGTTATATTCATAAAATTTAATATATTTCCATATCTAAGCATACAAATATTCATACAAAAATACCAATAATTCTTAATGAATGCCTTTAACTTATGGTACATTTGTTTTAACTGTATCTTTTACACACAAGGTTTAATTAAATTACCAAAATATTATAAAGTATTTCGCAATACTTATTTGTCTCCCTATAATACATATAAATTACATGCAACACATGACACACCTGTATTTCTATGGTAAATAATAGTACCTATGATGTATTTATGCAGCTTACAAAGTGGCATAATAAAGAGGGCGCTAATACGCTACCATAGAAATAAAAATCTTTGAGAAAGAATGTAGAGAAGGGGTTTAAATAATGGTGCAAAGAATTAGGGAGACATGAATTTGTCTCCCTAGTGAAAATGTCTCCTTAATATACCAATTATAACTGCAATTGGTCTCCCTAATAGGGTATTAATAGAAATATATATATATATATATATATATATATATATATATATGAAGAAGCCTTAGGTGGTCATGTTTGTGTTTGACCGTGCCAGTTTGTACCAAACCATGGAAGAAAACAGGGCCGCTCCACTTGAGAGTGTAGATATGTTTGGAGAGCTCTGCTTCGTTGTCGTGACGTGCTAGGTTTAACGATGTCTTTCGTTGTTATACCTCTAGCTGAAAGGGTCGATGAATATGCATATGTAAGTGTGTGTTACGCTACTGCTACGAATCTCGACCTTGTATTATTATTTTTTTTTTAAACCCTAGTACCCACGCAGAGAGCTCCCCAATTACCTCAAACCGTATGCAAGCAATCGACAGAGCCTCTATCCTTGCCCCAAAAGCCAATTACATGCCCTTCAAACTTATTCTATTGGTCCTAGCCTATCACCCATCCATAACTCCCGTCTTACGTGTCATTTACAGAAATGTAGAGACCCTCCGTCATGACCCCTCCACACGTGACCATTTTCCTGAACCCCCATCACTGCATTTATAATTGAAAAGAACATCTCCAACCCCCCAGGAACTTTACCTTGCAACCGTGGGAGATGCAAAAATTGCGCAGTAGTCAGGACGGACAAAAGCCTCTCCATTGTGGGTCATAACAACAGGTGTTACATCAACCGGCACTTTAAATTTACTGCTGAAAATTTTGTTTTCGTCCTCGTATGTAGACGCTGTAGAGTATTGTATGTGGGAGAAACCAATGGGGCTGCCCGGCGTTTTCTTCTTACCGACAGATAGCGCTCTCATATGTTTCCTACCAAAGATGTTATAAGCCTAGATTCCAAACTCATATACCTACACTGTTTCGTTCAGTGACTCCACATGGAGACGCATATATCGGGGCGGAAGTGTCAGTTCGACATACGCACCGCTCTTTTCCGCGATCTGCGTACAAAATAAAGAACGCGTCACAGACAATTTCATTGTTAAAAGAGGTTAGCGTGCGTGCACTTTTACAAGGCGTTCTATACGCGCAGAATACATTTCTCTGTGTATTATCCGGAATACTTGACGCACAGTTCTGCGCGTTCTGGAAACAAACGCGCTAGTTGCTTTCCCGTTATGGGCGCGTAAGTAATTGAACGCGCATATAAAATTGCGTCACTTGAAGATACCATAAAAACTGACCAATGAATGTCCATGAACTTACAAAAGCAGTCATTGTGCATTCATGTTCAAGTGTAAATACGTAGATGCCGCGTTGAAGAAATAAGTTATTCTTGTTTAAAGAGGAATTTATTGAGGCGTAGTACTTCTCCAGTCAAAAACATTCCGAAGTAAAAAGTATTAATACTTTTGTAAGACATTCGTTTGACTGTTTGATTCCAAAACGACTGAGCAGTCATCAGCACTTCCGCCCTGATGTTTTGGTCTCCATGAGGAGTCAACGTGCCATTTTAAGTTGGGAATCTATGCTTGTAGTATCTTTGGGTTCCTACAAAGATATTATAAGCATGATTCCAAACTCATATACCTACACTGCAACGCTCAGTGACTCCTCATAGAGACGCAAATATCGAGGCGGAAGTGTGAATTTGACATGATCGCCGTTCTAATCGGTGATCCGAGTACAAAACTAAGAGCGCGTTACAGAAAATTTTATTGTTAAAAAAGGTTAGCGTGCGTGCACCTTCAATACGCGTTCTATACGCGCAGAATACATTTCTCTGTGCATCATATCAAAATTACGTGACGCTCACTACCGACCGCTTAAAAAACGGAAGCGCCAATTGCTTTCCCCGTTACTATATGCGCGTGAGAAGTCGACGCACATTTTTAACCGCGTCTTTTGACGAGACCATGTTAACTGACCTATTTATAGATTGCTGACTTCAAAACAGTCATTTTGCGTTTATGACAGAGTGTTTGTTTGCCATGAGTCAGCGTGCCATTTTAAGTTTGGAATCTATGCTTGTAATATCTTTGGGTTCCTACTAGAGTCCCTTTATTCGATATACTGTGTAGGAACTCTAGTTCCTGCAAAGATACTACAAACATAGATCACCCAATCCGGAAAGTATATCATGTAAAAAAGTTATATTCTGCATAGGATGCAAGTCTCGAGACGCGAATGTGATACAAAACGGAACAAAACGTAAGGATTTGGTGCATAGATACCATTTAACTCCTACACCTAGAACTGTAAGACGGGCTGACTCTGCACTTGGAGGCGGGGCGGAAGTGTGGGTTTCATATGTGCGTCCTTCTCTTCGGTGATCTGCGTACAAAACTAAGGACGCGTTACAGAAAATTCCATTGTTAAAAGGGTTGACGTGTGTGTACATTAACAACGCGTTCTATACGCGCATAATACATTTTTCTGTGTATTGTCCGGAATAATTGGCTCACACTACTGCGCTCTACTTGCTTTTCCGTTGTTAGTGCATAAGAATTGAAATGCATGTATTATAAAGTTCGCTAATGAAGATACCAAAGAAACAGACCAATCAGTAGGTCCATGAAATTCAAACCAGTCACTGTGCGCTCATATTCAAAAGTACTTATGTGGAAAGCCTGGAAGAAGAAAACTGTTCCATGTATGTGGAATTTATTGAGGAAGGGTGCTTCTTAGTACAACTACCGGGCTATAGCCAAGCGACCTATCTTTGACTCGAGCTGCAGAGAGTTGTCTACTAGGCCGCTACTGATAGTCCATATTAGGGATGTAGTATTCTCTTCTGGGTATGTTAACAACTTAAAAACTCTTGATAATTATCCCTTGTTTACCTCTGGGTACTGCCCAGGAACAATGTTTTGCGGGGTACTAAACCGGGGAGCTCTTTAACATTCAGCTTCAACAGCAACTTATGAGAGAGTACGTAGGCCTAGACGTTGTATGCGATGTTTTGTTTACAAACTTTGCGGTCGCGCTTACGTTTCGAGCAACTGGTAGGAACCCAGAGATATAATACTGGGCTTATCATGAGCCGATCACTTAAGGAACATTATGACCATAAAAATATTAAAACATTTACAAAAATCAATAAAACTTTGCTGTAAAATTTTGTTGTATGTCTTCCTCATTGTGCTATATTTTGGTGTTGTTCGGATTGCATAGTCCGTAGAAAATGAATTTTGAAATGTAGGTGGCAGTACATGCAACAATGCTTATGAAGGAATCTTGAGTAAATCGCTACAAAAACAAGCAAATAAAATGCTATAAATAACCACATTTAAGAACAGTTATACAAATAATCATAGAGAATAATGTCTTTTTTATCAAACTTTTTAATCAGAGCTTCATCAAAGACATTTTGATCACCATTTTTAAGGTGTAATTTTTGCAAATTTCTAGTTCATACTTTTGCCGAAACTTGAAAATTTGGCCGTGAGTAACATTTTTGCTTTAGACATCAAAAATAGTAAGGTAAATTATTGTTTTTTATGTTGTTTGAAGAAAATGCAATGCAGGTTATGCTTACATTGTAATCACATCACGCCTTCACGTTGTACTGGCGTTTAGAATGCAGTGATTGACTCTTAATACTGATCGACTCATGGTTACTTACTATATATGCTCATAATATCTTATATGCTATTATATGCTTATATGCTAATATATATATATATATATATGTATATATATGCTAGTTATATGCTGTTATATGCTTATAATATGTTTGTAGGAACCATATGAGAGCGCCCTCTGTTAATTTTTACTCGGCTGGGCAGCCCCATTACCGTCTGGCTCACCCAGCCACTGAGTACCCGAGGTCGATCAAACAGAACCTCCCAGGGTTCCCCGTGGCCACTCACTTCAGTCCCCCGTCAGACTGCTCGATTCGTGACTTGATGGCTACGGCGGCCGGCCATCTTGTGCCGAGGTTCTGACCGTGATCGCTTAGCCGCCGAACACCGCCTCTTCATGTAGTTTGGTATACACCCTCCCCACATGGTCTGAACGTACTTGTGTGTAGGAAAACACCTGTAAAAACATACGTACATGCCAACTAGTGTATTAAAGACGAAAATACAAAATATTTCGAGCAGTCAAATGTTCTTCAATCTTTAGTTGCACATACAGAATAACGGGACAAACTTGAAGACTATAACCCATAGTTCAGTTTTGTTGTATTTGCAACTGAAGAACTTTCGACTGCTCCAAATATTTTGGAATTTCTTTTTCAATAATTTAGTTAGCTTGTATGTATCTGCTTCTCCCGGTGGTTTCTTTCTAATCTATCTTGCCAACTCACGCCTACCAATATGACGTCTATAGATAGACAGACAGACAGACAGACGGACGGACGGGCAGCTGGGCTGACAGGCAGACGGGCAGATGGGCAGACAGGCAGACAGACGGATCGATAGATAAAAAATTTCTTTTGAAGCCATTTTTCTTACAGCGGTGCTCCTCTTATCATAACATTGTCATGATTTGCTATCTGGATAGCAAAACGGCTCTCCACATGTGATGATATAACCCAATAAATGAAATTTTACAGCCGCAAAATATTGTCAAATATTGTCTTTTTTTAATTTATTATTTTAGTATACTCACCGTATACCGTAACAGAGATATTGCACCAAGCCTCATTTCCCGCTAGGTCCTTGGCAACGATTGAAACTATATCTGGGCCAAGAGAAAACTCACTTCCAGACAGGTGACTTGATGATACGATGAAATCCTCGTCATCCTTTAACAGAATCTCATCCCAATACACCAAGGAGGACGATTTGCCCGGAGCAACCCAAACAGAAATGGCATTTGGGCAATTTTGGAAAACCGGTGGAATTACATCCTCTGTCAAAGAAAATTACAATATTGCAGCATCCAAGCTCTTTTCCTAAATCTTTATCCCGTGCAAGGACGCAATTAAGAAGTAGTACCCGAATACATCACTCACATTTTGTTTAACCGAATTACCCTAGTGTCAATTGTATATTTAAGAAACAAATTAGCGTTGTAGGTTCCTATGTTGCGTGTGTGTGTATACATACATACATGCACACACATACATACACCCATACATACATACATACATACATACATACATACATAAATACATACATACATACATACATACACCCATACTCACCCTCGCTTCCTTAGCGGTACGCGGGAAATGTACCGGTAAGGAATTCGCGGGATTTCCCCACTAGCCTGGCTGACCTCCAACTAACCCAGCAGACGTACGTGGCTGGAGGCCTGCTGCTTGCCAAGGCAGGCACGTGCAGCCGCGCGAGACTTCTCATTGCAGCGACGGAATTTTCGGGCAGCTACGCCAGTTTCGAGCTCCGCGTCCCAACTGATGTGAGGACGCATGTATAAATCATGGATACTTGTGTATGGAATTGCATGATTTCTATATCAATGTGAGGACAGTGTATGACAATCTGAGGACAAAATTATATATTTGCATATCAACATGAGCATATTTCTATACACCCTACCCATATTGGATTTCACATCAATTTGAGCTCATTCACCATATTTACTGTGGTGGCCTACGGTGAAGTTTCACAACTGTTAAAGCATTAAAAAAGTGAGGACCGAGATTAAGTCCTCACATTGGCTTTCCTATCCTCACATTGCTAGTATTTTCCTTAAAATTGTCCCCACATGGGTTGGTTCTCAAGTACATACATACATACATACATACATACATACATACATACATACATACATACATACATACATACATACATACATACATACATACATACATACATACATACATACATACATACATACATACATACGCCAGTATTCACAAAGAGTGATCTCTAATGCCCTGAAACGCTTACAAGGAATTGATAGAGCCTCTGCCCTTGCCCCCAAAACTGACCAAACACCCACCAGACGTATCCCGTTGTTCCTATCCTTTCACCCATCTGTAACTCCCATTTTACGTGCCATTAACAGGAATGTTGAGACCCTCCGTCATGACCCATCCACCCGTGACCATTTCCCTGAACCCCCCCCCCCTCCCCATCACAGCATTCAAAATTGACAAGAACATATCTAAGCACTTGGTCCGTGTCTCTCAACCTCAAGCAGTAGTGCCTAACACCCCAGGAACTTTTCTCTGCAACCGTGGGAGATGCAATACTTGCCCGGTTGTCAGTTATGACAAAATCCTTTCCATTGTAGGTCCCAACTACAACCGCTCTAACAATTCCTTCATTGTTTTTACCTGTGGTAACGACTTAACACTGTCTATTTTTCTAGCCGGTTTTACCGTGCCCAACTTTTGCGTATTTTTCAAATTGTACGTTTGGCCGTGTCAACAATCAGTTGCATTTTTGCCACCTGGTAAAGGGTTTAAACCCGAAACGTGGAATTTTCACAAACTTTTAGCACTATTTACTACTTCTTTTTATACCTATATAAGAAAGAGATTTGTTGGTACTGCCATGATTACATCCACGTTTAAAGCTAATCAATCAAAATGAATAAGATAATTTTGAGTAGCGTGTGCCCGAATGGTATAAAGTTTGAAAACGCTTTGCACAGCTCGGCACATTTGACTTCTAAATAGTACTTTCAGCCTGTTTAGATGAAATATTGTCAAAGGTTTGCAGGACGTATAACTATCTGTTCTATGATTAAAACTACATGAACTTTTCTTCAAAAATATGGGTCGACGCAGAGCACACGGTGTTAAGGCCAAACTTGAACTTGAAGCCTACTTCCATTCTTGAACTGCATGGTCAAGTGGTTAGTGCATCCGACTTGCAGCCGGAAGGTCTGAGGTTCGACTCCTGGCCGAGGCATACCAAAGACATTAAAAATGGAACCTACTGCCATTGCGTTTGGTGCTCAGCATAAGCAATGGAGTAGGGAAATAATCTAGTAAGCCACAACTGGAAAAAGGCCGTGGCCGGTCAGACTAAAGCCGATTGGTTAAAAACTGAGCCGTTAACCTGATCTAACTCTAACTCCATCCTTGCAACCTTTACCTCCGATATCACAAACCTGAATTAATGGAAAAGAGTAATTGAGTAAAAGTTAGCACAAATAAGCAGGCTCGTAATAAAGGGGGACTAAGGGGGCGAAGCCCCCCTGAAATTTTTTCCCTCAAGAGAATTTAAATCTTACCATTGATTTAATACATTTGTACACATTCCCCCCCCCTCCCTGAAAAATTTTGGCCCCCCTCTAGTACCTTGTCTGGCTACGGGCCTGCAAATAAGCTAAGTCTTATCACTCCGACGAAAAAGTCACAGTAGCTATGACGGCGACTTAAGCAAAATCCATCTTCGGTCTTTTGAATTAATCATTATTTTCAGCGAAATGTTTTTCCATTTTCCTGCCAGTTGCTATGCGTGGAATGTCTTTTTGTTTCTTTCTTAAAAAACCCTGTCGACTATTCGGGGGGGGGGGGGGGCGGGGAGAAAACCTGTAACTACTCCTACATGAAGTTACGGCTCACAAAGAACACTAGAACTCATAACAAACCCTCGGGAGGTCGAACGATAGTGCAAGCAAGACCTGTCTTGCTTCTGATTTCAATATTGAGGTATCTCATATCCTTGTTAGTGTCTGCAAAAGGTGGCCATCTTCAATGCCGAATTTGCACGGAAAATCAGTTTAACATAAGGCAAGTTATTGTTCATATTCTTTTCTCACAGCGATATTTTGGGGGACCATGGAATTTTGCAAAATTTGCATAACCAAATATTTACATCCAAAACACCAGAAAATATTTCTATTGTATATTAAAGCAAAGTTTTCTCAACTAGTAAACTGAAAAATAAAAAGTGGGGTATCACGATCGAGTGTTATTATCAGTGATAATGATTACCCGGCGCTCCGTATACATTCGGCTGAGGATAATGTAGGTTGTATACTGCACAGTACACATGACTCTTTGCAACGAAAAAGTCTCCCATATGCAGTAAAAGTTTCACCAAAGCTTGCGTTTTGATTTCACCTCTTAATATGATTCAGGAAGACACCTTCTCACAAACGTTACTACTGATACTTTTGCTTTTTGCTGCATCCAGGATCGTCCTTCAGGCGATAATGAACACACTTCATCAAACATTCTGTTTCAAATGTGCGAAGGTGCCCCAACCAGGGATCTGCTCCCTGCCCTAGCTGACAGGAAATCTGCCACAAGTGTGAATTTTTAACACCAGCGAGGGTCACTAATAGTAAATATGGACTCCACAATTACAATGAGTCTACGTAAACTTTTACATCCCCGGATTATAAATGTTGTGACTGTCTAGTAGCGAAGGCGCCAGACTCGAACAGTAAATGTAGGCTTTTGTTTCCGGTTGGGTGTCTTCTGTCAGCAATACATTTGTCCTTGATCAATTTCAATAGTCGCAAGTGTTGTATCATGAATTTCAACCTCGTAAAGGATGTATGACAGTTGAATTATGTAAAGTTTATATTTCAGCTAGGAAACATAATGGCACAGGGAATTTTAAACCTGCTTCAAAATAATATCGAGTGATAGAGTACGGTACAATACCATACCATGATACCATAAGGCAATCAAGGATTTGGATAATCCTCTAAGGTGGTAACAAACATTATAATGATGGAAAGTCCCTTGAGTGTTTCGAATTGGATAAAATTTGGAATGTGTTATATTTTGAATTTATCTTCTATATCATGTCAGATTCGGCCATCACTGCTCGGTGATTATGAATTCTCACAAGTTGCACTGCCCACTGCCTTTAGGTACCTTAACGTTCAGTTTGCTGCTTGTATGCATCGAATCGCTTAGAAGGGGTCTACCCAAACTGGTTATGCTGACTTCAACGAAACTTAGTTGCTTCCTTTTTATCAGTTTTAGTCGGGAGGGAATTGTTTTGCTAAACGGCCAAATTGTACTACCGTCAGTACACATACGGTGCTAGACTATTGCTTGAAATCTTGTACTGTACTTACACGGACATGTACGTGTGCACCGTTTGTTTAGCTGCTTCTGCTTAATAGGTACTTTATAGGTACTCAATAATTTAAAAGTGCAACTCTCATTGTCTTGTTTACCTACGAGAGGGATGAAATGGAAAAAACATATATCCAAACATCTTCGAATTTTATACTTTCGCCGTTATTTTCCTAACGTTATGTTCCTAATATTTGAACAACATTTGGCAAAATCACTTCTGTGAGGGAACCTTACTTATCTTCATTTTTCGGATGGACTGCTTTAACAGTATACCAATATTTTGCACATAACAATTTTACGTATCTCCTTTTGTAAAATGCACCAAATCACTGTAATATATGCTCACCCCTCGACAGACCCTTTTCCAAATAGGAATTACAAAGGATTCTGGGATATAGTTTTGGTGTACGTCGTTTTTGTCCACAGTAAAATGCCATTGGCAAAAATAACCCATACCAAAACTCTATCCCATAATCCTTTGTAATTGCTAATTGGAGAAGGGTCAATTGAAAAATCTTTGCACTCATTACACCACAGATAGTTCTATGAAAGTTTCCACTCTTATTACAATCATTTGACGAATGTGTTTATTTATCAACATGAAACGTGTTGTAATCTTAAATTTATTAACAATGAAACCTTACATAAACTACCTTTGTCATGCAATCGCCCAGTAAAAGTAATTGTTTTGACTTAATAAGTAATAATCCGCTATGGCTGGTCCAGAATTTGTGAAGGGGTGACAGATCTGTGTCATGGCGGTTGTGAAAGGGGAGGGGCCTTTTGGTACTTTTCATCAATTATGGGCTCGTAGATACAATCTGGTGCCGTAGAAATATGGTCTTTGCGGGATGTGTAGTATGTTGAGATGTGCTGAACTTTGAGAATGCTTTTATTTCCCTTAAATTCATGTTCAAGCTGATTTTAAATATATGGCCTACCTGGCAAGCACTTGTAGGGTCCATTCGGTTTTGGAAGACAAAGTCCACTGCAAGAAGCTGTCGGACATGTGTCAGGTATGATGACACCTAAAATAATAAAAAGATGTTTCTAGCACTATCTGTTTATCATTCATCACTATTTTCCTTTTCTACCAAATAAAGTTTACTGTCCGTGGAATGCATAATGCGTAAAAAGCAAACACTTATCAAAGTGATATCGTTGTTAGCAAAACGCTTTATACAAATTCTCGAGTGTCGTCGAGTCTCGGGGTATCGTAATAAGGTCGAATCACATGCCTGAACATCGAGATTCGATAGTCCGGCTTCAGATAAAAGTAAGTGTCACCTGGAATGGTCGTTAATGTTTATTTTTCGATTTCCTAACATATTTCTGAACAGCAAAATTCAGGTAAATGTGTATCTTAGGGTAGGTTGGGGAAATATAGCGGGGCATCTGCCAAAAAGTTAGGGGTTGAAAAATAAAAACATTTTGGTGCAGGGGAAAGTAAAATGGCTATTATTTGTTATCCAGAAACTCGAGAGTCACAAACTACCCCTCAACTTATTTGTCGAGAAATTGTCTTTTGTTTGATATACAGATTTTGTGAATCACGTGACTGATGAGGTCATTAGAGACTAAAAAGGGACAAAATTTGACCTTTGTCCTAAATCTTGACTATGCCATTTTAAAATATAATTGTGTACAGTAAACTGCTTCATTTGTCCTATTTTGACCTGAAATGATTTTATTACATATCTCTTAACTAATTTAGGCCACTGATGTTCCAAGGTTTTCACTAATGAATCACCAGTGTCAAGCGAAAAGCCAACTAATGCAAAATTTCTTAGCACAACTTTCTTTTACAGCCCGGAAATGCCAATCTATCCATGGTTTATAAGCATTACACTCTGTACATCATCTCAATTTTATTTTCATATCTATATAAACATTCCCTCTTATCGCAAGTTAATTCATTGCATATCTGCATGTTCATATCGAAACCCTCGACCCTTCTTAATACCTAAAAAGGTGCAAAACAATGCAATGACATATCCGTACTTATAGCTTCATACCGGGCATGAGATTGACGTAAGCGCCATCTGGAAAGATCATTAATATGTATTTTTTGAGTTTCTAAGATTTGAATAATAGAAAAAATCAAGTAAACACAATCTTGGTGCGGTTAATAGATATACAAAGGATATTTACTAATGGTAACCATGCAGTGTTGAAAAATCACATATGTAGGTGGTAGTTGAAAGCTAAAGGCTATAATTATACATCCAGTAGTCCTAGAGTAATAAACAATTCCTTCAATTATCCGTATAGGAATGTTCTTTCAGGTGCTACGTATATTTTACTAATCATGGGATTAATGAGGTCAATAAACTTGACCTTTGGCCCAGATTTCAACTACGTTTCTTAGATTGAATTTAATTGTGTTCTGAGAAAGGGTTGATCTGTCCTCTTTTGACCCAAACAGCAAATTAAAATATCTTTTCTTTGTTCAAAATCCCTCATGTTCCACGATTATCAGGAAATAGTGTCAATTAACTTTCAATAAATGAAAAAGCTGCAAAAGCGAAAAACTTTTATAGCGTGGAATTCGCAATCTCAAATCACAGGTGATTGTCAATATGCACGATGTATTAATGTAACTGTGATGTCTACGACGAAAATTTACTCTTACCTAAGTTTCCTTAATTACATTATGACAGTTTTGATGGATTCATGACCATTTCCAACGTTAAAGAGGACTTACGTGGGGAAAAGAAAACTTTTCAAATCCAGACCGGATTCCTCATCAGCTGTAAGGCTCCCCTTCTGTCTCCTCTGGAAACACTGACAACAGACGAGACAGAAGGGGAGCCTTACAGCTGATGAGGAATCCGGTCTGGATTTGAAAAGTTCTCTTTTCCCCGCGTAAGTACTCTTTAGAGTTGGAAATGGTCATGAATACATCAAAACTATCAATAAAGATGCTGGCCAGAATCAGGCAATTGACTAAGTTAATCACCTACAACAAGAATACATTACGACAAGTATTGATATTTGTTTAAATCAATACACTTGGTTCTTCTTTATATCTAGTAGAGCTCATAGCAATGAAGTTTAATGTCCGCATATGGAGGCACTTGGAAATCTACCTTACACCAAGTATATGGTGCATGTTATGGCCGACCATGATCATGGAACTGCAGTTAGTCCTTAGGCTGAGGGGGTCCCCGTGTGCATGAGAGGTCCCCTTAGTTTCTCTTCATATTATTGAAGAACACCATGTGGCACATCAAAAAAGTTTGGGTAGACTTTTGGTAATCCTGCAATAATCGAGAAAATGACGTCATAAGCCACGCCTATTGACGCTCTATTGGAACCAAAATCATATCAATTTGTTTGTTACTTAAACCCATACAGCTTGTGTTAGCGTCTCCCACGCAACGAAAATGCGCTCTGTGGAAAACAGTACGGATACGAACTTTCGATCGCTCGTGCTCTGTTGCATAGCAAAATTACAGTGATGTTCATTCAGTTCCATGTTCTACTATGTCTCAGCTTCTCAATGACATAAAAATATATCGATATTATTTGACTTTTACATAGGGACCTGGTCAGATTTCGAAGGCATCTTTTTGCATGGCAAGCAATAGCTATGAACTTTTGACCTACTGCTGTTTGTACAAATAAGCTTGGATCGCCGATGTTCATGCATTGCTGGATTGGTTGTCATGTAAACTTTCCAATGGTAACCTTTGTTTTCAAATTTTCAACACTCCCCCATAGGCCAAAATACGTACAAACAGACACAAATATGAATATGCATAAGTCTTGCACCAATGAAAAGACCCCAAGCGATGTGTAAACAACGCGACCGTTACCCGCCACACACTTCTACACCGTGCGCGCGTTGTACAGTATGTACAGCGTGCGTACAGTGGTAAACAAAACATTTGGTCACGCCCACACGACCAATCAAGTGTACGGGATAAGCGTGTGTATGAATTATACATAGCCATGACGTCACAGTCACCCAATCCTCAGTTTAGACAGAAAAGTGTTTTGACAGGAAAGTGTTTTGAACAAATTGATATGTTTAGGGGTAGGGGAAACATAAACCAATGTATCTTTGCAAGTGTAAGTCACAGAACAACAAAATACCCCTTAACATGTTTGTATTTAAGTACTCTATTCATTCAAACAATCATTTTGCAAATTAGTATGTTAATGAGGTCACCAAAGGTCAAAAGGTCACGAAAATTGGGTACAAGTGAAAATTTGACCGTTGCTCCAAAATAACCTGTCAAATCATGGATTCATTTAGTTTGATATTTGTGATGCATGGAAATATTAGAAAAGATGTTACTAACTGTTTTGATATGCATTTCAGGCCATTTAATTCCTAACAACATATCATAATATTAATTGAAAACTTCCGTTTCTGCAGGCCCTGTGACGTCCAACGGTGCATACACGCGGCACTCATACACCACATCAATATAGTACTATAGCCAAACCAATATGGATAGTTGATCGACCGCTCGCCGACATTCATCAATCAAATGTCACAGTATTGATGCATCATACAATGAAATGATCCAGCTGTGCATGTGGAAAATGTTCACTGAGCTAAATCTTTTTTAACAGTTGATCATAATGCCCACTAATGGTCATAAATTAGTCAACTTTTACCCACACAGAAACCACACTTATGCCTTGTGCACAGCAGGATCGTTTTGGGCAAGATTTAGGACCTAATTTTAAACACAGTGGTGAACTTGTGAAAACTGAGAACAGATTTCATACACAAAAATTGTTCATTATGTGGTGCATTGATATAAAATTTACCCCATCCTTTTTCACGCATTTGCCTCAAAACAACCTTTTTCTTGATTCATATATATATATATATATATATATATCATATGTAATTTTAAGGCCTTTTGACCAGGGGAGCAGCCAGGAATTTGTCAAGGGGGCGAAACCCATAGACAGTCTCAGCCCTCCGCGTCACCATGGGTTGGCGCGAAGCGCAAGAAAATTTTGACCCAAAATGCCTCCCAGGTCGCTGGGAATGGCACTTCCCAGGCCTATTTACCTCATATAAATAGGGGAAACACTAGCAATATTGTAAAAATAAACATTAAAAAATACCAAAAATATGCTCAAGGGGGGGGGGAAGCCGCCCCCTTCGCCACGCGCCTACTTTTGACAAATTAAAGACGCTGTGAGCAGTGGCGCCGGAAATTTTTTTGAAAATGATCCCCATAGGCGTTTAAGCTATAGATTTCTGAAGGAGGTAGGTTGAGGTGTGTTTTCGACCGAGTGATGGATCTACAACCATTTTCTATCACAAATAGTTCTCAAGCTATCAGAATTATGGCAAATCCTTCGCAAACTATCGAAAACTTTCGCGCGCTCCTCGCCCTTCAAACCTTACCTCAATTTTGTCCTTATTACGAATAATTTCCAGTTGCAACTCCTGCAGAAGCGCAGCAACAGAAGAAGTCGAAAGCTGTTTATGAATTCTCAGGTAAAAGACTGGCTTTTTGATAGGCAAATAGGTTTGTTGGGAAAATGAAAGTGTTTCGATGCAGAGCATGAATGTAGGTTTTGTCATGGTTATCTTATTTAATGAAGAATTTCGACATTCTTCCCGCGCATTCGTCGCGGTTTTCACTTCATCTCATGACCATTATTAAGGTTACAATACATGCAACTATTCTGATGACAACACTTTTCCGAAAAACAGAAGTTCCAACCTCTGTTTAGGCTTCGCATCAATATGGGATCTTTGATCTTTCAATCTTATTAGTGGAATGATGGGGAAGGTTGAAAGTACGTATTTGCCCTTACACAGTTTTCAAAACTTTGCAGGGGCCTACAGGATCTTTCAGTCTAATTTGTAGCATGTGGAAGGTTGAAAATACTTATTAGCCTTTATACATTTTCAAAAAAAAAAAAAAATTATCGAGCACTTCGAGCGCAGCCATTACTAGTATAGATGGTGATTGTTAATACACTTAAGACGAAAATACATTCTGAAACGCGCTTGTTTAGTCATTCACCCGTTTTGCTTTACCTATCAGGGAGGTCTTATATCACCTCCCTGAACCTATACTCTCCCTCCCATTCCCCATTGCTGGAAGCTGTTCGTCCGGATTTTCGTTCAAACTTAGTAAAATACCATAGTGGTCAAATGCCTGGCATCATCCTCTTTACTATCATTTGGATGTCAGGTAATAATCACCATATCAGTGCCCCATTTTATATAATTAATCCAGAGCTTCCAGGAGGCACTATACCGGTGTCTGCCAGCCTTAGATGCCCTTTAATAATGCACAATGAAGCAAAGGAATATTTTTGAAAAAGTCCAAAAATGTTTCTGTGGACTTCACTCACGTATTTTTACGTAAAAAAGTTCCCCGAATAGAAGGCCTTGAAGCAGACAAAAGGGGGGGGGCTTCAGGAGGGTTGTTGACAACATACCCTTCTCTAAGACAGTATACTCTCCTCTTTCACCTAACCAAAAATTGGAATTCACTAAATGATGGATACTTTCCAGCCATATATGATCAGTTTCAAAAATATACCAAAAATAGCACCATTTTGCATCTAGGCAACCTTAAATTAACAAAAATTTCTCAAAGGGGAGGGCTACATCCCTTCCCCAGGACTGCACCGTTATGTAGTGACAAACTTTAAAAGATTCCACACTACTGTTTACAATCGCAGGGGCGCACAAAAAAGGTACAGTTTACACAGATTTACACTGAGGTGGCATTACGACGTACTTCATCTTTTCTGAGGTTCGACTCCTGGCCGGGTCATACCAAAGACTTTAAAAAAGGAACCTACTGCCATTGTGCTTGATGCTCAGCATAAGCAATGGAGTAGGGAAAACAAGCCAGTGAGCCACAACTGGAAAAAGGCCGTGGCCAGCCCGACTTAAACCAATTGGTTAGAAACTGAGCCGTAAAACCTCATCCAACTACTTCATCTGTTCTGCCTCCCCAATCACTTAGTTGATCCTTTATGTTTGGTCCCCCTGTTGAATAACCATGGCTACGCCACTGTAGGGAGCATTCCATTATTTAAGGGACTTCTGCCATACTTTACTTGCTAGTATGGGGCCATTTAAACCCTAGGGTCACAGTGTCATTATTGGTACAGTAAACGATTGTCTTACAGAGTAATTTTTATTTGATGTAAAGGTTCTTTGATTTACATTCATATTCTTTATTTCTTTCAGTAAACCACACATACACACAGCCACAGAACATGTACACACGGGTGCACAGAGATAGATAAATAGCACAGCCACTCTGTTATATACTTAGGCCCACCTGGACATGTGTATAGGCCAAGGGTTAAAGTTACTATTTTACTGTATGCAGTACCAGACGTAGAATTATAATAAAGAGAGAGAGAAAAATAAATGTCCTGTGTTTCACCTTAGGTCTACCCTTGGCTCATAAGTTTTTCATCTTTATGTAGTTAGTCTACATAAAAGTAACCTTAGGCTCTTGTTGCCTAAGCTCGTGAAAACTTCATATATTGAAATTGATTTTGCATCATTTCAGACACAAATTTAAGCATGGACAAAAATTTGTACGATTATGCTTAATAAATATTGTCTGTTTTCCTTTCATTGCAATTTCCTGCAAAAAATATGCTAAGTTTTGTATCCCCAAATTCTGCCTCTAGCCGTTTTAGTGTGTAAATTGCCTATGGAACGACTTAGGCAAGTCAAATTTTTATGCGAACAAAGATGGCGGACGGTGGCGACAATTTGCTCGTCTATGGTTGGTCTATTTTTATATGACATCTGTGGTCGCACGTCACAAAAATTCTCGCCTCATTGCAACGTGGGAGAAAATAGTCTCGCTCACTATTTATGAGTCTCGCAAAATAAAAATACTAAAAAAATTAATAAAAAATACTTCCCTTCGTTCATTCAAAAAAGTAAGGGTATATTTCAGCTTTTCACATTTTTGTCTTTCGTTTGAGTATAACCTTAACGCAGTTCAGGACGTCTTCCTTCTGCAATACTTCCAATCCTTCAGTTTTTAGCGAAGTTCATATGGATGGGGACATATTACAATTCCGGTAATTTTTACATTCCTTTTGTGATGCAAAGCATCATCTCCTCTTAAAACATAGGAAGTTGTATGGTGCCACCCCCAGAATAAGACATTAAAAGCATCTTTTGGTGAAGACTTAAACTGAAAGACAGACAATTATCTCGATTAAAACAAAGACTTCAAGGCTAGGTCAAATTTAACTCTCTCCAATAAGGCTGTGCTGCACTCATTTACAGCCGTGAGAGAATTCGAAACAAATTTGACATTTTCCCACCTATTAACAAGGACTGAAGTCTAAGACCAAAATAGAATAATCACTTCTTTAATTGACAAGAGTGGCAACATTTTAATGGCTAATATGAGGTACAAGCACGGTTCCACATTATGCTTTAAAATATACAGAAAAATCATGCCTTAAAATTGTATGGCGTGTTTTAGTTGATATTATGATATGTTGTTAGGAATTAAATGGCCTGAAATGCATATCAAAACAATTAGTAGCATCTTTTCTAACATTTCCATGCATCACAAATGTCAAAATAGATGAATCCATGATTTGACAGGTTATTTTTGGCGCAACGGTCAAATTTTCACTTGTACCCAATTTTCGTGACCTTTTGACCTTTGGTGACCTCATTAACATACTAATTTGCAAAATGATTGTTTAAATGAATAGAGTACTTAAATACAAACATGGTAAGGGGTATTTTGTTGTTCTCTGACTTACACTTGCAAAGATACAGTGTCTTATGTTTCCCCCTACCCTAAATTTTGGTTCCAAGAGATCGTCAATGGGCGTGGCTTATGACGTCATTTTCTCGATTATTGCAGGATTACCAAAAGTCTACCCCAACTTTTTTGCTGTGCCACATGGTGTACTTCAATAATATGAAGAGAAACTTAGGTGACCTCTCATGCACACGGGGACCCCCTCAGCCTAAGGACTAAGTCCACAGGTTCAGTAAATCACAGCTCTTAAAGTGTCTTCCCTTTCAAATGACACTTAAGCTGCCATAAGCAACTGTATTATCTTTTGGAAGACTCCTTTTAAGAAAGTGTGAAGGAGGATGGGTTAAGATGGTTTAGGCAAGTGGGACTCGACTGTAAATCTCTTATTGTCAAATCTTATATCAGGTCAAGTGTAGAGTATTTTGTTGTGAAGAGCCTCTGCATTAGGTACCACCTTTATCAATTGATGGTACAGAATTGTAACCATATTCGACTGTGACCTGCTATTGTTAATCGTAACAGTTAGTTAAAGAAAAGATTTCATTACAGCATTATTATATTTAGTAGGCATTCGTCTTTTGTCTTAAGCTATTGGTTTTGCATTGTGTTCAGTATTAACAAGATCATAAAATTAAAATCAATTTAAGCTTTTAGCAATGAAAAATATCAGGTTTAAAATAGTGTGCTTTGTTTTTATGTTTTCAAATAGTGGCGCATATATTGAGTAGCAATTGCATCCAGGCATGCAGAAAATGCAAGGCTTTTACTCCATAACTTTCAATACTCCCATTAGGGAGCAAAAGACCACCAAACGAGGTCCATGATAATTTTCTGAAAACCCCTAATAACAAATCGTAGAACAGCCAAGCCAATAAGTATTTATGACCACCTGATAACCGGTTTTTTACTCTGTGGGGAATGAAAAAATTATATGGGAGAAAAGATTTAGTCAAATATAATTCAAAACCTTCCATACGATTTTGCTGTTTCTTTTTCTTCCAATACCTGATTGTGTATACGGTCGAAGAGATAACCCTTTGTAAAGTTTGTTATCACCCCAAAGGATACCATATCCATTAGTTTTCAACTTTCGATCGTAGAATTGAATAAAGCCTGTTGACTCGTTACTGGGTAACACACTCCAGAAGAAAGCATCGTCATCAAGAACAAGAGCAAAAGCATCCATCTGAGTGAAAGATTCCAATTTGTTTCTGCCGGTCCCATCATAGTTTACTCTCTCCAGAGTGTTCTGAGAGTCGTCAATCCAGTAGAGAGCTCTTTCTAAAAGAAGAAATAAAAATGCTTCAATTTTAAATACTTTTTCAGAGATGTGATAATTATTGAAGGGTTATGACTGTCTACATTAGATTACATTAGATGAGATGAGATTAGATTAGATTAGATTAGGGAGAGTATCATTGCTCTGAAAGTAAATACAATAAATTACGATAATACCGGTAACGCTGTTCGGAAACCTTTATTTCCAGGTAAATAGAGCACAATGTTGGAAAGATTCTCACGGTTCCTTCACACTAGTAACTTGGAATAAAGTAAACTACTTTAGCTAAAAGTCATCAGAATCTCCATCTATATTAATGATAATGATTATTAAAGATAACATGTTACTCGCGTAAACATTGACATGAATTAAAATGGAAACAGTTGAAAACTCTCTTAAGAACAGGGGCCGATAAAGGGGCAGCAACAGATACCCTTTTGACATCTAAAATTACAAAGAAATAAAAAGTGAAGATTAATCGTTATTTTTCAGTGCATGAACGTTCTTGTGGAAATAAAAAGCAAGCACCATTTGGCATCTAAGCCTCCTTCTGAGGGCTAAATGTCTCAACAACGAAGCAACCTCCAATTATTCTAGTGACCCTTGAACACCATTCAGTAGCACCACTGTCTTGACCTTTGTTCTAACTGACTGGTGGTAAAATAAATTCCATGATGGTAGACAAATGAAATGGTAACAGCATACGCTACCTTTCAAGTCAATCGCAAGTGAACGAGGTTCGACGATCAGAGTATCAACAAGAATTAATCGATTTGTGCCATCTCCGTCAGCCCTTTCAATTTTTGCATGGGTTCCCCAGTCCGTAAAGTAGATGTACCTGAAAAGCAGCTAAAACTTTGTAGACGGTTGTTGTCTATAACATTACCATTATAGCTTTTTAACAACATGTAAGATTTTGGTAACTCAAGAGCACGATTCACATTCTATTATATTTCATAACGATACCTCAACTTGTTTGTTATGGATCATGATCAACCGTAGTAATTTTTGACGGAAAAGTATATCGAAAAGCATTTGGGATGCTCTAAAAGTCGTTGCAAACCTTTTTAACTTGTAAGCGGGCACACACTGTGCAACCTTGTCCACTATTTCTTATGGTACTACGGATACGACATGCAAAAAGACGACACGCCCTATTCTTCTAAAATATCTAAGGAAAACCCTGTCAAAGCATAACTTAAAACAAAATTCTATTGTCTGATGTAATCATTTGTAATATTTTCAAAATTACGGCAAACCACGATAATAATGAACGCTGGTTTCGTGGAGACTATTTTGTCTTATCTTAAAAAATGGAAAGTAAATTGGTACTGTTGCGCCCTCTCACTTTCGTATCTATGCAGTTCTTTGTAGTAGTGTGAAATCATGACATCTTCATGTCCTCGCGAAACTTGCAGGTTTTACCGCAATTGATACAGTATAACATAATATTTCCGAAGTTAAAAAAATGCGTAACAAAAATCTTATATGTGGGAAAGGGGGCTCAGCTGCTTAAATATCCGTCTCTCTATCGATATAAAATGCAAGGAAACTTGTTTACCCAGATTTACAGCTAACGCAAGTCATGGAAACAAAGAAGCATAAGTTGGCCGGTTTACAAGAAATGTGTAATATGCTTAATTTTTTAAATACATAGTAATATCTCTAAACCATTCTTGAACTTAAGATTCGAATTATCGCCCTATAAAATGTTGAACTTAAAGTTTATCATTTAAAACAAAGGTGTGTTTTCTTGATCTGCTATAAATGAATTAACATAACTGTTACTGTACCCTTCATAAGGTTCCGTAACGATGGCACCAGGTTTGCCAAGTTCAGTCTTTATCAGTGTATTTCGATGTTTTCCATCCAAGTTTGACACCGAAATAGTACCAAGCTCAGCGTCAGTCCAATACAACAACTGGGAGCTACTATCGATTCGAAGACCAAGTGGTTCTAAGAATGAGATTTTAGTCGAACCCTTTGTTGAAAATGAGTAAACTTATAAGAGATTTGCTTTACAGAAAATAGTTTTTGCAACTTATCTGATAGTATTGTGTACCTATGTGTCTATACATTGGTGTGCTTGCCACAAAAGGCTTTGTACAATTATAACAGGTTCTCTCACTGACAGAGAGCAGTTGCCATCAACATATCTTTTCAGAAGGTACAGTAGCAGGGGCGAAGTCTCCTAAAGAGTTAACGCCACCTCGAAAATGTTAAGGGTAAAAAGGATTATGGTTTTAACATATTGTAATATATTTCTAACCCCGGAAAAATATTTTGCCTCCTGGAGGCTCACTCGCCCTCTGGTTTCAACATGTTGTGTAATGGCATGCCTTGTTTTAGCAAGTTGGATTATTCTTCTCGAAGAGCACCCTAGTTAAGTTGAATTTAAAGTCAACGTCTTGTATTTTATCCAGGTAGAGCCTAAAGTGTCAACATGTTTAAGGTCAAGGGCTAGGGGTTAAATGGTGCCAGCCTTTATATTCAATATATATTTCGAAACTTTCCTTTAAAAGTGATTGAAAGAATTTTCCTTGCCCTGCATTATTGTAAGACTGTTTCTCCAAAGCAATCGGCTTTATTGTTAATCTCCAACTTTTTTATAATGTGAATACTTTTGGGACAGTATTGATTGTAAGTATAGCACCAAGGATGATAGAGTGCGGAGCAGGCAAAATTGATGGAATTTTGAGAAGCATTCCAGGAAGATTTTGCAGCTTCAGAAAACCAGAGAGCCCAGAGGCTAGGGTTGGTAACGAGTTACAAGTAACGCTATTAGTGTAAACAAGTTACATTCAGTGTAAAAAACCTTGTAACGAGTTGCATTTGCAATTTAGTAACGGAGAGACTAACTAGTTACAATTCTGCGTAAAAGTAACTGTAAGGGCGTTACATTTGGTCACGTTACTCTCCCGTTACATATAAAGTCAAAATGACCAAAAATTGCATTTTTCCTTGAACTAATAACAGATATTTTAAATTGATGACATTTTGGTAGTAACATTCTTTCGATATGTTTATTATTCATTTCCGTTATCGTCGTCGTCCTCACCAACATGAAATTTTACGATTTTAATCAAGAGCTGATATTAGATGAAGGCTTGCAGGGCCACGTGATGGTCGATTGGAGAGGTATTTGGCAGGCGCTTTTGTTAATACTCCATAATCAGTCTTATAACTTGATTTGTGCGTCAAATCATTTGTTGAACATATCAATGCTTATTTTCTATGAGGCTCAGTCTTTGTGAGGTTTGTTTAAATACTGAAGGGTGCTCCGGCAAACTTTTCCCTGAGTCCAGTGAGTAAACTAAAAGCTGATTTTTTGGGGTATATCTTTTGTCCATAAGAGGATACAGTGGCGATAGTGCACCGTGAGAAACGGTTTTGCCCACAGGCAGTGAAATACTAGGCTCACTTTGCATGTTTTAAGCATTGCATTTTGAGACTTTAACACGAGTCCACCCTACCCGAGGAGGAGCCAAATCTGATTCTATATCCCCGAATTCTTGTCATTTCCGAGTGTGGAACGTATCCCTCAAGTTCCAGCCAATTCTGATTCCAGTGGCACCGATTCCAAAAACCTCTTATTCCGGAATTTCGATTCCCGAGAATTTCCTGTTCCGGAGCAATTTTAGACTAGTAAAAGGCACTCGAGACCGGCATCGATTCGTTTGTGCTTACGTTTGTGCTTAAGAAAAAGTTATTCTGCAGTCTAGGGCGTATCCAACTTTTTTTCGTTTTTTATTCTTAGCTCAAACCATGGTACGGACAGTGGTCAGATCGGTCCAAGGTGGTAAAATAAGCCATAGTTACGCATGATGCGATAAAGTGTGTAAATCCCCTCTTGCGAATACCCGACAGTTTACCTGTTCTTGCTTTAAAGGAGTCTGTTTTGGCAAAGGAACTAAAAATTTGTACGCGTTCTTACTTTTCCTCCATATTTTCCTACATATTACAGAACAAGTCTCACCCTTACTATACGTAACCTTCAATGGCTTAGTTGCTATCGTATCTGTCTCGCGGTACGGCATACGAGTTGGGATGTTGTCACTTTGTCACCGTAGACAAGGTAGATACCTGCAGTGCAGTGCATACCATACCAGATGTAGGGGTCAGCTCTGACAGTTGAATTTCCTTTTCATGGGTGCTGATTTTATCAAATCAGAACTACTAAACCATACCAAAATCTTTCTCAATGCTTCGAAAACGATCAAAATTTCCACGTGCTTACCTCATGGTTATGCACTGTAAACAGTACCGTCTAAAAGGTATTAGCATGGTTCAACGCGCAAGGGCTGTCAAACTTATGTCGATTGTTATAAGGTTTGTGCGTGATTAAGGAGGAACACAGCGAACGGTTGTACTTTTGAAGGACATATTTTATGATAATCGAAACATTTAGAGGATTACTTCACCATTGTCTTCTTAGTAAAGGGATTTGTTTGGAACTTGAAACAGTCTGTATAAAAGATCTGGGTGTCATTTTCTTAAAGAACACTGGTATTTTCAATTCAAAATTTCGGCGCCCTTCGAGCGCATTGCTCACAGGTTACGTTGTACATCCAATGGCAATAATATATACAAGGAACAGTTCTCTTGAAAATTTTCCAGAAATCTTGAGGTTCATCTTCAGCCCTGTCGGAGCTGGGCACTAAGAGGGCAACATACAGCAATCAAATATCAAGAGAACGGTAACAAGAGTAGCATGATTTGCAAGAACTGAAGTATAAAATTCTGGTTCTACATTCTTTCCACACGGCATTTCTACTACGCGCTTCGCGCGCACCAATTATCGGCAGATCCTGGGAGTTGATATGTTGAGGAAACGAAGAAAACGTATTCTCAAACTTTTATATAGACCCCTTTGGTTGTTCCTATTCCCCCCTTGCTATGTCTCAGTAGAAGGTGTTGTCTAACTTCTCGTTTTTCATGCCATACTTCTGTCCCCACTTTGTAATCAACTCAGAGCTTCCCCGTGACCACTATAAAAGTATAAACCCATTCGCGATTACACCAAACAAGGACCCGCCATAAGGCCCGTGCACCCCATGCCTTAGGAAAGGCGCTCTAATTGCCAAGCCGAAAAGGGATTAGTACTCTGCCGTTTATTTTCCACCAGGGTCCAAACACTATAGGACTTGCATTAGTGGAATATGCAGGACATAAGAAGTGCAATTTTGCAATTTGAAAGGCATTTTGGAAAACAATTTTCTCCGCACGTTACGCGGTAACTGGTGTTGCGCTCCGATGAGACATTTTGATGACTTTTCCCTTTTTATTTCAAACCACTCCCGCCCCTCAACTGAAAAACTTCCTACGCCACCGGGAAAGGATGTGCCACTAGGAAAAGTAAGCTTGTATTGTTCACTGGCTTCAAACGCATATGCACATTTTCGCCGATGGAGCTATCTGGGATGGGTTTACGACATTCTCTGTGGTGCCAACAAGCCGCCAACCCGTTATTGTTGCCCTGCAGATGCATGATTCAACGCCTATAGATCCAATTCACAAACACTACTCTTCTTTCTTAAGGCAACGCAAAAGGCCGCCATGATGGGGTAATAAGCAAGACGCATACATGAATATTCAAATGGTAAATCAGTCGAAGTCAGGCAATGCGTGTAAAATATACCGTGAATGCACGGTTAGTGTACGTCTTTAGTTCAGTGGAGAGACGCAGTAAACAAAATATGTTTGTTCCACGTGTAGCCTCAACGTGGCCTCGTAAACAAAAAATAACGTCATGTGACATGTTCTTATTCGAATCTCCTCTTGAAAATACCTGCGTACGGGCCTGATATCTAGGGCTGAACTTTGGGGGGATTGTCATGCATTAAAACGTTGAAAAGGATTCATCCGCCACCTCTAGATACTGCAAGCTCCCTTACATTGGTGATTATGCTAGTTTGGTCCAGTCAAAAGTTGGACAGTTGATTAAGACCTATTGTTCTAATGTTAAGTTAGTCTTTGTGCCCTTTAAAGTACGCAATGTGCTTGTCAACAAAGACATAATCCTCCAAAGCCTCAAGTCTCGCGTAGTCTACAAATTCACTTTTGCAAGTTGTAAAGCTTGTAACAGGAGAAATCCACAGACACCTAGCTACAAGAATACATGAGCATCTTTTCACTAACAAAAACTCCCATACTTACAAACACCTCAACAAACTAGCTACTTGCAAAGTAAAGAGTGATCACAACTCTTTCACAATCATTGACTCAGCCCCAACTAAACTCCAGCTTAAAATTAAAGGAAACCTTCACATCAGCTGGCAAAATCCAAATCTTAACAAACAGGGAGAATGTCCCTCTTTAACTCTATTCAGCTAAGTGCTTTTCGGTGCTATATTCTAACTGGCCTATTGTAGACTGTATAATCATTCTTCTTGTTGTACCTGATAATGCAAGCTGTCATGTCGTACTAGGGAGTGTTTTTTGTCATTAAACATGGTATCTTTCATAGCAGTGGTATCCTGTGTTTTCTAATTTCAATTTTTGTGCTACGTAGACCATTTGGATATATATATATATATATATATATATATATATATATATATATATATATATATATATATATATATATATATATATATATATATTACATGAGAAAAATCCACTTACGCTCCACGTAACATAAAAAACAATAAAACACATTCCAAAGATGACATAATAAGAGCACAGAAAAGGTAAACTTAGGCAATAGTACCATAGCGACCACGCTTTTTTGTAAACCTACCGACACTCACGGTTACCTTAATTTTTTCAGCTCCCATCATATTAGCGTAAAACGCCCTATTGTTTTTTCACAATGTATAAGAATAAGACATACCTGCTCTTCACAGTCTGAATAAGACAAGCACACATGTAATCTTGTTGGATATTTTCTTAACAGCAACAATCCCTTTTCATTATAAAGAAAGGAATGCGTAAGGCTTCTGTTTACCCACGTGACAAACTACTGACTTGTAAACCAAAGGCTGAAAATTCTCGAATCCCCCTTGACTCTGATTATTCTCCCAAAACTGCACGCCTACAAGAATCCATACGTTCAGATTTCAGTATTCTTAAGTCTGATTTTTCTTTATCTGAATTATTTAATGACCCCCTTTAACTGCCAGACGTCAACCCCCAGTCTGAAAACATTACTCACATCTTCCCGACATCCTGGTGCTCGTAACATAGGCAACGCAAAATGTGGCAAACCGAGGTGTCAGGTCTGTCATTTTATTATTACAGACAAAGAATTCACCTCTCCCGGTACAAAGTGTATTGTTCGTCCTCCTCCCCTTGACTGTGACACATCCAATGTGGTTTACTTACTCTTTTGTAATTCATGCGACAAAGGCAAATATGTTGGGCACACAAGCAATAAATTCAGATTTAGATTCAATAACCATAAGAAGACTACCCAGGATAAATGTTAATTTCCCCGTTGCTAAATATTTTAGTGGTGAACCGAATAATTCCATATCAAATCTAAAGTGTATTTTGTTCGGTTCAAATTACCAGTTTGTCAACGAACGTTTCAAATCTGGAAGCAAGTGGGTCGTTAACCTGTCAACACATATAAGGGGCCTGAACAAGGGCCTTGCCATCTTAAATGACTTCCCCTTTGTAATCAATAACCCTTCCTAAGCTGCTAAGGTTAACTTAACCTGCCTGGCTATCATTTCCTTTGTTTGTACTTGTTTTACCCTTAAGTTTGAAAAATGCTGTAATTTTTTACTTACTATCTTGTGCTGAGGAAGGACACAGGAGTGTCAGGAATATACGCTGTTTTTACCATTTTTGTGCTCTTATTATGTCATCTTTGGAATGTGTTTTGTAAATACACACACACATATATATTATATATATATATATATATATATATATATATATATATATATATATATATATATATATATATATACATATATGGCGCTTATTATGGGTATTGGTACGTAGACAAACTTTGTATTGGTCAATGATGTCCTATTCAACTTCCGTGGTATAAATAAAGAACGAGTTCATATTTTGTGAATATTTGGGTTCAAATTTTTAGATCTGTTTCTTTTTTACTTCGGCCTGAAGCCACATTCAGTAAGTTGGTCCGTGGTTAGCTTGTTTTAGCTTTAGTTTCTTTAGATTATGATATAGATCATTACAGTGTTTTGGAAAGGTGAAGTATTTTTACGTAAGTTTACACTAAATAAAAGCCTGCGTGGAGTAACCATGAGCCTTATCTGTGCCTAAATAAGCTAAAAAAATTGGGTCCCTCTAACTATTGCAGTACACACTGTGGACCAGAAATGACCGGCAGAGTGCTTCTTGACAACCTTGAGAAATCTGACGGGATTGATTTTATTTCTCAGCATGATTAGGGAAAGGTTGATACCTTACAACTTGCCAAAAGGGGAAAGGCACGATTGAAGAACTATTATCTTAAACTGCGTAGCACCATTTCAGCCACCTTCCATGTACTGGACAAAACAATGCATCTAATATCGGTACCTTAGAAAACTTTATTGATCCCTTCAGTATTATGTTTAAATGTTCGCTGTAAGTAACACTAGCTTTGAGACCATTTTGTTTTCAAAAAAAAAAAATGGACTGCACACCGTTAAAACATTTGAAGTCAATTGAGTAATATCAATTTCAGTAGAAACCATACTGTTCATATGTGAAATGGCGTCTGAAGCAATTTTCGGTTCATCCAACATTACTTTCTCATGCGATAGGTTAGCAATTTAAGTTAGTGTTTTATTCCCCAAAATGTTTTTACAATAAGTACGATTTCCGGAAAATTTTCTTTTAAATTGTCAGCCAAAACAGTTTCAGATTTTTTGTTGAGCAAGTTGTCATGGGGAAGAGTTGTCCCATGCGAATTTTCCGTGGAGAGTTAAGTGGGGAAAACAAGTTTTGGAAGTGAAGGGGTAAGGATTGTCCAATCACAGATTGGCTTTATTCAAATAAGGTATCATTGTGCTCTTTGAACATGAATGCACCGGGATAAGCACCAAAACTAGTCTTTAACATGTCTCACATATCGAGATAGGGTAACTTCCATCAAAATGGCTGACGTTTTGAATTTATGAAAATCTACCAAATGTCCAATTTAAGTGTATGGCCTTTGCCTTTGGAAACAGAAGCACCTAAACTATTCTTCTCCTAGTCTTAGATCTCGAGATATGGACGAAAGTACATTAAAATGTCAGCAATATTGAATTTGTGTAAAAAGCAGTTTTTCCCAACTCGGAATTGGACAGACTTTGAGTATGTCGTTTTGATGCTTCAAAGTTAGCCAACTTGTGAAGTACAAACTTTTTTAGCAATTACTTGAAAGTTAACCTTGGACTAGAAAACGACTCTCTGAATAGTAAAGGACAATAAAACAGTTTAAAGACATTGTTGAAAGCATGGCAACATACGTGCCATAGAAGAGTACTTACTAACTTACCGGCAATTTTCTCCGAATGTAGAACATCTTGAAAAGAATGTCTTTCTGCGTGAAACTTGCCAATAGTCTTTGTTCCTCTGTCAGAGTAGAAAATGTACTTTGTTCGAGGATCGTAGTCAACTGCTAGAGGATCCGTAATATCACTGGGTGTGACGGCAAAATTGTGGCCGTTATAACGGTATGTCACTCGAATGGTTGAGTTCTCGGCCATGACCAAAAAATGCGGCGATGGCTGGACTAAGGAGGAAAGTATTTTATCATTTTAATGTGGATTTCATGTAAAGTTTACCCAAAATTAAGATTTCCGCAGTAAAACGCTTTTACATTTCCACCAGAGTTTTACCATTTTATTTGATACCACCAAAATAGTAAGATAAACTGGATGTTTTAATAAACCTTTTAAAAAGCTATATTTTCTCTGACGTTAACTTAAAACCTATTATATGTTTCACAAAATGTCAAATTAAGCTGAACATCTAAGTTACATTACAACTGATATCAATCAAGTTTTCCATCAGTATGCTAGTGAAATAGAAATAGTGCCATCAATACTAGACGTTAGCACCAATTATGTTAATGAATGTTCTTGTTGTTTCTTGAACAAAGTGAAAGCTAATTACACAAAAGAGGCAAACAGTTTTATTCATAAGTATCCATTATCAAAAATTTTTGAATGTTCTTATCGTCCTATTATTAAAGCAATGAAAGGGACTATCACTAATATCAAAATGTTATACTGTGGTTAGGCGGCTCCAAAAATGCTTCCACAGATCGTCTGACAAAAATTCATGATGGATTCACCTGCCCTAAACGTAGCGTTAAACCCCAGATCACTTATGTTGCTGTCCGTTGTAAATTTAATCGTCATATCATTTTCTATTGAGACAATTTTGTCAGGGTAATGAGGCCAATGAAATTTCGTACCACAGGAAGGGTGTAACAAGATAGCACCTGCTTCGGACGTTATCTGTGTAGAAAAAAAAAACACATAACGTACTCTTCGAGGGACCCCTTTAAAAGTTGAACTTTTGATAATGCACCCAATATAAAGTTTAGAATCTTATACGTTTGATCAGTTTTGCGTACATTACATTTTTCTAACATTTCTGAGATATTCCTGTTCGATTGAGGGTGTTTCCAAACAATAGATGAAAGCATACCATTTACAGTTAATAACCGGATGTCCAGGGAGCTAGAGAATATTAAAAAGCTTACATCATGGAACATTTATCTTAGAAGAACTGCATTTTGACAGCAATATAAACTCAAAAAGCGATTGGATTGTTTTCGCATTATTGGCAAACGCAAGTTATGTTCTTAACAAATGTAAATAGCACCTCTTATAGCCATCATAATTGTTAGATTAGTATTACATACTGTTAAAGAATCGTACACACAATCTTCTGAATACTCCAACTGGAAAGAATAAAATTCTATCTCGATAACTGTATTTTCTGCAGATGTAATTGTAGCAATGCAATCAACATTGTTCGGATAATCGTTCGGAAAATTTGGAGAGTAAATCGGTCTCATTTCCGTTGTAGCGGTAACTTCCCCTATGCTGCACACATCTGTCGGACGAAATTATTTTATTAGAATAAGCTGATTAAAACCACAAATTCAAGTCACCATCAACAAGTTCTTTCTTCAATACAGGCCTGATCTTAAAGCAAAAGGCAAAATAATCATATATGAATAGCCTTGTTGGATTTCAAAACTCATATTGCTGAATAAAATCTTTTTGAAGCTACAAATAATAAAACAAACTGTAAGCTGACTTTTACTATACTCTCTCTACGACTTAATAAAGTTCCCCAGAACTACCAGATCCATTAAGTGAATAAGGGTTATGCTTGACGATATTTGATACTATAAAATGTTCAATAACTCACCTTCGGCAATGCTGAATTCAGTCTGTTGTGCTGCAAAGAACAACAGAACCAAAGTAAAGATCATCTTATTGGTACTAAGAAGAATGGGCGCTTTACTACTACGAAGCTTTCTCATCATACTGAAATAGATGACCATGTTGGATGATCGTTGGTTAAACTACCACCTGTCCACTCTAAGAACTTCTTTGCCCATGAAGCTGAAGTCATAATGTTACCAAATTAGGCGACCGTCATTGTATGCAAATGCATTTAACAAGTAGTGCCCTACAAGCTTCACGTAACCTTGTTTACTTTATCGTAATAAAAATGGATAAGGATAATTTGTTTTCTTTGCTCAGAGTATAGTTACTATCATTAAGCAATAAAATAGAAAAGCCATTAGCGTTGATAATATATTTTATGTAATTTGTGACGATGAAAAAGATATAACGCAATCAACAAAGTCTTGGCGTTGCAAATAAAACTCTAGAAATCATTACACTCTCGACACGAGATATTTTAATGCCAATACTGGAGCATCATACACGCCTCATCGAATTGTTCTTTATAGCGCAGGGATGGGCACATGTTTTGAGTTCGATGAAACATTTATAACGATTAATTATGTGTATATATCATGTTGGTGAACCCAATGTCTATAGGTCAAAATCATTTAACTGTAGCATGCAATGAGAATGATAAGCAATTGACACATTTTGAGGAAACCTTTCTTACATTTTTGGGAATTAAAATTCATTGAATGTCTTTTGCCATCTTTAGTGACATCTGGAAACATATTACTTAGTGATTTATTCCTCCATTTCAACTTAAACTCATAACTGTACCATACTACAATTTAACATGCTATAAAAATAACAACAAACTCTTTTCATAATGTATAAAGCAAGCATTAGGCAACAAAATTGTTCTACGATTGAAAGATGAATCATTTAGAGTAATTCAACTGCTTAATTTTGAGTGTTTCGTTCCCGCCAATAAGAACATCATGAAAAGGTAAGTTACATGTATTCATATCGTCAATCACATGTGCTGAATGATCTTTTCAAATAGCTAAAAGGAAGGGACCACGTCCGTTCTGGTGGTGAAGATATTTTTACCATGTAATATAAACTTAAAAAGCACGGAGGAATTCACTAGCTTTGGGATTTCCAATAAGGACTTTTGAAAAGGATATTATTACAAATTCAAATAAGAACTTTAAACAATGTTTCATGCGTAGGTGGTATCATCCGAAAAACATCGGACTTTGAAAACACAAACTGCCTGCCAAGAATTTCTGTTCAATGTTTATATCAAATGTAGAAACAAACTGTCATTTCCAAAAAGTTTATCTTAGGTTTAATTGTTTTGTTCACAGAAAGTGCAATGGGAGTTTTCAACCTTATTCAATAAATAAAGTAATTCCTACCCACTTTCCCAAGGCAAAAACAAATTTTAAAATATTACAGGTTAAATTACTTTCTCTTATAGACTGAAAGGGGGCTAAGGATGGCACTCCTGAAGCAACTTTAAGGCCGACATGCGGATTCTATTTTACAATGCTACTTTTTGAATGATTTTTCTGTAATTAAACGCAAGAGGTAATTGGATTTGCTAATTGTGTCAATGAGAGTAATGTTGCTAATATAAACAGCACGGTATCCAATGAGAATGGAAAGCATGTATGATATCATATTAAACAGTAAATGGGCAATTTATTCAAAATTTCGTCTTCAAATGGGTTAACCACAGCTGTTAACATTTAATATACCATGAATATATATATATATATATAATCGCCTCCTCACGCAAATATGTATAACAAATATCATTATTGTTAACTTTTAATCAGCTGTGATTATTTCAAACAATTTGATTTTTTAAAGTACGTAATGGGGTTACAAAATGAAAGCGAGGTCCAGGCCAGTAATGCACACACTTCCCTGGACTTAAGTTACAGTAAAGTGAAATTGCTTTACCTTACTTTATAAAATATAAGTTGAAATAACATTGTTGTAGGTGATTAACTTAGTCAATTGCCTGACTCTGGCCAGCGTCATAATTGATAATTTTGATAGATTCATGACCATTTCCAACGCTGAAGTGGACTTACCTGGGGAAAAAGAAAGATTTTGAATCCAGACCGGATTCCTCATCAGCTATAAGGCTCCCTCTGTCTCTTCTGGAAACACTGCCAATTGTAGTGCTGTGCTATTTTAAGCACACACACATACAGTTAATCATTGCACTGTTATCCATCCACGTACTATTCATATATGCTACTACTTATATACTCAAATCGCAGCACAGCATCCTACTACCGTCATTACTACGTAGCCTACCTACCACGGGCGCGACAGTGAAGGCTTATGATTATAGTTGCCCTATTTACTCTGACAGCCGGCATAGGTCTCCTACAGACGTGCTTCGCGTCGATCTACGTGTAGGTTCTGCTTAGGGTACCGTAACAGCCGTATGCTAATTTAGGTTTATTGTTATCTCTTTTCAGGTCGCACATGGTAGCTGGAGAGACTGGTACATGAGGATTACGAACGAATTGGAGAACAAGTAATGGCAAGCCACTAACTTGTTTCTCGAAAGACACACATGGAGAAGAAACAGCTTTTAAAGTCATGCTTGGGCGAACTTCTATTGAGCAGAGGTTGTGAAGAGGTGTGGTTGTGAAGAAGTTCAATGCCAAAGCAATCATTTTAAAAGTTTAAAACAGTTAAAAAGGTCAGCTGTACAGGTGCAAGGGTCATATATTGTATACTGCTGTTTCTAGGTCTTGGGGTATTTGCTCTGTATTCCAGTCTCTGGTATTTAAGTCAGGGATGGTTTCTCTTATATACCCCGCTTCGCTAACTTGACGTAAGGTTGAGAATGAATTTATTAAAGTTCAAGTCTAACGTTCAGACCATGTGGGGTTGTTACCTGTGTCTTATTCAGAGGCAAATAAGGGTCATGCAATCGACTCAGAAGCATAATTTTAGGTAAACTTGAATTTTCTATTATTTTTCTACAGGAAAAACAAAGCAAAAAATTGGCGTTTTCTATTTTTAATCATTTTCTGAAAACGTTTTTGTTTTTGGCCCATACTGAAACGATAACATCACGTGATTTCTTCGAAAGGTCAAACTATGACGTCACTGGCCGGAGTCGGGCTGTCGGGTCGGGCTAGCGCGAGCGCACACAGCTAGCCAGCATGCAACGTACCAGTACTGCAAGCAGTGTATATAGTAAAGATAATACTAGTAGTAGGATAGTAACATAGGCTACTCTAGTAGCCTAAGTTACACTTGGTAATCGGAAATTGCGAAAAATTGCACAGCATAGTAGTAAAGATTTATTCTTGTTATGATGAAATTAAATTTACGCTTTTTAGTCAGCGTAGGTAGGAAGGTTTTAGAGTAGGCCTGGTATACGTTCTACTAGTACTAGCCTAGGCGGAGAGCAGGCTAGTTAGCTATATAGGCCTAGGCCTAACGTTAGATACGTTACTCATTAGCTCTAACGTTTACGGTTTAGATTTAGGTTCGAGTCGACTTGCAAAAAGAAAGAAAAAAAAACAACTTAACGTTAGAGTATCCTACATTTTAAGCATGTTTGCAGAGGAAAGAAGCCGCTCTTTCGGAAGAAATTAGTAGCCCTAAAAAGAGAGCTGCTTGGTTTGTATTAGGTTTTCTTTGCAGGCTACGCCAGGTCTTCGTTGTCATGAATGTATGTATTCATGTAAAAGAGAATAGCGCCATCAACAAGGGCGATCAACAAATATGGCCGACTGAAAATCATCTTTATGACATGGTGTCAGAAGTGTTGATAAAATCACCAAAAAACATGGAGCAATTGAAGCCTCCAAATGGGCTGTGCCTAGAAGGGAATTTATCGGTGAATTGGAAGAAGTTTTCACAAAGATACGAGTTGTATGCAGTGGCTACAGGGGCCAACGAAAAAAATGAGGAAGTACAGTCATCGTTGTTCCTTCACATAATAGGTGAGGAAGCATTAGCAATAAATAATACGTTCAAGTTCGAACGACAAGGTGATGAAAAGAAGTTGCAGTGTATCAAAGCTAAGTTTGAGGCCTATTGCAACCCGAAAAAGAATTTGACAGTTGAACGACATGTATTCTTCACGAGAGCACAAAATGAGGGAGAGTCCATTGATACCTATGTAACCGATCTCAAGAATAAAAGCAAAACTTGTGAGTTGGGCAATCTTGAAGAGAGCTTAATAACAGATCGAATTGTATGTGGGATCCATAGCACAGGGCTAAGGGAAAGATTACTTCGTGAAACTGATCTAACACTGAGTAAGGCATTAAACATATGTCGAGCTGTAGAGTTAAGCAAGACAGGAGTGAAAGATCTTCAAAAAAGTCTGGCAGAAACAACAACAAAATGTGATGAAATAAGAGGTCAGAACAACAAAAAGTCGTGGAAAACCAGTGTAAATGCAAGGTCTAAACAACCAAATAAGCAACCTGTACCTAGCAGTAGTAGGCCTACTGAAACAAGTACTAGTGAAAGAACACAAAAGGGAAGCAAAAAATTTAGCTGCAAGAAGTGTTCGTATGAGCATGAACCTAAGTGTTGTCCAGCCTATGGTAAGCTATGTAAAAGATGTGGAAAGCCTAATCATTTTGCTAAGATGTGCAGGACACCTCACAAGACTAAGACTGTGCAAGAGATAAAGGATGAGAATAGTAGTGATGACACTGAAGAAGACTTCTTCATAGATGTTGTGCATATGATTAATGATGGATTCAAGGCAGATGGAAACCATGAATGGAAAGTACATCTAAAACTGAAAGGAATGAAATTACCATTCAAGATTGACACCGGAGCTGATGCCAATATTATATCCAAGTCAGTGTATCAGAAGTGTGCAAAGGATGTGGCTCTGTACAAAACGTCAATAAAGCTAAAGACCTACAGTGGTGAAAAGATACCAGTTTTGGGAAGATGTAAGTTAAGATGCATCTTGAAAGGCAAAGCATATGATCTGAACTTTTTAGTTGTAGACATGGAATCGCAAAATATTCTTGGTCTCAAAGACAGTGTTGAATTAGGTTTAATCCAACGAGTACAAGTTGTAAGTGAAGAAATAGGTTCTGATATAGGAATGTATGAACTCCTTCAAAGATATAAGGAAGTTTTTTCTGGAGTTGGATGCACAGACAAACAACATCATATTGAGTTAAAGAGTGACCACACACCATGTGTACATCCACCAAGAAAAGTTCCTCATGCAATGAAAGAACGCTTAAAGACTGAGTTGACAAGAATGGAACAAGGAAACATAATTGCTAAAGTTGATTATCCCACAGATTGGGTAAACAGTATGGTAGTTAAGGAAAAACCAAATGGTCGCCTGAGGATTTGTTTGGATCCAAGTGATTTGAATAAAGCAGTGAAAAGAGAGCATTATCAACTTCCAACTGTGGAAGAAATCACAAGTGCTCTTAAAGGTCAAAGCATTTTTCAGTACTGGATGCCAACAGTGGGTTTTGGCAAATTCCTCTCGACAAAGGGAGTACAGATTTGTGCTGTTTCAACACGCCATTTGGGCGATACAAATTCCTCCGTTTGCCATTTGGGTTACATAGTTCATCGGAAGTATTTCACCGTACAATGTGTGAATTAATGGAAGGAATAGAGGGTTGTCACATTTACTTGGATGATATTTTGGTTTGGGGCAAAACTAAAGAAGAACACAATGAAAGGCTAGAAATGGTACTTAAAAGAGCCAAAGAAAATAATCTCAAATTCAATAAGTCCAAATGCAAAATTGGGGTAACAGAAGTGAAATATCTAGGTCAAGTTCTAAATGAAGAGGGAGTCAAGCCTGATGTAAGTAAAATTGAGGCTATAGAGAAAATGAAAAGCCCAACATGTAAAAAGGAATTACAAGATTCATTGGAATGATCCAATATCTCTCAAAATTCATTCCAAGTCTAAGTGCTGAAGCAGCACCTTTGAGGCAATTACTGAAACAAAACAGTGATTGGGTATGGGACGAAAATAATGAAAAAGTCTTTAAGAAATTGAAAAACATGGCAGTAAAGGCACCTGTGTTGAAATATTTTGATCCAAATAAGCCTATCACATTGTCTGTTGATGCTTCGCAATATGGTCTTGGAGCAGTCCTGCTACAGGACAACATGCCTGTTGCTTTTGCATCAAGGGCTCTAACTAAAGCTCAAGAAGGCTATGCACAAATAGAGAAAGAAACTCTAGCAATCTGCTTTGGATGTGAGAGATTCCATCAATACATATATGGTCAACCGGTAACAGTGCACAGTGATCATAAGCCACTAGAAATCATTACCAAAAAACCGTTGGCAAAAGCACCACCCAGAGTGCAAAGGTTATTACTGAAGTTAATGAAATATGATCTGCATGTGGTTCACACTCCAGGTAAATACATGTACATAGCTGATACATTGTCAAGATCATATCTGCCTCACGTAGGAAAAGATAAGTTAGATGAAGAGCTGGAAGCTCAAGTTCATTATCTTATGACAAATTTGCCTGTGAGTGAAAGAAGAAGACAACAATTTGTTGAGTGTACAAATACTGATCAGATTTTAAAAATCTTAAAAAAAAGTAGTGGAGAAGGGTTGGCCAGAAAACAAAACTGAAGTACCTGATGAAATCAGAGAATATTGGGATTTCAGAGATGAAATTTATACAGCTGGTGACTTGTTGTTTAAAGGTTCACAAATAATTGTACCTAAAGAACTAAGAGCAGAAATGATGATGAAAATTCATAGTAGTCATTTGGGTGTTGCAAAATGCAAGAGTAGAGCAAGAGAAATATTGTTTTGGCCTAGAATGGCTAAACAAATTGAAGATTACATATCAAGGTGCTCAGTTTGTCTAAAAAAACATGAAAGCAAATACCAAAGAGTCATTGAAACCGCATCCAGTTCCTATAAGGCCATGGCAAAGTATAGGTACTGATCTGTTCCACCTTGAAGGAAAAAACTACCTACTGGTCATTGATTATAATTCAAAGTATGTTGAAGTATGCCAGTTGGAGCAAACAACCAGTAACAGTGTGATTAAACACATGAAAAGCATATTTGCAAGACATGGGTCACCAGAAATTTTAGTATCTGATAATGGTCCCCAATACAGTAGCTCATTGTTCAAACAGTTTTCAGTAGAATGGGACTTTGAACATGTTACATCTAGTCCTGGTTATCCAAAATCAAATGGAATGTCTGAAAGAGCTGTTCAAACGGTGAAGAATCTTATCAAAAAAGCAGTGCAAAGTCATGGAGATCCTTATCTAAGTCTTTTAGAATACAGGAACACACCCATAGATGGACAACTAAAAAGTCCAGCTCAGTTACTTATGGGTAGACGTTTAAAGTCAATTTTGCCAGTGTCACATGAGTTACTGAAACCGAAAGGTTACAGTACTAGTGTTGAACAACATCTAAAACATAGGCAACAAAAGCAAAAAATGTACCATGACAGGTCTGCAAGAGATTTAAAGTCTCTTGATAGGGGAGATGTTATAAGAGTGAGACAAGATGGAAAATGGGAACCAGGTGTTATGAAAGAAACGTCAGGGCATCCTAGATCTTATCATATACAAACTCCATCAGGTGAATATAGGAGAAATAGAAGTGATCTTCTGAAAACTAACGAAGATCTGCCAGATATGACAAATGTATCCATAGAAGGAAACACCTCTGGATATACATACAAGTCTGCTGACAAAAAAGAAACGGTTGTAAAGACAAGTGATAGTAGTAGAACATCCAGTGGCAGGCTGATTAAGAAAGTACAAAGATACATTGAAGAGTGTTAACTAATTATCTCATACTATCGGTGATATCATTTTTATTTACTGCTAAGCAGTGCTATTTTTACAGAAGAGTTAACTTTTAAAGTTGATGTTATGCATCTTTCATATAACATCAAGGTTTTTAATTTTCTTGTTGCTTTTGTAAGCTTCTATGAAATTTTGAACAATTGATTAGAAGAAGAGGGATGTCATGAATGTATGTATTCATGTAAAAGAGAATAGCGCCATCAACACAGGGCGATCAACAAATATGGCCGACTGAAAATCATCTTTATGACATTCGTCTTGGGCTTTCTGGTGCCTCAACTTGTCTCTACCCTTCAAGTTCATGAGTGATGACATGGGAAGTTTTTCTAACGGCCTCTCTTCTCCTTCTGAAATCAATTCTTTTCAATGTGTCCCTCAGGCTGACGCCAAACTTTGCAAACCCCCTTGCTCAAACTTTTTGTCAAAGAATCTCAAAGTTGTAACGTTAAAACTCAATCAGTGAACTCCTCGGAGCAATTCTGAAAATTCGGAAGTCTGGCCAATGGTTGTGGCTTAAAGATAATTGCTGGGCTATCAACAGTTGTAGGACCTTGAACGTTTCTTCTTTTAGAAGAATCACCATAAGTTACTTTCTCTTCTTCAGAGATGTGTGGTGACTTTCGGTATACAACAGGTTTTAGTATGTATATCCAGGTATATATATCCAGTATTAAATCCATTCAGCCTGTGTGTTACGATACTACGCCAGTATGACTACGATACGAGAATGACAGTTGACCTCGTGGCTTGTTTACTTTTAATTATATGCAACTATTTGGACGTGAAAGACAGTACCTACAATTCTGAGTGCTGATTGGCTGAATCTCAAATACACAATGTCTTGGTAAATATTACACAGTATCTGTTCTAGACTGTTGTTCTTTTTTACTGTTTTTAGGTGTTTATAATCCGTTTAGGGGAGGGGGAGGAGGGGGTGAAAGGATGTACGAGTTTTTTCGTTCCATATCGGTCAGCAATTCCTTCAAAAAATCTCAGTCCATCTAACCTAAGTCTCTTTTCAGAAGAAAAGAAGCAAAACATAGTAAAGGGAAGGGAAGGTCAAGTTGGTGAATCACTCTATGACGTTTACCAAATAGTCGATGAACTGTTGTTTTTAAGGAAGAAAACCCGATCATGTAGTATGTGATCCCCTTCATGATAAAGGCAAAAGTTTTAAAAACTTCATCGTATCTCTTTCAAGAAATATTTGTCTGTCAATTCTTCACTGGTTTGTGCTGAAAGTATGCTCATATATGCTCGTATCTGCCTATGACTACGTTTGTATATCGTTATTCCTATGCATGTCCAAACGACTCCGGCCAGTGACGTCATAGGCTTCACCTTAGCCACGCCCCCGTTTTCATTCAGTCATTTGAAATCACAATTTTTAGCCGTTTTATCGTATTTTTGGAACGTATTTTCTCAGCAGTGCCAAGGGGTACTCTAAAAATTCGAGGTGTGTTGTGGTCAGGACAAACAGCACTTTCTGCTCACTCCCAATGAAACGAAAATGCAATTTGCCTCTGAATAAGACCTTTAACACTGTCTGTTTTCCTAGCCGGTTTGCCCCTGCCCAATTTTATTCGGTGTTTTTAATTCGTACGTTTGGCCGTGTCAACAATCAGTTGCATTGTTGCCGCCTAATGAAGGGTTTAAACCCGAAACGTCGTGGAATTTTTCACAAACTTGTAGCAATATTTACTACTTCTTTTTTGACCTATTTATATATATATATATATATATATATATATATATATATATATATATATATATATATATATATATATTGTTACAAGACGACCGACCCATCAGGAACACCAGATTGAATCCATCGACGAGCGAATGGAAAGCTCCAGAGAATTCAACTTCAACGCAGCCTTTCTAGAATTTTCTCGAAGGAACTGTTTACGTAATGCGACACTTCTAAGAAATATTGGCATTGTTTGTTTACTACTGTTCATACAAGGAACGTTCTCGTAATTGCTCAACTGTGTGCTCTAGAAGTTTCTATTAAGGAACGTTCTCGTAATTGCTGGACTGTGTGCACTAGAAGTTTCTGTTAAATTCTGGAGAGTTCTCGATTAAAAGCCTAGCATATAAAAGGCAGTTCAACAACTGTTATAGGAGAGAGATATCATAATACTTCATGGAGACCAGACGCTGTTGAGAAGTTATTCTCTGACGAATCACCTGAAGCCAGCCACTGACACTGCACACATGATAAATTGCCTTACGCCGTTTCTACACTGTGTACTGAGATTGTTATCATCCATCATCGCCTAGCCTTGTTATTATTCGCTCGTGGAATCAGTTCCTACGCTACAGCACGCTGCAGGTCTTATACTGTACCATCGTCGACGTGCATGCATTATTCTTTCAACAAGTATTGTCCCTACAAGCTGGACAATGGGGATTATTGAGCCGATTTATAAAGGGAAGGGTGCAACGGATGATCCTGATAATTATAGGGGCATTACCCTTCTTAGTTGTCTTGGAAAGCTCTTCACTTCCATTCTAAACCAACGTATCACCAATTACATTGATTGTGTAGGTTTGATCGGCGATGAGCAAGCAGCTTTTAGAAGTAATTACTCAACTTTAGATCACATTTTTGTCTTACACACTGTCATTGACTACTATCTCAGTAAAAGAAAAAGGATCTATTGTGCCTTTATCGACTATAAGAAAGCATTTGATACAATAAATAGGTCCTTTTTGTGGTCTAACTTAATTGCTAGTGATATAAATGGTAAAGTATTGAATGTTATTTATGCTATGTATGAAAATGCTAAGTCGTGTGTGTTAAACGACGGTGATATGTCATCTTGTTTTAACTGTAATATTGGAGTAAGGCAAGGGGAGAACATCTCCCCGGTGCTTTTTAGTATCTTTCTTAATGATTTTTGCAGGCATTTAAGTCGTTGTTATAATGGTCTAAATGCCCTCTCCTCATCTGTGAATCACATATTAAGTACGGATGATACTGAAATTTTCTGGAAACTGTCTACTTTACTATATGCAGATGACACTATTGTCTTAGCTGAAAACGAAATGGAACTTCAACATGCACTCGATGGACTTAAATCGTATTGTGATACATGGCAGCTGACTTTAAACACGTCTAAAACAAAAGTTGTTGTATTTTCCAGGGGTAAAATTAGACGTAAACCTAGTTTCACCCTCGGGGATTCTGCAGTTGAGGTTGTCGAAGATTATTCCTACTTGGGTTGTACTTTTAATTATAACAACAGATTTACAAATGCTGTTAACAAATAAGTTAACCAACTCAGACGTGCTCTATACAGTCTATTAAGTAAATCTTATAATCTAAGGCTACCATTGGATTTGCAAATTCAGCTCTTCGATCAACTGGTTCTTCCTATTCTGTTATATGGGTGCGAGGTTTGGGGGTGTGACAATTACAGCCAAGTTGAAGCCTTTCATGTTAAATTTTGTAAGCAAATTCTTAAACTAAACAAGCATACCCCAAATTGTATGGCATATGGTGAATTAGGGCGTCATAAGTTAAATGAAATAATTGAGGCAAGAATGGTTTATTTTTGGTGTAGGATTGTCAATGGAAGTGAGTTTAAATTATCTCATATGATGTATAAATTTTTTAAGGGCTCTCTATGATCAAAATATCTATTACTCTTCCTGGTTAAGTACAATTAAAAATATTCTCGACAAAACTGGTATGTCATTTGTATGGAATATGTCAAACAGTGTAAACCACAACTTCTGTCCCACCAACCCTATTATACCCCATCCGTGGTTTATTAAAGCAATTAAGTTAAGACTAAGCGATATGTATAAGCAAGAATGGCTCGCCGAGGTAAATAGGAATTCCAATTGTAAAGTATACAGGATCATTAAGACCAGTCTTGAATTTGAAAAGTATTTGCATATCCTTGACTTCCGAAATCGTAATTATTTATGTAAATATCGCTGTGCAAATACCAATATTCCCGTCGTTTCAGGAAGATATCAAAATATTGTATTTCATGACCGAATATGTAATTTATGTAAGAGTAATAATTACTTAGGGGATGAGTTCCATTATATTCTAGAATGTGCAGCTTTTAAAAACGAAAGAAATCTGTTTCTCAAACCTTATTTTAGAACAAGACCCAGCTCTGTTAAGATGCGTGACCTTTTCCAATCAAAATCTAAATCCGTAATTAACAATTTAAGTATGTTTTGTAGCAAGATAATGAAAGCCTTTCCATAAATTGTCCTATTTTCAACATCCAGCACATAAGTTGGTGCTGGTGCCACGTTTAGTTACATAGGCCTAGGCCTAAGTTATTTACAGTCGAGAATCTTATAGTCCTACCTGTTAAGTATTTCTGATTTGACTGCCATCTATATATCCATTGCATATTTTTGTTTTTGTTTATATTGTAAAGTCTCTGATACCTCTTATAGAGGATACATGGAGATTATACTGAAACTGAAACTGAAACTACCAGCCCTTGGACCAGACCAGAATAACTTTAAGTAAAGGATTGTGAGTAAATCTAATTAATTATTGTAAATTTAAGTAAGATAAGGAGATTGTAAATAAACATTAAGTTGTTGAATTTTAATCTCGTTCTTCTGTGATCTTTCGCTGTTACTGGTTTGACTTGCGACCACAAGCCGTAACAATATATATATATATATATATAGATATATATATCTATATATATATATATATATATATATATATCTATATATATATATATATACATATATATATATACACATATATACATATATATACATATAAATATATATATATATATATATGGTAGGTAAAGTGAGTGTTAAATGGACCCTTCAGCATATTTCGGCACACAGGCAAGAGAGGATATGTTTTACTTCCATGTCACCGCCATCGCTTTGTGTATTGAGTTGTCACGGTACAGACCCAACCAAAGGTTTCTCAAGAGAAAAGCATTTCTGTCCATTTTATCCTAAAATTTTGAAGCAGGTGAAATGATTATGTGCCATTTTTGGTCACATCTAAATTTTCGTTGATCGAGAACTTTGATTTCTTCTTACATAACCGTTTACGTTGATGTGGTTCTGGCATTGCAATTAATGCTTGTTCTGTCGGGCACTAGTTATCGACTACTATACACTGATTAAGTGCATAACGACCAGAATGGTTTGACGTTTGTGAAAAACTCACTATGAAGGGATCCCACTTTGTGAAAAGCATGTGAATGTCTTAACATAGGTATGAATTACTCATAGAAATAAGTTATATGGTCAGATATGTACATGCCAAGATGCTAAGTGATAATGAGAGACTACGTTGCACTAATTCAGAAATATCTTGGAAATGAAATGCAAATTTTTGAAGGAATAATTATGAATAAATTAACTCTTTTTTGTCATATGCATGTTATTTACATACGTTTCCTCTTAGAGACGTTACCGTTACCAAATGATATTTGTCTTTGATATACTCGTTGCCAATGAGCAACCAGATTCTGTGCATAGTCCTGATTTGACACACTGTTCATTTTGGTTCATCTGAATGAATAACCATGCCGGTCCATATTAACTTCCCGTGAAGGGAAAATGGACTCTTTCGATCTTCAAACGTTGACCTCATCCAATGGTCAAACCATTCTATTATTTATCTGGTTGAATAAACAACTTGAAGGCCTTATAACAATACGAAAACAAGTGTTGAACTTGTACATAGGGCGAAAAAAAGATAATAAAATACATAAGAAATAAATTCGCCCTAACGTCTAAACTTATAATTAACGTTATTTCAATGGGCAGCCATCCGTTCGTGTTAACAGCTAGGTGTCCGTAAATTTGACAACTTTGAAGTAATGGCATCTAGTTTGTAAATCTAAGAGGGCGCCCTTGTAAGTTTACGTATTCCTATAGAAAAAGTGTGTGGAAACGTAAAGGCGAAACTTATATGTCACCCGAAAATTTTTTCCCCTTAAGGTCGACTTTTCAACAACAACTTTCCCCCTAAGTGCCGAATTAGTGAAATATATATATATATATATATATATATATATATATATATATATATATATATATATACATATATATATATATATATACATATATATATAGATAGATACATATATATATATATATATATATATATATTTCTCTAATTCGGCACTTAGGGGGAAAGTTGTTGTTGAAAAGTCGACCTTAAGGGGAAAAAAATTTTCGGGTGAAGTATAAGTTTCGCCTTAACGTTTCCACACACTTTTTCTATAGGAATACGTAAACTCACAAGGGCGCCCTCTTAGATTTACAAACTAGATGCCATTACTTCAAAGTTGTCAAATTTACGGACACCTAGCTGTTAACACGAACGGATGGCTGGCCATTGAAATAACGTTAATTATAATTTTAGACGTTAGGGCGAATTTATTTCTTATGTATTTTATTATCACTTTTTCGCCCTATGTACAAGCAGATATAACAATTTCCCCTTAAGGTGGGAATTAGCGTTATATATATATATATATATATATATATATATATATATATATATATATATATATATATATATATATATATATATATATATATATATATATATATATATATATATATATATATATATATATAAACTGAAGAATGGTGGGAAGCGGACACCGTCGCATAATTTTTAATCCTGTTGAATATGCGTCTAACATTGGCAACCTTTGCCTTAGTAAGAGAGCCGATACCACTGCTCAGTTGGTAGAGCGTTCTGCACGTTGAGCAGCAGGTCGTTGATACAAACCCAGCTTGAACCTCAGTTTTTCATCACTTGGCGGTATCGTTTCCGCTTTCCACCGTTCTTCAGTTTCTATATTTAGAAGTTGCAAAGTCACATCTACACTTCCGTATATATATATATATATATATATAACAAATAGTAAAACACATTCCAAAGATGACATAATAAGAGCACAGATATAAAAACAGCGTATATTTCGGACACTCCTGTGTCCTTCCTCAGCGCAAAATGGCAAGTGAAAAATTACAGCATTTTTCAAACTTAACGGTAAAACAAGTACAAACCAAAACAAATGATAGACAAGCAGGTTTAGTTGACATTGGCAGCTTGGGAAGGGTTATTAATTACAAAGGGGAAGTCACTTAAGATGCCAAGGTCCTTGTTCAGGCCCCTATATGAGTTGACAGTTTAACGACCCACTTGCTCTCAGATTTGAGGCGTTCGTTGACAGATTGGTAATTTGAACCGAGCAAAATACACTTTAGATTTGAAATGGAATGATTCGGTTCACCACAGAAATGTTTAGCAACGGGGAAATTAACAGATTTATCCTGAATAGTCTTCTTATGGTTATTGAATCTAAATCTGAATTTATTGCTTGTCTGCCCGACATAGTTGCCTTTGTCGCATATATTACACAAGAGTAAGTAAACCACATTGGGTGTATCGCAGTCAAGGGGAGGAGGACGAACAATGCACTTTGTGCCGGGAGGGGTAAATTCCTTGTCTGTAATAATAAAATGACAGACCTGACACCTCGGTTTGCTAAATTTTGCGTTGCCTATGTTACGGGCACAAGCAGTCGGGAAGATGTGAGTAATGTTTTGAGACTGGGGGGTTGACGTCTGGCAGTTAAAGGGGGGTCATTGAATAACTCAGATATAGAAGAATCAGACTTAAGAATACTGTAATCTGAACGAATGGTTTTATGTAGCCGTTCAGTTTTGGGAGAATAATCAAAGACAAGGGGGATTCGAGAATTTTCAACCTTTGGTTTATAAGTCAGAAGTTTGTCACGTGGGTAAACAGAGGCCTTACGTATTCCTTCCTTGATAATGAAAAGGGGATAATTGTTGTTAAGAAAATATCCAACAATATATATCCATATTCTTAGACATTGTGAAAAAAACAATAGCGCGTTTAACGCTAATATGATGGGAGCTGAAAAAATTAAGGTAACCGTGAGTGTCGGTAGGTTTACAAAAACCTATCATTATTTCAGATATATTAACGACATTTTCTTCTTATGGCCACATGGCTTACCTTCGTTAAATGACTTTTTGTAGTTTTGTAATAACTTTCACTCTTCTATTAAGTTCACTTTTGATTACTCCGAGACGGAAATCTCCTTTCTTGATGTGCTGGTCAAATTAGGCAACAGTTCCATAGCGACCACGCTTCTAAAGTGTATTTTGCTCGGTTCAAATTACCAATCTGTCAACGAACGCCTCAAATCTGAGAGCAAGTGGGTCGTTAAACTGTCAACTCATATTAGGGGCCTGAACAAGGACCTTGACATCTTAAGTGACTTCCCCTTTGTAATTAATAACCCTTCCCAAGCTGCCAAGGTCAACTAAACCTGCTTGTCTATCATTTGGTTTGGTTTGTACTTGTTTTACCGTTAAGTTTGAAAAATGCTGTAATTTTTCACTTGCCATTTTGCGCTGAGGAAGGACACAGGAGTGTCCGAAATATACGCTGTTTTTATCATATCTGTGCTCTTATTATGTCATCTTTGGAATGTGTTTTATTATTTGTTATATTACATGGAGCATACGTGGATTTTTCTCATATATATATATATATATATACATACACGCACACACAAATATATGGTATATGCAAAACATGGCATAAAGAGCAGTGTGGGAATCCTTTTTGTAACTTCATAAGGGTGCCGTCCAGGGGGAGGATCAAAGGAAAGGGGGTGTCCCTTCCCTTTGAGAATTTTTTGTTACTTTAAGATTACCTAGATACAAACTGGTGCTATCTTTGGGGTAGCTTTTGAACTAATCATATATGGTTGGAAAATATCCTTATTTAGTGAATTCTAAGTTGTGGATAGGTGAAAGGGAGAGTGTGCGTCCCTGCGAATGTATACAGTTGTGTTGGATCCTTTCTTTGTCACTACATAAAGGTGCCGTCCTATGGGAGGGGTCTAAGGGGAGATGCAAAAATGCTTAGCTGCGAATTGGTGCTATCTTTGGATATTTTTGGAACTGGGCAAATATGGCTGGAAAATATCCATAATTTAGTGAATACTAATTTTTGGTTAGATGAAAGAGGAGAGTATGTTGTCTTAGAGAAGGGTATGTTATCAACATACCTCCTGAAGCCCCCCTTTTGCTAACATGTAACATGTTGTATATAGTCAACATACCTCCTGAAGCCCCCTTTTGCTACTTTAATGCCTTCTATTCGGGGAAAGTTTTTACGTGAAAATACGTACGTGGTAGAAGGTTGAAAGTACGTATCTGCCGTTATACATTTTTCAAAAAATTTTACCAGAGCTTCGCCAGGTCGCGCTAAGCCATTATCGGTATAAACGGTGATTGTTAAATGCACTTACAACGAAAACAGCACTCTGTAACGCTCGTATTACTCCTTCACCCCTTTTGCTACACCTATCAGGGAGGTCTAATAACACATCCCTGCACCTATACTCTCGCTCTCATTTCCCATTGCTGGCAGCTCTTCGTCCGGACTTTGCATCTAAAAGACCTTAACTTAATAAAAAACACTTAAAGGGGAGGGGACCCTTTCCCCAGGACGATACTTTTTATGTAGTAACAAACGAAAGATCAAAAGTGCTGAATGCAAATGCAGGAAAGCATGAAAAATGAAGGTGTAATTTAGGCAGACTTGGGGGAACTGAGGTATTATTACGACATCATCTGTGGTGCCCCCAATTACAAAAAAACTGGCGACGCCACTGATCTCAAGCCAACTTGAAGTCTTGTAATGATCTCCGAATTCAAAGTCCAGTTGTCTGGGATTACCCTTTATGTTGATCCTTGCCTTTTTAAACTTAAGGACATTGTTGCTCTTGTACAATTTCAATCCAGTGCAGCTTATCAACGAGTTTTGTGCTCAAAATAACATACCGAAATGTATGAATTTAATATACAAATAGCCTACCAAAGAACATTACAACTGAAATTAACCCCTTAAAACAGACTTCCTGGCACTTCTGAGACATTAACACTCAGGAGCTTTCCGGGGCCTCACCCCCTGGACCCCCACCAGGGGCCCTAAGGCGGGCCTCTGGACCGGCTCGCGCTGCGCGCTCTCCGTGCAAGCTTCGCGTGCACATTTTCCACATTTGCGATAGTTCATCCCATCCCCCACAAAGGTGAAGAGAAATCTACGCCCCTGGGTATTAATCTGAACAAGGGACACCAGGCTGGGGTCTTGGATCCTAGCCGGTACAAGATTACGAAAAAAACGTGCCGTTTGTCCTTCAAATAATGTAAATGTTTACAATATTATTTGCCTTGATATATAACTTATATAATAACTTATATAATTTTCTTTTTGGCAGCTCATCTGTGATTTACTGGTGACAGAAGACATAAAATATGACAGAAACATTCTTGAATTTTCTTTTAATTTACGCCATTGTTGGAGTCGCATTTATTTTCTGCAATTTGAGCATTCTTTCGTGCAAACAAAATTATATTAAAGTGCACGGATAATAAAAATGTGAAATGTGTTTGATAGGTACTATCATCTTTTCCTAAAATTACGTTGAAAAATGTTCCGTTAGAAATACATAATTCCTTTTGGTGATTTGTTTTAATTTGATGCCTCAAATCTCAACAAAATTGGTACCTTTGATTAGTTGAATTTAAATTGTTATACAGTGTCATGTGAGTCTTCTTAGCAGATAGATATTTAAAACAAGCAAATATGATGAATGACAGAGAGTCTAACCACCTCTAGCACGTAACACTTCACCATTCAAAATTCAAAGATTCTGTCATAGATTGATATGACGCCTATTCCACGTTTGTTCATGTAAAAAGTATTTCAAATAAGCTGTGATACATTCTGTTTAGCAATTTACATTGACTAAAATGAGTTAAAGCATGATTATAAGGTACAGAAAACATGTAACAACATAGTGTAATAATTTTTTTACTATTTATATCATGAAAGTTATTTTTACATCGAGTGGCTTACGGATTAAAAGATGATTATTAGTGTTAATACGTTAGTGCTCATGATGTAAGAGTAGAAAGAGCAAATATATTAAAGTGTGTGGAACTTCAAGCTTTTAGAATTCTCTACCATTCAGTGCATGCAAAGTTTGCAAGGTATGTGGCCTCTGCTACCACAGGTCTATTTGGCAAACAATCATGGCTTCGATTTTATCCTGAAAGACGACTTTTTCCCCTTAAATCGAAAGGTCTTTCGCTGCAAAGAGGCCGCTGCCTGGGCCCCGGCTCATATCCCCCTGTCCCAGAAGGAAGACTATCTGCCGCCCAAACCATTTAATTCTTTTCGATCGCGAGAACACCGGAATTTTTAAAAGGGAGATCACCCAAACTTTTGATTAGCTAGAAAACAAAGAAGATTCTTGTTGTGTAAGTTTATTCCATAGTATTGTTCCATACAGCCACCGATGTCACTAGCGGGGTTGCCTCAAGCTACGTGATATGCAATATACGCATGTATGTACACAAATGCATACCGCAATGTTAACAGAAACGAAACAGCTTCTTTTGTGATCGTTTCGTGTGTGGGTTAGATGTATATTTGAACATAGGTTTGTTTTACCTCCAGCTCTTAGTTGCCTAGAGGTAATTAGGTAACCCACATGAATGTGCAAGCTCCTTATCAATTTTGGCGCGCGAAGATGACAGACTTTGGAGAAGAACGTTTAATCAGCGCTACATTTTGTACATCAAGTTTGTGAACAATGAAAAAAATTAATGTACTAAAATATGGAATGGTAAAAGTGATAAACTTAATCTGGTTAATAACTTATTAGTTACAACTGATAAGTATATAAAAGTGCTGTAGCTGGACTTTTTGGGGGTGCTTCACAACATTTACATGCCCCTCAATTAACAGATCCTAGCTACTTCCCTCCAAACAATATAGTAAAATAGGGCATAAACCCCAAATAATTTTAATTTTGAAGATATTTTATCTTAAATGTTCAAAATTATCTGTGAAGAAGCAAACATTCTGATATTCGATGGTTCAGCCCAACTGTAAAATACGTTCCGACGGTATTGTATAACCACCTGTCCAACTAACTTCTATATAGTCTGAACAGTTGTATGTAACTGTTTGACAATTCATCACTGATCGCTCAATCGTTCTCCTACAAGTCTTTCACGGTATGGTAATTGTCTTGCGGTAGGAGGTTGTAGCCTATTTCAATTCCTAATGCAGGGCTTACCAACTTGATTTGAGTTTGAAAGAGTTTTGCCTAACCCTTTAATACCTAAATAGCCCCGATTTGTGTGACGAATGTGTTTCCTCAAAAAATAAGCACAATTATTTTGAAGTGAGGGTGTTCAATTTAACCTCTGGTGAAGTATAGATTGTTTGCTCTGACTAATTAAGTTCATGAATTAATCAAATATTTACTGTTCTAGTAATTCTCCTTTATTATTCCATAGACTTACTCAGATAACTTCTAGAAGAAACACTGAAATGAATCTTTACTGTGAAATGAATGTCAGTTTGAAACATGTTTAATAGTCATCCAAGAAATGTGTGTAGTAGGACTCATTTTCAGGTTTGGTGTACTGCACTGATCCTGCCGATACCAACACATCACCTGAATGAGTATGATTGACAGATGCGTTGTAAACACCCTGGTTTCTGTTGTGGGGTGCATGCTGTCGGCCAAGTTTGCACATAAAAACAACTTGGAGAGTGACTGCAGTTAATACGAGCACTACTGACGCACCACCAATGCATATGACCAAATAGACTGTGAGCGAGATGTGTGTCATTTCAGCATAACCTGGAAAAAAGAAGTGAAGGCTTTTTTTAGGAGGTGAAATTAAGACTGGTTTTGAACTGGCTAGGCAAGGAAGAACGCGGAACAGGGGTATCGTTCAAAAGACGTTTTGACGGTGTGTATAAAGAGTGATAAGTTCATTCAGATAGTAGACAAGCGATTTACCGCTTTAAAAGTGATGATAACAGCTTTGCATATAAATCTGTTATTTACCAATAGGCCTGGGCAGTGCACATCTTGAAGATCTACTCTATAAACGAGTCAGCTAGTTTTATTCACTCGCTGATTGGTTCTTTCATTCCTTCATTCTTTCGTTCCTTCATTCCTTCATTCCTTCAGAAGTTCTTTGTTCGTTCATCTATTGTCATGCTTTCATTCGTTCAGTCCAGTAGCGCGGCACGGGGGCATGGGGGGCACGTGCCTCCCAATCGATTTTAGAATTTTTTTCTTTTTAAAAATATTAAAATGAACCTTAAAGGAGGTTAAGCTAAAGATATCTGTAGGGGGTAGAGTGAGGTGTGTTTTAGACCGAGTGATGGATCCATTGTAACCATTTTCTATCACAAATGGTTCTTACACTATCAGAATTATCGCAAACCCTTCGCAATCTATCAAAACTTTCGCGCGCTCCACGCGCTCTAAACGTTGCCTCAATATTGACCTTACTATCAATAATTTCCGGTAGCAACTCCCATAGAAGCACTGCAACAAAAGTTGAAAGCTGTTCACGAATTTTCAGGTAAAAGACTGGCTTTGTGATTGTTAAAAAGGTTTGTCAGGGAATTGAAAGTATCTCGATGCAGAGCATGAATGGTTTTGTCATGGTTATCTTATTTAATGAAAAATTTCGGCTCGCTTTTCGCGCATTCGTCGCGGTTTTCTCTAGATCTAATGACCATTATTAAGGTGATAATACATGCAGCTATTCTGATAACCACATTTTCCCGAAAACCAGAAGTACATCTCCAACCTCTGTAGGAGTCTATGGAATCTTTCAGTCTAATTGGTAGCATGATGTGAAAGGTTGAAAGTACGTATTTGCCGTTACACATTTTTCAAAAGTTTTTACCGAGCGCTTTGCGCCATTAGCGGTATAGATGGTGATTGTTAATACACTTACGACGAAAAAACACTTTGTAACGCGCTTTTTAGTCCTTAACCCATTTTGAGTAACCTATCAGGGAGGTCTAACATCACCTCCCTGCACCTTCACTCTCCCTCTCATTCCCTATTGCTGAAAGCTGTTCGTCTGGATTTTCGTTCAAACTTAGCAAAAATATGATAGTTGTAAAGTGCTCGGAATCATACTATATAGTATCATTTGGATGTCAGGCCGTAATAATCATTATATCAGTGCCCCCATTTTATATGATGAATTCAAAGCTTCTAGGAGGCACTATACCAGTGTCTGCCAGCCTTAGATACCCTTTTATAATACACAATGAAGCAAAGGAAACTTTTCGTAATAGTCCAAGAATGTTTCTGTGGACTCCACGTATTTTTAGGTAAAAACTTTCCCCGAATAGAAGGCATTAAAGTTGCCAAAGGGGAGAGGGACTTCAGGAGGTTTGTTGACAAAATACCTTTCTCTAAGACAGGGGTGGGAAACCTCCGGCCCGTGGACCGTATGCAGCCCGCGAGACCATTTATCCGGCCCTCGAAGCAACTCATAAATATCAATTCAGAATCACTTCAAAATTAATTGATCATAATGTTTTAGCCCACGGTGCCCACCGTTTATCCTGCTTTCACCAATTGCCGAGTATTTCACGTAGAACCGCGAAACACTATTAGCATATATCACTAAAAGCCTGTATGCACAATGTAATATGCCCATCAATTCATAGGATAAAAACCCAAGTACAGATTACTTGTAGGTCTACTCATGGTGGTAATAGAAGCTTTGTGTGGGAGGCTACAAAGCATTGAACAGAATTGCTATATCACGTGTTTTCTATCTGTTACAGTACGATACGCAGTGGGCACTGTATTTATTGCCGTGAATTTGGTGGGGGGGGGGTAGGTCCCTGTTCCTCCCAAGACAGAATTAAACGCTCAAAGTGAAAAATTTTGCAATGTAGTGAAGAGAAAAAGGAATTTGGTTTCAAAATATGCGTGTTTTCGAGGCGCTTCTCGCGCACTACTTATATGTGCTCATTCATTATTACTCCATTTAATAAAAAGACAAAATGGTCATTAAAGTGTGATACTTCTGGTCTGTGTAGCCTTGCGCATTCAATGTTATTTCATGATAATGAATGGACATTTTATTGCCTACAAATTTCTTCAAAGTAGAGAGGTTCTAAGGGCTTGCCCTAGTTCCTTACCTGCGCTTCTTTTCCCCTGGACCCACCGATAGTCTGTCTGGAGCCCCTTGCCCTGCGTCCTGTGGGGAAAGCTTGTAGTGCCCTCGTTGTTTGCGGCCCGCGAGTGGATTATGAGTATCAAAACGGCCCCTCTGGGAAAGAAGGTTCCCCGTCCCTGCTCTAAGACAACATACCTTCCTCTTTCACCTAACCAAAAATTAGAATTCAATAAACAAGGATATTTTCCAGCCATATATTATCAGTTCCAAAAATACCCCAGAGTTAACACCATTTTGCATCTAGGCGACCTTAAATCAACAAAAATTTCTCAAAGGGGAGGGTTCCCCCTCCCCTTAGACCCATCTCCTAAGACGGCACCTTTATGTAGTAACAGAAAGGTTTCCTCACTGCTGTATACAATCGCAGGGACGCACAAAAAAGGTACAATTTACGCAGTCTTTGGGGAACTGAGGTGGTATTACGACGTCATCTGTTCCGCCCGCCATCCCCAAATCCTGGCGGCGCCGCTGGTTCAGTCATTTCCGAGGCTGAAATAATACGAAATACTAAACTAATGACTAAACTTTAGTTTAAAAACAAGGTAAAAACACGCCAAGACATTAAAACAGATTAAAAGCAGAAACGAGATAAAACGCCAAGTTAATAGAACGGATACACGTAGAGTAATAACTTAGAAGAAAACATAAGACTTAAGCATAGCGTGAAAGATTAACGTTAAAGAAAGATGTTAAAATCAGGAAATAATATTGCTCCATTTTTTGAAGAGAATTTCATGACGTGCAGTTCCTTCTGCAGCAGAAGACTTGCAATGTATGCAATGTGAAAGTGGGGATCATCTAACAAGCTATTAACTCTATTAAGCAGATCAAGTTTCCAATGACAATTACAATAGAAGCAAATTGTAAAAGACATGTTTTTGGAAAAATTAACTCTCTTGTGTACCGTAACACCTAAATAAATATCTGCACCTTTTGGCTTTATCATATAAAAACTCCAGGATGTAGTTCACTTTCTCTTTCAAGAGATCGTCTTCCCTCAGTGCTTGTGAATAACATGCATTCGGTTCAGGAAAAAAGAAGCGGAGGTTTGTGTTTTCTTATCTAGTGTGTAATTTCCACCATGTCGGCCGTCAATTCGTTCTTGTCATCTATGATGCTATTATCACTAACCAATAACAATTTGTCATCAGCATACATATCAATCTGAACATGTCTACATAAGGGGCAAACGCTCGCTCTAGGATTGTAGGGCAGACGTCCACCCCGACCAAACGCCTTGGTGATCGGGTTAGAGCGCTGCACCTTTTCCACGATTTTCTGCCACGCCTAGCCCCCTAACACTTGATCCGCCCTTTATCGTTGCGATTTCACGGTCGCTCTGACCTCTGTAGTTCTAGAGGATTACATTGTACGGCTCAAATAGGAGATGAACTCCCGGCAGCCTTACAGTTTCGAGCGTACTGTGTACGTTTAAGTATTACGAATCGAAGATAAGTGGACTGCGCAGGCTGCAACAAGTCATGTTCGGAGCTCACTGTACTGTACAACGAGTCATGGGCGTCAATCCTGGGGTCCACATTTTGATGGGTGGGGTACATAATAGCAAATGTCCCCACACTTCGTAAAGAGTAGTGTCGTGGCTCTATTTGGCTGGCTTTTTGAGTGGCATGTAGGTTTGTTGAAAGTGTCTCGATGCAGATTCTGAATGCAGATTTTGTCAGGAAATTCTTGTTTAATGAAAAATTTCGGCGCGTTTTGCGTGCATGCGTCACAGTTTGCACTCAATCTTATGACCATTAAAAAGGTGGTTATACAAGGAACTATTCTGATCACAACACTTTCTAAAAACAGACACACATCTCCAAACATCTGAATAGGGGCCCCGCATCAATATGGGATCCTTCAATCTAATTCGTAAGCATGATCTGGAAGGTTGAAACTTTAAAGCACGTTGTTGTCATTATACATTTTTCAAAAACTTTTACCGAGCGCTTCGTACGATGCCATTATCGATATACACTTACGACGAAAAGCTGAAACGCGCTTGTTAGTCCTTCACACCTTTTGCTACACCTATCAGGGTGGTCTAACATCACCTTACTGCACCTATTCTCTCCCTCATGCCGATTCTCCATTGCTGGAAGCTGTTCGTATGGATTTCCGTTCAAAATTAGTAACAAGCGCAACAATGTTGCCGAAGCTCAGCTTTTCCTGTTGACCTAAAAGTCTGCAGTAAATATTTTGGATGGGTCTGTAACTCATGTTGATCATACGTACGTTAGAAAAGAAAGAGATAAATATAAATGCAATGAAATATGTATTGAACTCCTGAAGTCTCTGAAAGACTAAATCTGGTACACAAAGTTAACTTTATATACTGCACAGATGTTAGTATACAAATAATGAATATTTATGAATGTGCTGCTTTGTTGACCTCATTCATGCTGCTAGAATATCCATTACTGTAAAGTTGCACCTTCTGAAGAACCAAAATCCCGGTGTACGCCTATCTGGCCGGGATTTCTGAAGTTGTTTATACAGTATGAGTCATCGTCTAGCAAGATCTACACCGTGCTTCGCTTCTCCCGACAATAATCCCATTAGCACACCAAGACTTGGCTGAGCATGAAACATATGGTCTTGTATTCACGTAGCAATATTATTCCGCGTGCAAAGCCTCCCCCCCCCCCCCATGTAGGGTTTTTAATTGCAGTTTAATTTTAATGATTATCTTTCAACTTTTTGATACGTATGTGAAAATAGGCTAGGCCTAGACACCTTTTTCAGCACCTTCATGGAAAAAACTTGGGAAGGAAGGGCTTGTAATTTTAGCTTACATTTCTTGACAGTATTATAATTTTTTTTTTTTATTACTTGACATGTTGCTGTAATTATTTTTGTTTTTCCCCTCAACTTCTAACCTTCTAGTTTAACTTGCTTGAGCTGCACACTCGGTACAATTAAAAAATACCCCGCCTTCCAGAAGGTTTGTCAATCAAGTCAGGGATTCTGCCAGAAATTGAAAAAAGGGGGTGGGGTGGGGGAGATTTATTACGGCTTAATCGCAAGTCCAAACTGAAGCTGTCCTTAACCGAAGTTACAAGTGGGTTCAGGGGGACAAAGGCTTGCTTCAAGGCCCCTATAAGGGTCAATTTGAAGGATTTTAAAGGCCATTTATTTATGTAAGTTCAAACATTGCTGCAAATGAATTTCTTTTTATATTTTTATGGAAGTGAAAGGGGAGATTTTTTTCCATAATTAGACCCAGATAGTAACTTCCGATAAAGAAATTTTACAAATGGTTAAAGGTCTTAAAAGCTATATTTTGCCACAAAGATATTCCTTGAACTTGTCCAGGGACAGAAGTTCCAATGAGTGTTGCCACTATGATTTGGAAAAACCAAAACTGCTCAATTGCTCAATTGCTCAATATAAAGGGATAATTTCTAAATTAAATTCTTTACACGCCTCGAATTCTGGGTACTCTTTAGTCCCGTTTTCCCCTACAAAATTATTTTACTGCATAACATTTTTATGATTGGGATCTACCAGGTATATAAATCGTTGATCGCTTTTAGGACCCGTGAATGTGTCGCAACAGGCCGGAGGGTAACTACAGTTCGTAGAGAGCGTTGGGAAAATATGCACACTTATACTAAGTCTAAGGCTATTGAAATATCATCCCCCATGGCTTCCCCTTAACAACTTGGTGGGGCTTTCGGCAACGGAGAACAAGACTGGGGCGGTTCCTGCAGTGTCGACGCCCATGTGACTGCACTAGGCTTGTAGCCTGACAAGGTACTGAATGGGGGAGAAATGGCTTCCAGGGGCTAAAAATTTTTTAAGGGGGCCAAATGTATACAAATGCTATTAAGCCAATGGCAACTTGAAAACTTGCTAGGGGGCGAACAAATTTCAAAGAGGGATTCGCCCCCTTGGCCCGCTTGACTAGAAGCCTGAGCTGCACAATTCCTGCAGGCTCTGAGACCATGGAGCTTCTACTAGTAGCTCCATGCTGAGACTGACTTATGGCACACGCCTTCAAAAAGCACGTTTTCTTTTTCAAACCGAAAATTGTTTTTGGAATGTTAGCACAACCGTTAAGCTTAAACCATATGAAGCTTTGTATTTTCAATCAACGTGCTATGTTCTTTGTTTAAAAGAAAGGGGTGGGTTCCTCTTTCCTCGTACGACATTTCCTAGACAACATTCACCTTAACTTGAAATAGTGTACCCCGAGCCGGTATCCCAATTCACGAGTAGCTTCTTTCCTTCATGCGACAAATATAAACTAATTTGCTATTAAGGAGGATAAGTCATTTGTTTACCTTTCATACTAAATATTTTTTGTCCAGAAATGTTAAGAAGAATGTTTGTAAAGGAGATACAAGAAAATTCGAAAGATTAAGGTAATGTTTACAAATAACTTGAAACTTGAGGCGACAGGATATATTCTCTTTAAACTTTAAAGACAGACAGTCATCACCCCAAAGTATATTTTTAGTGTATGTTTATCAAAATTCTCAGTTGGTGACTGCTCTTTGATTGACATCAAAGTTTGAAAATTTGAAAGATGCAGAGTAGCTCACATTCCACACAAGGCAGAAAGAATACTTTTATTACATTTATAGCCTTGTATGCTCACCAGGACATGGCCTTAAGCAATAAAACAGGTTTATTCTTACACAAGGAAGAGCCTCATACAGTTATGGGAGGAGCTAGAAGATGCATAGTTGGGAGAATTGGAACTGTCTGGGATCATGAAATTCCCCTTTAAGCTGAAACTCCTAAAACCATTCAGACATCAGGCTAAGTTGAATACTTGTTTCTGCCGCCTAGCTTATACCACTAGCCTATGTTTCGCACAAGGCCACATATTCGCAAGAACTTGCATAACTTTCAAACGTCCGGTATTTCTTTTCGAGTAGGCCTAACCGTGATCCAACCAATTTAGCTAGTCTATTATTAAAACGCCTGAATGAGATCAGCACCACATGTTCATGACGTAACGCCTCCATAGTAGGCTGTACGGTATATTCCTTATTCATGTCATATCCCTGGTTTGGAAAGCAAAGAGCTGAGCAAACACAGTCTGACATAGTGGGGTAGCCCACGTACGGTATTCAAAAGTCGATACACTGCACTTTGCGTAAACACTTCCACACGATTAAGCACGAGACGTCCTGTACATTTATATATGTTTAGTATACGCTTGTACTTCGTTTCGTTGCACAGTCTCTCAAATGATAACAACTGGGATTCTCGACGTATTCCGGAACATGGGAACTTCGCCAGAATTTGTTTCAAAAAGTGATGTTTTCATGCCTTTAATGATTGCACAAACGAAAAAAAAAATTTAACTCTTGTTCAGCACAAATTAAACTATCTATATGAAACATATTATCAAGATTGGTGCAAAACTGAAAGGCAAGTAGGGAATTTTACGTTTTCAAACAAAGCCTCCTCCCGAGGTCAAATAGAGGCCAAATTAATCGAAAAGAGTCGCAGCATACAGATACCACTTTTGCTAACATCTCTACTGACTTTCAGCTAAATCTAACGAAAAACAGCGAAATCTCAGGCACTTAAACGCAAATGCTATGGTGACAGACGTTTGCCGTGACGTAGAAGTTTTGCCGTGCACGACAGCAACAGCTCAGCTGAAAGCTTTCAGCTGAGCTAAAATACGATAGATGTAAAGTGTTTGGCGTCATAATCTATATTATCACTTGGATGTCAGGTAATAAGCATTACATCATTGCCTCATTTTATATAATTGATCTAGAGCTTCCAGGAGGCCCTATAAGGTATTTTCCAGGCTTAGATGCCCTTTTATAATGCACAATGAAAGGAAAAAATTATAATAGTTCAAGAAAGTTTCTGTTGACTCAACGCAGATAGTTTTGCGGAAAAAAACTTTGCCAGAATAGAAGCAGTAAAGTAGCAAAAAAGGGGGCGTCAGGAAGGTTGTTGAAAACTTATTCTTCTCCTAGACAACATACTTCCTTCTTCCACCTAACCAAAACTTAGAGTTCACTAAATTATGGGCATTTTCCAGCCATGTACGATCAGCTCGAAAAATAAACCAAAGATAGTACCATTTTGCATCTAAGCAACCTTAAATTTACGAAAATTTCTCAAAGGGGAAGGGGACACCTCCTCCCCTTAGACCCTCCCCCAGGGCGATACCGTCATGTAGTGAAAGGAAGGATTCCCACTGCTGTATACAAACGCAGGGTGCATAAAAAATGTGCAATTTACTCGTCACCACTGCAGTTACTAAAAGCATCCAGCAGGCGGAAAATTAGAATTTACTACATTATGGACATTTTCCAGCCATATACGATCAGCTCTAAAAATATCCCAAAGATAGTACCATTTTGCATCTAATCGAACCTTAAAATTACAAAAATTTCTCAAACGGGAGGGGGACATCCCCACCCCTTAGACCCCTTCCTCAGGTCGATACTTTTAGGAAGTGACAAAGGAAGGAACACCACAGCTGTATACAAAACGCAGAGCGCACAAAGAAGGAGAAATTTACACGCCGCCACTCTGTTGGAAAAACATCCAACCAGTCCGAATTGGGGGCATTCACACCCAAAAACATATGACCCTAGCTACGGGCGTGGTTGGGGTCCATGATCTCTACCTATGATCCACGCAGCGGAGCGTGGTTTCAGCTATTTTTGAATATAATTAAAGTAACATCTTGAAGTAATTTCGTGGACTCCGTGTATTTCAACTGGCAGATCATCTATGATGGTCATCCAAAATATTGGAATCATCGGCGTAGCCAGAAGGGTGCAGGGGCCATGCCCTCAATCGAACTCTTTAAAAAATTTGGTAATGGATCACAAAAATTGGCTTCAAGTGATGCTAAATGGTGCACCAGATTGCATCTGAGGGTAATTAAACATTCAAAAGTTTCTCAAAGAGGAGGGAGTGTCCCTCCCTTAGACCCCTCTCCCAGGCCGGCGATCAGGCCCGGCAGTTGGCCCCCTCCAAACATGAATCATCGCTACGCCGCTGTTTGGAATCCTAACTCTAATTGAGTGGTTCTCAACCGAGGGCGATAATCGCCCCCGGGGGCGTTTGCAAAAATCAGGGGGTGATGAGCGGTAAGGGGGCCGCAGGAGGGCGTTTTGAAAAAAAATGGGATACTCAATTTAAACCAAGGCTTAACAAGATCCCAGAAGCTTTTCTCTATATGAACTCTTAAATTGGTTCGGAAGAAAAAGGAGATGTGTGGAGTCAACAAGTTGAGTAGGTCTAATATTCCCTTCCAAGATGCCACAAAATCGCATGTTACTGTAACAGTGTTTATTTCAATTTTTCCTGCAAGGACCCTCATTTTCCCATCAGTGACAGTAAAAGCTGTGACCGAAAGGGTCATAGCTAAAAATCGTCCTGAAAATTTAACTTTGAATGTAGTTTTTTCGTTGCAGTCCATAAACATGACATACTTACAAAAGTGACAATTGTAGGTAACTGTAACAAAATAGATAACTTTGTCAATGTACTATGAAGTAAAACTTTAAAATGTTTTCAAAAATGCAGTTTTTCGGTGCACAAATTTCTGCTTTCTCATTATTTCTACCTGTTGGACAGTTTGATAGGCCAAGTCTTTCAATTTCCCATGCCACCTCTACCATCCTTCTTCCTCCCGTGAGAGGACAAGCCCCTTTTATCATCAAAGGGAACTACCGTTATTTATTATTGAAATACAAACTGGGCTAAGGCTGATTTTGCAATCTTTTTAGTTTATTTAAGGTTATTAGGTAATCGGAAGATAGCCAAAATTTGATTGTCAGTAAGTCATTCTCGTGTCAACAATATCGTAAATACTTCACAGCTTCCGGAGGAGAATCCCCTAGTCGCCCCCTGGGATGTTGACCTTTGGCCTCATTTGGGGAACAGTTCACAACTCGATGAGGCCCTGGAAAAGTCAGTTAAATACCAAAAACGTTTCTCCTCTCTTGACTGCGATCAAGCCTTCCAGCTTTTGTAAATCTTGGGTTAAAGAGTCGCCATCTCAAAAGGGTGTCAGTTTGTTAAGTCCCGCATTGCTGTTTTGCTAACCTGGGTCGAACCCACACGTAAAAGCGATGCATGTCACGGTAGGTCTACCCTTTTATTTTAGCATGTTTAGTTCTATTATCGTTGTTTCATCCATAGCAATAGTAAGCTATAGACAAGTAGGGGCGTTTGCCCATCCTCATTTGGTGATAGGGGGCGTTTAGCTGGAAAAGGTTGGAAACCACTGCTCTAATTGAAATAGGACAACGTAAGTCATCACAAGAGTAGACACAGGGAAGGGCCTATAGAAAGACACGCCTTTTCTAAAACAAAGGGCTTGACAGTTTGTGTTAAGTCAAGTGCCCCCCCCCCCACACACACACACACTTCAATACTAATTGACGCCCCTGCAGTGTGTGTAGAAGTTGTGGGTGCGTATTTACGTTCGTAAACTGCTAGCCTGCATAGTTGCTCCCTTGACTCCTTTAAAGTACGTTATACTGTTGTAGCTCCATGGTTATACTGACATGTAGCCAGGCAGTGACCAAAAACTTCGTCTTCCACGCGAGCCATGTTAATGGTGCATCCAGTCATGTAGTGTAGAGACCTATATAGTACAAGGTACGTACATACAATTACGCATAGGTATGTGTGCCGCTGTGCGTTTCTAAAAGTACACTACATGGTCAAGTGGTTAGAGCATCCGACTTGCAGCCGGAAGGTCTGAGGTTCGACTTCTGGCAGGGTCATACCAAAGACTTTAAAAATGGAACCTACTGCCATTGTGCTTCGTGCTCAGCATAAGCAATGGAGTAGGAAAAACAAGCCAGTGAGCCACAACTGCAAAAAAGGCTATGGCCGGCCCGACTTAAACGAATAGGCTAGAAACTGAGTCGTAAAACCTAATTTCCAAATTCCACACTCAGGATATGTTTTTGTTCATTGGGCAGTAACTTCCGAATGCATCGGATATTTTTGTTTACTTAATTTCCGATGGAAAGTGTCTACCCGGACGGATTCCGGTTGGATCTCTTATCACAGGGTCACAAAGCTAACTTACAGTAACAGTTGAGTTAGGAAGTAATAAAAAGTAGACCTGGGCCTCGACTAACAGATGTGTCCAAAAATACTATGTGACTTTAGTGACTGCAAAGCAGAAACACCAAGTTATAGCAGGGAGGTGTTAGGAAGGAGATACAACGTTCTTTAGACTCTTTGAAGCAATGTTCGTTTCCGACAGTAATCTTGCTTTTCTTCTCAAAATTCTTATCTCAATACCTAGTACAACTAGGATTAGTGTGGCATTGTCAAAATGACCTTGAGAACACACACTCCTTACGCTGAACTCATAAACTTTGCGTTGCCAGCCGTCATGCAAAAATGTAAAATTTTATCCTTTCGCGTTATTCGTCACACTAAATATCATTTCATTAAAAGTCAGCTAAGAATTCCTTTACGATTTACTTTTTGAATATGTTTCTTAATGATGGTAAAATTTGCTAAAAACTAAGAGATATGTATAGGTTTGAACAATGTCTCCAGCAGGTGACGTATTAAATTTGTGGTGCCACAATTCAAGTACATTATTTAAACGTTTGTTTCCAGTCGTTTAACTGAAAATCCTGATTTAAGTTTGTTCACTGGCGGAAACAAACCTTACTTCAAAGCATGTATAGACAATGCCCATTTTCTCGAGATTACTTGAAAAAGAAAGGAGGAGATCATCATTAAAGGGGTTTAGTCAACAGAGACTTAAAAATAGGAACAAAGAGACCTGTCAATCAAACGGCAATGCCTGAAAAGAATTAAATCATTTTCAAGTACATATTGTCTGACAGATTTGGTCGTTGTATCTCCTTCCTAGCAACTCCCTGGTTATAGTTACTTTCTCTTTCCAGGGAACTGCTTGTCCATAACATACATTTGAGAATAGCAAGCGCAAGTTTGTGTTTTCTTATCTAGTTTGTAATTTCTTCCGGCATGCTGGCCGTCAATTCGTTCTTTTCAAATTTGAATCCCAACTAAATTACTTTTCAACTTTGATGTTCCTATTATACTAACCGATATCGATTTGTCATCAGCAAACATATCAATCTGAACATGTCCAAATAAAGACTACAATTGGAGGTTATGTATAGAAAAAGTGAATAGTAATGTTCGTTAAATCCAGCCTTGTGACATAAGAATTGCTATTACACAGGATGTAGATGACAATCAAGCATAAATCTTAAGCATATAAATTAAAATGCAATTATGATCGCATCAAAAAAGATCCATAGGTATCATTTAAGTCTATTACCCCAATCAAGTATCTACTATTCTTGATGTTATGTGATATTTGCAGTCATAAACCCTGACTGGTCATCAATTACTGTTTCTCAGATGTTAGAACTGGAGAGGGTCTTTTTGTACTCAGTTCACTAAGCTTTTAAATGTTTCCTTGTGGACGGAATCCTAACTTTCATTTACTGTCTTTTGAAAGAATGGTTTTTACATTTCAAGATAAACAAGGAATTATCTTTAAATGGACTTCTCATTCTTGGGGCAACTTGATATTTCAGGAGTATGTTTGTTAAAGGATCGTTCCAAATCTCATTGCATCGACTATTAGATCGATTACGCGTTGTCTAATGGTTAAATAAATAGGTCAGAGATGTATAGGCTGCGTCATAACAGAACTGATTTTATTTTATAATCAAATACTTCGCGAGACCTGATAGGAGTTTTAGTTTTGTTAGCTTGACTTTAAAGCAAATTACATCATGCCTACACAGAATGTTATGAAGTCCTGAAATATTTCCACCCCTTCTTAATATATCACTTGGGATAAAAACGTCGAGAGCATAACCGCGGATATAACTGTAATATAGTAGACTAAATCAGCAGGATGAAAGGAGATGAAGCAATGTTGGTAAATTCGAGGAGGTAGCGATATTATAAGAAGAATTCAGACCGAATTTAGATTTAACATTGTAGGGTGAGGAAGCCATTGACGCTCATCCAAGATATGACGGTACACGTTCGTTGTTAGGGCATTACAAATGGATTCAAACAATTATCATTACCCCCAATAAATTTAATTTCTAAGCCTTCAAAAGTACCCATCTGGAATTTACACCACTACTTCTTAGCTTTAAGAGTTTTTCTTTAACGTTAAACCATAAATATAGCCCAACGTTTACCAAATGTGTTACAAATACAAGAGTGAACCAAAACATCTCGGAAGTAACGTCGGAGCCAACTAGCCTAGTTGTTGTCAAAGTATATAGCTTTTCAAAAAAGTTGAAGTTACTATATATCTAATGTGAATAATGTAAGAAATACTTGTAAGGCTCATAAGAATGTGGTTTTAGGATTTTAGCATTATCATAGAACTTCCTTGATTTCGTTTTGGAGGTAGCAACTGGTAATATTTTTTGAGTCTAACTTCAAAATTGAAAATCTTGTTTGATGCCTCTTACAACACTCCAACCGATTTCTCCAAGTTCAATTTGTCACAAGGCTTAGACCGTTCATTTGTGTACACATTGTTCGTAGTTCTTGTTAGGCGTCATACGCTTGACGACTTTCGTTATAGCCGTAAAAGTAAAACAGCCATATTGTATTATGTTAAGTGAAAAACCTCCATATACACATACGGTGAACATGGAGAATCCGTATGTCCCCTACTTGTGCTCGCTAACTTGCGATACATATCGTCACAGCTTATTGATGTACGATAAGTGCATCAGCTTCTGTGATAGTACAGAAATTACCCTGAATATTCCCTCCCCTGGAGGTTTGATACTAAGATATTTTTCTTGGGGGTAGGGGCCTCTTGATGGCCCTAAAATATTTTGCACCACTTCAGGACAAGTCTTTGCCTCGAAAGATCTACCCTAGTAAAATTACCCCCTAATGAAACGCAACATAGTAGTTGATCGGCCAGGAAAATATACTAACTATTCAAGTGAGCTACACACCATAACATTCTGAAAATGTTCCTCTTGATGAGAGATTTGACATATCCATACGGCTTTACTGTTCTAATTGGTGGAGGAACCTTTAGCATGTACTACGGCCCAAAGGTAATTTACGCAGCACATGCCGGGGAAAAAGGCCCTGTTGAGAAGAGACAACAGGCTGGTGGTACCTATCGGGTCTTGTGATACCACATAAAAGGAATTTCAACAGCCCATCAAACGTATGGCCAGGCTCAGGAGACAAAAAGGACATTCTCACGGAGGTTCCAAAGGTAAACTCTTTCATGACAATAACAGAACAACAGCATTGAGTGAAGTTTAATAATAGTTAAATCTTGGAGACTCCATATTACGGGAAAGAAAACTGAGTTGTTCGTATGGTAAGCCTATCATGAAATTATATTCGTGATTCTGAGCACCCCGTAGTATCGCCATCTTTGATAATGTAACCTTATAAACATCTTATAAAAGCCGTACAGTTGTTGCCAATGGCGAACATTCTATTTTGAATATACACCTTAGTATGAATAAGGTACTTTAAATTCCTCACCATTAACAGTAACAGAAAAATTGCACCAAGCTTCATTTCCCGCTAGGTCTTTAGCAGCGATTGAAACTACCTCTGAACCAAGAACGAACTCACTTCCAGACTTGTGACTTGATGATACTATGAAATCGTCATCATCCTTCAACAGAATTTCATCCCATGACACCAAGGAGTATGTTTTGCCATGAGTAGCCCACACAGAAATGGTATGGGGACAATTTTGGAAAACCGGAGGAGTCTCATCATCTGTTAATAATAAACATAATACAATGTTCGAGCAAGTATTCTTTGTCAAATCTTGGTACCTTGTCAAAGTCAATGTAATTCTGAAAAAAAAAAATGTTGGCATACCCCATTAACACGTTTGTCAATAAACCGACTTCCTCTTAATATTGAAATGTAATATACGAACCAATACTGTGCGTTCATATCGATTGAAATGAATGGGTTGGTACTGTGGATTAGTATGCCCACCTTGGGATTATGAACAAGACATATAAAAAAAATCTGATGTAAACTTGTCATTTATTACTAACTTCAGCAGAATTTTAATGTAATAAGGCTTTACATTTTAACATGAAATATTTAAAACCCGTATTCTTTTCTTCTTAGTTTGCAAAATTCATGGAGTTATCAACATACCTAAAAGACTATTTACATGTTGAGAGTGTCTAAGTAACGTAAGCCAAGCAGTTCAATTGAAATACATTCGAGGATTTTTGCACTATGATCCAGGGAAGTATTCTATAAACACTTTATAAAGGCTTTACATTTTCGACTAAATCCGTATTAGAATAGCTTTTGCAGGGTAAAAAGCTATTGCTAGAAGTTGGAAAGACGTATAAATATTATGCGCCTGTATTCGTACCAACTGACCTTTTCTTCATTGTCTTCAAAATATAGTCAAACAGTCGGTACACAGTTTTAGGCAAAATTATAATATTACCTGGCAATATCTTGCTTGTGATTTTCAGTTCTAATCCTACAATACCTACATTTTGCAATATCATAGCAATACTGATGAAAGATTCCCTAGAGTGGGAACGATATGGGTCACCTTTCGCAGTTATTTTTTTTTTTCAAAAAGAAGTAAGGGAGGAAACTGCTCACATGCACTTCTGTATCAACACTGCTCTTTGTACATCTTACATCACTATCAAGTCACACCGATGCCACTGTATAAGTTAATGAATCAATATTATCAGTACATTTTTCTTAAAAAAATTATTGTTGTAGGGAACACCTTCTTTGTCCTCTGAAACTTCACCAGCACATATCAAGGGCGAATGCGGCGGGTAAGCATTATAATGCGACCCTCCCCTGGTTGAAAAAATGAAAAAAGTTGTTACAATCTCTCTCAAAGCACGCTAGACTTGGCGTTTGTCAAACATGAAATCACTAAGGGTTAAAAATCCTGCAAACAAGGGCGGATATCCCATATGTTCACGCTTTTTCCGACAAAACAAATAAAAATTTGATACCTTTTTGCCCTCTTTATTAATGACAAACAATTTAAATTTGTGAATATTCTTTTACTTTTCGTTATTTTACAAGTAATTCAAGCTGCGGGATGTAAAGTGCATACTCTCACTCGTGGAACAAAATATAAGGTTAACAGTGTAATTGCTGCGCTTGCGGTGCGTTTGTTTGATTGGGATGACTGCTGCCTTCAATTATCATGACAAAACGTTTTTCATCGTTTTTGTTTTAATATATTAATAAAGTAATGTAAGGTGGTGGCAATGTGAGAGTTTCATAAACTTTATTTCAGGCTCTTTCATCTGGTGATGAGAGTCATATGATAAATACGTAGATACATTCATGTAGAAAGAGACTGTGGGGTGATTACAAAAGCTTGCGAAAGCTTGTAAAGGTAAACACCCCGAGTGTTTTTATAATCACTAAACAGTCCGAGCTTTTCTGAAAGGTTTAGTTGTTTGTCGATAATGATGGGTTTCAGTAGGTTGAAGGATATGAGGTGACGGATATGCAGTTGATCAATTACAGCCTTATCGAGAATACTTTTGATGTATTGCTTTCAGTTCTTTAGGTTGGTTGTAAAGCTTCTTAGAACTCTCACAGTTTTCTTGTATTTATGCTGAAGTTTGTATTTACAAATCAGGGCTTACCTTTCAAACAACTGTAACTTCCATATGGCTTTGGGAGGCAAAGTCCTCTGCAACTAGCTGTCGGACAGGTGTCCGGTATGATGGCACCTAAAATGATCAAAAAATTATTTTTTAAATTTGTTTATCGTTAATCATTACCCTTGTTTTCTATAATAATAAGCGTTCTTTCCTTACCGCAACACTTGACGTAGAGTAACTTGACACAAGTTTACAAAGGAAACTTGGATTTTTGTGACGCTTTCAGTGCGTACCCAGGGCAGCTTGGCAGGGCTTCGACCCCCTGCTCCCTACCCGGTGTCGCTCCTTGACCCCACAGAGGCTTTAAAGTGGGCCCTACAGTGGAACGTATACATTTGGCGAAATACTGTGCCCCTTTTCTCAGTGCCCACCACTTCGAAAGTGTGGAACGATTAGGGTAATAACCTATCCAAAAGATAAAACCCTACATACGCGCCTTAATACAACTGATTAAAACCATTTCACCTTAAACTGTTCTCTTATTGCTTTGGAATTATGTCAGCAGTGATCGCTAAGTTTGAGGTAATATTATCTCTGCCAATTTAAAATGTTACTTCTACCATGGAATTAAACAATAATTCTGTGTTATTTTACTTACAATATAACACGCAATGAATTGACATAAGTAGTCCGTGTAGTTACGTCGACAAGTTGTTGAAACTAGTGCAGGTATTAGTTCGGATTTTTGTGTCGCCCGCGTTTTTTTCCAAGCACGTAAAAGCACAACAGTACCTGCGATAGTTCCAACTTTCTTAAATAGTGAACTAATTGTAGTTGAGAGGTAAGAACAGTAGGGATATAATGAATATCGGCAAAGAAAGTAGGGAAGTCACGTGCAGTCTTACTATAGTTTCATTTGATCAAACAATGAATTAATCTTGTATGCTTCGAGTGAGCCTAACTTGTAACGATCGTCCAGAAGTTTGCTGTAATCATTTTTTCATGGCTAAATGTCCTCTTATCTACTACGAGTGCAGGATTAATCTATACCCTTACAAAAAAAGTTTGGCATGCCACATCTGAACACACGTAATCAAGTGTGGCAGAGCATATGAAAATACATAAGGAAAAAAGAGTGGTTATGCGTGGTGACACATGTGGTACTGGAACCAATCTGACACACAGGACCACGCTTTTCCCTGCATGATTGTCACACCTTGAAATCTGGGTCAAAGTGGGGAAAGCTGTGTCAAGTTGACACATGTGGCATACCAGGACAAAGTGTTGCAAACAAGGCCAGTGAACGAAATCGAACTATTGAATTTACTTTACTCAGCACCACACTTCTCCACACATCTCCACACTTTGCCTACTTTACCCCAGTTTGCCTCCTGTTACATGTGTCAAAGCGTGATTTTCGGTTTTCCACACATTGCCTCATGTCCAAACTGGGAAAATGCTGGTCAATGCATGGCACTTTAGAAAAGTGTGTCAACTGTTAATTAATGACACACATTGTCACGCAAAAATTCACAGAAATTCCACGCCTCTCCACACCCCCACCATAGTTTTTCACAGTTCGACACAGTATTTCACGCGTGGCATTGGAACTTTTGCTTCACAATTTTTTGTAAGGGTACGTTTCAATACAGCAACCTTCCGGACTGGCTAAAGGCGCCGTTAGAACGCGAAGTGGATAAGCACGACACAAATTATAAAAATCACAGTTTTGACTATTTTATATAGTATGCCTACTTACAGATATATTCTAAGAAGCAGAGGCATGTAAATGGGAGCAATGATAATGCAGAGCTTGCAGAATGAATAGAAAAACACGTTGATGCATAGACAAGACGGTAGGCGTCAAAAGAAAGATTAGGTCTAACAGGCAATTTTCAGAAAATGTTGTGTCCTTGTGAATTGTTAGAGAGAAAACTTTAATCGGACATGCGAGGCACAAAACAACACCTCTCTGCACAAAGCTACAGGATGGGTTTGAGCAGGGAGGTTTTATTAGCTAATAACACCTCCCTGGTTTGAGGGTTCTTCCATAGAATTAGGTTATAATTTGATGCCCCTTGCGGTCATTTTGTTCCATGTGAAATTCGAAATAATTATGCAATGTTTTGGTCGATAATTATTGCAATTTAAAATAATTACTTTCCGTCGGTTAAGTTGACAAAGACGATGATGGACGGCGATTGGGAAAATGGATATTGGAAGGGACTGTGAGCCTTTTGGAAACGATAATTCCATTCTAGCAGATCCAACGGAGACATACAGTTTGGCATTTTTGCAGACGTTTTTGCACGCAGATATGCAAAAATATTCATGAGGTCACCATTTATCACTGGGCAACCCCTAAGCTCTTCGAAAAAGTTTGCATTACATGTAATGGCTTGCATCTAGTATGTTAATGACCCCCACTTCATTGTTTTAGCTAAGTCACAAAAGTTAGCTGGGGGATGACTGACCTTTATGCTTTGGAAGCAATTTAATAAAGGTACCAGAATTGGGAAACAATCGTCTTCTTACCTAACCACCCTAGAACTACCCCACTGTACATTTTTCATTACGTGTGTGTGCGTAAGTCGCTGAAAATCATAGACGCATTTTTGAAAGATAGTAATGTTTTACTTCATTTTACATGACGAAGTTATTCTCCATATTAAACATAGTCCCATAAAGTTTAGAGGACAGTGCAATTCCTTGTTCCCTCCCCTACCAATAAACTTGCCTTTACTTAAGATAATAGTTCGAGAAAATATTTTAATGACAGCAATGTCAGTTTCTTCGGCAGATACTTTCATCTTCGTCTTTTTTGTGTTGCAATACATTTAATGTTAGTGATAACATAACAAAGAGATCATATAATGCCCTCAGCTTTGGAAATTTACAAGCTTTAATCAATGTTTCGTGTTAACGTTCTTATAATAACGCAAAAGAAATTAAGGCGTATCCAGACATGCACTGACAAGACGACGCCTTAGCTCTGTGAAGTCACATATTTCAAATAAGGAACGAGAAAGTACCCGCCATGTACTATGATAATTACTTGGCAAACCTCACATCATGATTGGCAAATCAAATACTGTAACCATTTGACCACTGACATTCACCGTCCCAAACAACCTATACTGTATGGAGATTAAGAAAATATGATGGGCGTAAACATTAAGATGAACGAAATTTTCTTTCAGTACCTGATCCTTGGTAAGGTCGAAGCGATAATCCCTTATAATCTCTGTCTTGAAGCCATCTGAGAAAGTATCGATCAGTTTCTAATTTTCGATCGAGGAAATAAATGCATGATATTGACTCGTCACTAGAACTGTACCCACTCCAGAAGAAAGCATTGTCATCAAGAATAACAGAAAAAATGTTCAGCTCGGCGACGAATTTCAATAAGGTTCTCCCGGTCCCATCACAGTTTACTCTCTCTAGACTTTTCTGAGCGCTGTCAATCCAGTACAGAGCCCTTTCTGGATAAGAATGTAGGAATTCTTTAGTTGCAGTTAAATTCGTTTAAGTCCTTCATACTTATGGAGACGTTTAGATACTGTTGTAGTAAAATTAGAGTAGGGAAGGTACCTTTGCCCCTAAATTGAATAATAGTACAGTAACAGGCTGTTGGAATACTTTTACGAGAATGCAATAAAAACCAAGCATTCGCCATATTACAAGCCTAGGGTCCTTAACACTTTGCAAAAGTATATTTAATCAGGTCAGGTTAGGTTAGATGAGGTTTAACGTCCCAGTTTCCAACCAATTGGTGCAAATCGAGACGACCACGGCCTTTTTTCCAGTTGTATTTAATTAGAACAGAATCCCTAGCATAGTGATAATGACTGTGATGGTAATCGTTTTTACATTGTTGGTTAAGAGTATTGCAGTAGACAACATACGGCTGGTGTAAACTGACTGGTGCTGAATAAGTTTCTATGATAGGCAACGAAATGAGATTATAAGAAGGTAAACTACCTTTCAAGTCAATTGCAAGTGAACGAGGTTCGATGATCAGAGTATCTACAAGAAGTAAACGATTTGCGCCATCTCCGTCAGCCCTTTCTATTTTTGGTTTGGCTCCCCAGTCCGTAAAGTAGATGTACCTGAAAGAAGCTAAAACTTCAACAGTCGGAGGTTAGATACTTCAGGTTAGTGGTCTTAAAAATTCCTTTTCAATCCATTTCCCCTGTATACGATTTTTGTTACATTAGAGCACGATTTATCAATTTCAGCATTTCATATCGGTATCACCAACGTGTTCATGCATAAATTTTGCTTGACCTTGTGATTCTTGATGTTATCGTAATGGACTGAGTTGTACATTATTTTTTTTTTCATTTTCCAAACATTTGTCTTTAAATTCATAAGAGGAGCTCGGGTGCCATTTATTCCCGAAATTTCTTACTGGGCGATACAATATGCAAACATACAACATGACACTTTCTTTCGACATACCGAACAAGCAATGTTCCTACTGAATAAATCGCAATAAAATTGTAAAGACGATAATTAAATAACGAACAATGCAAAAATCTTGTTCAGAATTTCACCGATGGCCGGATAACCAACGATAGTCGTCTCTGGGACACATGAAAGCTAATCGTGTCATAGAGGTACACCAACGATGCGAAGTATGTTCTGTTATATCTTATCCGGCCTAGTCATAATATTGCCACATCACAATCTTTTGATATCATGAAAGCATCATGATAATATGTCGGAAGAACTTAGAAGTATCACCCCAAATTTATATCTCAGAGCACGGGTTTTCGAGGTTGAAAAATCGTAGTCTCTAGTAGCTCGTATAAGTGGGAAAAGGGGTTATATAGGGGCTCCCGTCATCAATATTAAATGCAAAGAGGAATTTTATTCTCGGATTTGGAGGGGACACAATCATCAGAATCAATAAAAATATAAGCAGGTAGCCTAAGTTATGCGAAGAAAATGTTATCTTCGATACACCTACTGCAATACCTTTGAGTGATGTTGACTGGATAACAGTCATTGCCTTTAAAATAGTGCCAGGTAAATGTGTGATCTAAACTGTCTTGCTTTAATGATTGGAATACTATTTCTGTAACACGTACCCTCTATAAGGTTCCGTTACGATAGCACCTGGTTTGTCGAGTTCTGTTTCAACCAGAGTATTTCGATGACCTCCATCCAACTTTGACACCGAAATAGTACCTAGGTCAGCGTCGGTCCAATACAATAGCCTGAAGTTGACATCGATACGGAGACCTAGTGGTTCTGAGAGTGAGACGTAAATCTGAAAAGTTGCTGAAAACTCGTCAAACTTATAGCAATTGTTTGCCTGGTTGTTCGTTTTAGTATCACCAAACTCCGTTGTATGTATACTTGCCGAAAAAAGTTGGAAAGTATGCTTTACCTGTTTAGATGCCCTATCGGTAATGCTACGTACTGTGTCGCTTTGAAGGAACACCGCACTGTGTCATAAAATGAGCCCTGATTGAATTGTAGCTGGTTTCATAAGGTCATGCCTAGTTTTGAGTAAATCTGTTGAAGCTTTTTTTTTTCAATTTAATCCAGTTTAAGCGTAAAGATTTAAGCATTTAATCTGTCATTTTTGTATTTTTTAGCGGGAGGTGATTATAAATGATCACTTGGTGCCATTTTAGCACGGGTGCATTTAGAAACAACGGTCTAATAACAGTCTAAAAGTTACTATCTTTAAGATTGTTAATGTATCTGTGCAAATCTTACATTTAGTAAAAAGCTCGTATTTTTAGAGGTACGATTTTTTAACATGTTATAGGCTACCAAATGTTTGCACCAGCGGGGGCTAAGTAATGATAGAAGCACTACTGCAGCCACAAATGTATGATATAAAGTTCGATTTTCTAATTAAGTTGGCTTAGAATGCCATTTTAAGTTTCTAACCTCTCTTCCATCCATCTTTACAGGGCAAATTTGACCAAAGATTTAAAATGACTCCAAAAGACCTTTATGCGATACATTTTAAGGGGGTGGAGTCAGGTACATTTTCGAAATTGATCTATTTATATAATGTTTACCACACGTTTTCCTTATTTTAAGGTCCCCAAAAATGTTGATAATAAATAATAATGAACATTTATAATGCGCTAACATCCAAAAGCACCAAAGGGCATCACAGAGGTAATATATACATCAAAAAAGCACCAAACGAATACATAATCAAAACAATTCAGAGAAGTGACTGAAAACCAAATGAAAAAAGTATGCCTAAACCATACGTTTAAAAAATGTCAATTTGTCTTATAGTATGAGGCAACGTGTTTCATAATCTGGGTGCTGCCACCGAGAAAGCGCGATCACCCACTTTGGTGTTTGACCGTGGAGCCCTGAAGAGCCGGTGTGACTATAAGCTTAGATATTCAGCTTGCTGATAGAAATGAATGAAATCACACAGGTAGGGGGGAGCTTGACTTAGAATACATATGTCAGTAATGATGGCCAGCTTATACGTTCAAATTCATGAAATTTATATGGTGCATTAAGTAGTTACTCTAATGAGCCTTACAAAAGAGAATGTGAAAAAGAAAAAGACAAACGTAAAAAGTCAGATACCATCAAAGGCAAACTAAAGAGGCAGGCTCTCAATAGGCTCTGAAAGTGTTCCAGAAAGCCTGCCGACGTAACTGGGAAGGGCAAATCATTCCATAACGTAGAGCCTTGGACAGCAAGAGCACTTTCACCAAACGTGGATCTATATCTGGGAACACCCAGATTGCTAGTGGTCTCAGATCTTAGGTCATATCTGGTTTTCTTGAAGCGGAACATGTGGGGCAGGTTAAGTGGTGCCATTTAGGGCCTTATACACAAGTAGCAGCAAGGGCCGATCCTCGTTGGTACTTGGTAATATTTTCAGTGAAAAACTGGATGAGTGATCATATGTTAAAACTAAGTAAAACAAAGACAGAGCCGATAATTTTCATTCCCAGTTCCTCTCTAACTTCCTTCGTTTCCCCGAGTGCCTGTGGTGTGGACATCACCTGATCTACAGCAGCAAGAAATCTTGAAGCATCCTTTATCACAAAATGCTCTGTGCGATTTGAGAGATAAGACTTCAGCCACTTTAGTGCTACATGGGTTGTCTTAAGACGGCACTCGAGGATACGGAACGTTATGTCACGATGCAATGTGTCAAATGCAGAACTTAGGTCCAAACCTAAGAGGGCAAGCGACTTCTTACAATTTAGTGCTGTTAAAATGTCATTGTTAACACACACTGGTGCAGTTTCCACACTATGAAACGGCCTATAGGTGGATAGGTAAAGTTCTTGAAGTCCATTTTATCTGAGGTGGTAGGTTAACTGATGGAGTACACATTTATTAATGACTTTGGAAAGGAACTAAAGGTTACTTACTACTTTATAGTTAGCAAGTTGATTGCAGTTGGTATTAGGCTTTTTTAAAAATACTTTGACAATAGCGTGTTTGAGTGCCGATGGAAGCACCACTGATGACAGAGAAACGTTAACAATCCTGGTGAATATTGGTACCACCATATCATGACACATTTTATTCCGCCAAGCCGGCATTAGATCCAAAGCACAATGTTTCGAACCCATGGAATGGATGATTTTAAAAACACTATCCTCATCTAAGGAGTCGAATTTGTTGAAACGATCACAAACAGGGTCATTTACACTTTCATGGTCATTTTTAATTTATGAATCTGAAGACCAATTTTACCACTTACGTTCATAAAATCTTCAGAGACATTTCGCCTTCCTGATGTCAGTATTTTAACAGGGACACAAGGAGTGGTTTACCTGCCTCACATCTTGTCAAAAAGCAAGCATATCGAGTGATTTAAATCTCTTGAACTGTATTCTTTCGAGGGGTTTTAAACCAACAATTCTAACTTCGGAAAGCACTGTTTTATGCTCCAAACAAATTTCATTACAAAATGAAATGTCCTGAACAGTTTGACTTCGTTCCCTAGTGAAAGCAAGGTCTAAAGTGTGGCCACATCTGCGTGTAAGACCGACATGGCATGTTGCTTTAATGCGAACTCTAAAAGCAAACTATTAAAACGTTTCATCTTTCGTTCTTTCGTTCCGTATTACACATATCCTCCATATGAATGTTGAAATCGTTTTCCGTAATTACCTCCCAGTCGGAGCTTGCGCATAAAGGAGTAATCTCTTAGGAAACTGAAGGCGGAAATCTTAGAAATGTTTTTACATCTTTCGCAATATTTTGACATTTTGTCGTGTTCTTCGCGCCATCTTCCCTAATGTACTATGCTACCTTAATTCGCCTTTCTTAACCACGATCTGCTCCCGATTGTAGAGCATGTGCTATATTTTTGTTTTAAATTCTCAACTGTCCAGACGACAAAAGGCGAAAGGAAGTCTGCGAAAAGAAGAGGATTTTAATGTTTATTCCAAGCCTGACAACATTTATGTTGAGAAACAGTTGAACCTTACCAGTTATATTTACCGAATGGAGAGTATCTTGAAGAAAACGCCTTTCCACATGGATCTTGCCAATAGTCTTTGATCCTCTGTCAGAGTAGAAAATGTACTGCGTACGGGGATCGTAATCAACTGCTAGCAAATCTGTCTTATTATTGGGTATGCGGGCAAAGTTCTTATTGTTGTAACGGTATGTCACTCGAATGGTTGATTTTCCTGCTATGACGACCAATTGCGGTGATGGTTGAACTAGGCAGAAGAAGATTTAATCATTTTAATCTGGATTTTAGGTAAACTTTGTCCTAATCAGATAGTGTTATCTTTAAACGCTAGGGAAAATTCCTCCAGTGTCAGTGACAACAATTTCATTGACAGGATCAGAAGTAACATGATGTGCTGGAATTTGAGACAACATTTTTAATGAAGTATTGCCAGGTCCTGCAATGTGTCCCACGGAATGACAAATGAATTTGGATATCTGACATGTTTTAGTACACTGATAATTAACATAACTCTCCATCAGCATGCTAATATATGGAGAAATATATCTGTCAATAGTATAAATAAGTACAAGACTATGTGACGTTTGGGCCTTTCTTGAAATAAGTCAAAGAAAATCACAGGAACTAGTAAGGTACAGTTAGTACTTTTAAAGACCATTCATATCCATTATTAAAGGTTTACAATTATTTTCATGGTTCTGGGAGGAATTAAAGCTATGAAAAAGACTATCAATATGAAAAAATGAAATTAACTATTACGGTGCTGCAACTCAAATAACGCTTACCTGCCCTAAACGTAGCGTTAAACCCACGATGGCTAGTGCTGTTGTCCGTTGTAAATTTAATTGTCATATCATTATTCCTTGACATAATTTTGTCAGGGAAATGTGGCCAATGAAAGTCTTCACCACATGAAGAATACAGCAAGTTATCACCTGTTTTGCTCTTTATCTATGTAAAAAAAGGATATCGAAACTTGTGGAGAAAGTTTCTTAAAGTTTAACTCCAGGGTAATGCATAAAACATAAAGTTTAGCATTATATCGTCTTAGAACCCCACTCCCTCTTGTCATTCTTATTCAGTTCTATTATTCTCTCGTCTACTCTAAAATATGTAATGCTAAGTGAAATTGAAATCAAACTTTTGAAAATGCTGGAGCCTCCTCTTTGAAACGTTTCCAAGTTTTAAGAATAGAATTCTACAATTATAAATCTTCCACATATATCAAATAGCACCATAGTAACCTGGTATCCTAAAGCTCAGTAATATTCACATTCTTAGGATGTATACCTTATGTACAAATACGTAAACAATAAACTGGTTTGGGTATTCTTCAACATTGTTCAAAGATACGCATATGCACTTTTTCACCGACCTACGAGGTTCATCTGGTGTGGGGTTACCATACCATCTTTTCTAGTGCCTTCAATTATAAAATCATGGCGGCGCCAATGACCACATTTCAACGGTTTTACAACTAGTTTCTTGTATTAACATTAAGCATTTGCTTCCAATAAACTATATTTTTTAGGATGAAAGATAATCTAAGAACGATTGACTAAAGAATAAGAAGTGTAAAATTAAGTATGTTTATGAAGTGATACCAATTGCACGAGGGCTCAAAAATATTTCAGTTACTGCATGTGGTGTAGTTTGAGATTACTGTACCTACTTTTAAATAATCTTTTGCACAGCCTGCTGATTTCTCCAGCTCGAAGGAGTGAAACACCAACTCGATAACTGTATTTTCTGGTGATGTTATTGTTGTAATGCAATCAACATTATTCGGATAATTGTTGGGAAAGTTTGGAGAAAAAAGTGGTCTCAAATCCGTTGTAGCAGTAACCTGCGGTAGGCTGCACATATCTGTTGAGTTTAAAGTTGTTGTGATATTAAGCTGTTTTTAAACATTTTTTTAATTCACAATCAACAAACCTCTATCTGCAAACTGCGTAACCAATCTTCTTTTCAGCCATTTATCTAAAACAAGTAAAGGTAAAGCTTTAGCTACGGTACCCCTTGCCCTATTGTTACAGCCTTCGGTATTATTAAAGTGAGCATGACAATCGCTATTTTGCTTTTCGGTGCTTAATAGTTGGATATATATTTTGAAATGAAATAATCGTTTTCAACACCAAAATTTTGTCCCTGCAACCCCTCGCAACCTATCTGAAACTCAAAATAACAAAAAGATAGATTTGTTGTTAAATCAAAACGAAGTATTTGGCGGCAATATGGTCTATCGCAGCACACTCCCACCTCTTAGCCATGATACAAGCAGCAGCACGGTAGTGTCTTTGCATACATTTTGTCTTTGATGCTGTTTTATGTACAGTTTGCTTAAACAATAGTGCCAGATTACCGTTTAATAGACCAACACTACCATTGAAGTATATTTAAATGAATTCTCGCTTCCTTATCATTATTTAATGTTCGTTTAATCAGTTGTTGACTTAAATTTTCTTGAAAATCGCTTTTGTCAGTGGTGTAGTACTCGAGACCGTCTCGAGTCATGATTTTAAGGACTTGGAGTCGTGACTAGGACTCGAAAGGCAAGGACTCGGACTCGGACTCGGTCTCGTACAGTCCGGACTAGTAACACGGCTTTATATTTCCCGAGACCGGGCTCGAGACCGACAGAATTTGGGGATCCCTTTTATGCAATTAATCCGTCATCACATAGCTTTACATGTCCTCTGTAGTCTCTTAACACTCATAACGGTATCTACATCTTTAAAATATGCGCTGTATAGTGCAGATGATGTTCTTATAAGTCCTACGATAAAAAGTACATGGGAGGTCCTTAATTATTTCCGGTGGTGGCCCACATGTTTTATCGGGAATAGCTCACGACCGGCCACAGCCAGACGGGTATCCATAACTTTGCCTTTAGACCTCATTTTGAAATGGTTAGCCTAATGGTTCCACCTGAATGTGTGGTGTCCTAGGGCCCTGTCGAAAGGCCCCGGGTTTAAAGCAGCACCAAATGGAATAAAAAGGGGGTGGCTCTAAAAGCTCTGAGGGTATGTACAAAATAGTGGACGTAAATCTGAACAGTTATCTACGATATCTATACGTAACATTGAATGCGCACTTAATTGATGATCACAAGTATCACACTTTTACCTTTAAGCCCAGTCCAGATTTGGGGGCTGTACCGACTTGCCCGAAAAATATAACCCAAAATTTCCGCGCCCTCCAAGCGCATTCACCATCTTAATGTACACAGTACATGGGCATGTATCGATTATCACATCGCTTGCCTATAACAAACAATCATTTGGCCGTGTTACTACCCTTCCATATTGATTATAATTTTTTCGAAGTCGTTCCAATAATAATGATAATAATCAGTGGCGTATCCAGAATTTCTCTCATTGGGTGGGGGCAGGCATTATTTTGTGTGGTTGCCGGCCTGGGGAGGGGTCTAAGAGAAGGAGTATCCCCCTACCCTTTGAAAAGTTTTGAAAAATTAGGTGTCCTCACATGCAATCTGGTACCACCATACGCTACCTTTGAAGTAAAATTTGTGATACAAATTTGACGTACTTGAGGTACTAAAAGAAAAAATTGGCATCAGTGAGGGGGCATGACCCAATGGCCCTCCTAAAGACATCACAGATAATCATAATATAAGTTTAACCATTAAAAAACCACTTGTGATTTCATACCAAATATGTAGGTGCTGGCGCATTCAAATCAGAACTTATGTTAATTACTAAGGAAGCTTTTTAAACTATTGATAATCTTTGGCTACATCATTGCATTATGTTTCTTTCAGTAGGTGTCCGAAAAACTCTTGGCATAATGCCCGAATTTTCACAAAAATGTTTGGTTGGGGGACTGCAGCCCCCTGCCTCCTACGCCTATGAACGACAGATAACTATCTGAACGATGCTTTTTAAGTTAGTTTTAAAGGATGAGGTTTACATCAGATTCAGATTGATGTATGTGACTTTATTTCAATTTCTCATTAAACAGGAAGCAGTATGCAGTAATAACATTTGCAATTCATTAAGTAACATGCAATATAAATACAATGAGTGTGCCACCGTGGTGAGTATAGCGCACTAACTGAACGAAGATTGAGGCAAAACAATATGATAAAAAGCTAGGAGGTGGTTATATTGGTTGGCAGTCCTTGAATAACACATTTATTACAAAAATTACCTAACCAAAGAAATAACAATATCATAGGCAGAGAGATCACATCTTGGCTGTCTCAAGGAGAGAGAATGACACTAATGATCTGATTTAAGAAATGGATTAACCGATACTTAAAAGTAATACAATGTTTCAGAAATAAACACATACTAGAAACAGATCCTTGCTCTGAAATTTTACTTCGACAAATTTTAAAATCTTTAAAATAAAAGTAATTTGAAAGCGTCAGGTCATTGTTTAGTGCAGTTTCGGGACATTCCTTCATTCAGCCTATTTTCGGGCCATTGGCTATACAGGGCTTACGTATTTTTCTGTCGTTGGCTGTTTCTAGCAATGATGAGGTTTCAGCAAATATAAATATTTCAGCCCCAAATGGTCTTCATTACTTACCTTCAGCAATGCTGACATCAGTATGCTGTGTTGCTAAGTAGAGCAAAACTGTAAGCCAATTAATGCATCTCCATTCTCTTAGTTTGTACAGGTTGCTATTGCGGAGCCTTTCAATCACGTTCAAACTGATTTCCATGTTGAGTTATGACTGGAAAATCCTCATCAATGATTGCATGGGCTTGCCGAATTTGTATTTATGCAATCAAGTGATACTGATGTATAATGTCTTTAAATCACAAACACGGAAATTTGTTTTCCTATGCGCTCTCTTAAAATTGAGGGGCTCCGCCTTTGACATGGGCAGGAAACTTCAAAACTAATCAAACGGAGAGGTACTTCCTTTCTTTTTGTTTCGGTATTTACGTTTACTTATTTGGTCTCTGTTATTTTATGATGATGGCTTAAAAAAACAGATATGAAGTAATAACACACAAAAAGGATTTTCCCAGAGTAAGTCTAGGAGGCGTTTAGCAATATGGAGGGAAATAGAAGAATAATGGGCACTCAAAAAAGAATAGAAAGGAAAACGAAGTAAAACATGTAAATAGAAAAAGCTCTCCAGAGTGTATGTACCGTGAGGTTTCATTTTTGGCAAAAAAGACCCAGGGCATGTTCTGTACGTAATACAAATGCATTTTAAAACAATGAAAGCATAAACTATATTTCTCAGTAATATTTACAATTTGCGTATTCAACCATGAACCACCTTTTAAATCTGCTGACAACAATAAGGGAGAGCAAAATAGTCTTAAAAGACAAAGTGTCTGAGACTGGTCAACCCACCCACATTCAGAGACGCTCCAAACAAATGTTCACCTGTTTAGGCAGACGGTCCCGGAATCTGTGGGAACTCACGGAATCAAGGCTTTGAAAACTTCTGCAATAATAGCATTGAATGCTAGCCCAGTTCGCTAAACGCTGTGACAAAGTCAGTCTGAGAACGAGAAAATTGATTAAAATGAGGGTAAGATATACTAGAGGTTCCATGATTAATGTGAGATATGTGTTCCGAAAAGCTCTAGAATTAATGCCCTATAAAGTATGTCTGTTTTATCACCCATGGGCAAGCGACAATTGGAATAAATGCGGAGGAAGGGTCCTGAAAAGAAGTGTAGTTCATTACACTAACCATTCAAATAATTGAGAAAAACTCTCAAGCGATTGGAAGAAGAGGAGATGATTTATTGATTCCTTGTCGTAGGCAGGCAAGACATCTATGCGATGGTGATATCGTGTGTGTGTGTGTGGGGGGGGGGGGGAGGGGTGTGCATATGTTTGTGACGCTGCTTGTAATCGCGATATCTCATAATAGGAATGATCGACACTTTTTATATTCGGTATATAGATTTGTCATGCTGAGAGAAAGAACCCTATTGTTTTTGGTAGAGGTCAAAGGTCATCTGAGGTCACCACAGGTTTAACTGCGAAAACCTCGTAAATGGCTTGTAAACACGATATTTCAAGATAGCAATGACTGACACTTTTCATATTTAGTACATAGATTTGTCATGTTAAGAGGAAGAACCCTATTGGTTTTGGTGAAGGTCAAAGGTTATTTGAAGTCACAAAAGCTTACTTTCCCAAGAATTCCCAAGATCATTGTATGGGATCACCAGAGGTCCAAAAGCAAAATTTCCCAAGAATTTTCAAGATCCAAGATCCATTGAATACTTCAGATTTTCTTTTTTGTTATATTTGGTGGCGTTCAAAGGTCATGTGAGGTCAGCAGAGGTCAAATTGTTAAAACATCGTAAAATGATGTAGTTAAGAAAGATAAATTTGAGGGATAAACCTCAGTGCAACAAAACATCCCCATTCGTCAAGGAATCACTAAGCCTTTGGACTTTCTGGTTGGAAGTATGGAATACCGAAGTGTTCTCAACATTGTGTTCTAGAGAGGGAGTTAGTTACATACAAGAAATTTAAATAGATTGATCATGAGGTAATTGTCAATACTGACAACGCCCAAAATCTCCCAAGTTAACATTTTCAAATATTCCTGAAAACTTTTGGTAGATTTGCTTCCTCTTTTTGCACATCCTTATTTCAAGCTTTGAGTTGATCTTTTGCTCACCCTTTAGCCAGTGGCGTAGCCAGGATTTTTTTTAGTAGGGGGGCGCTGGGGGGCTTGACCATTTCATGGGAGGGCGCCTTGTAACTATCTAAGCGGAGCGCGGAGTTGGCGCGGAGCGTACCAAGAAAATTTGAGACTTTAATACATCCCAGATCGCCGGAAATGGCACTTGCCAGGCTTGATAGCAGCCATCAAGATGTGCAATTTTGGTGAAAAAACGTAAAGTTTCATTTTATTTTATTCTCACGAGGTAGCGGTGGGCTAGGTATCCTGCACAAACTGATACTCGCTGTCAGTGACAAAAGCCACGCACCTAGGCCTAGACTATGGTGGGTACTTTAATAGCCTATGATAACCATTGTATTCGGCGTAAATTGTGAAGTTCACATACCATTGGTCTCTTTGTAATTCACAGCAGGGGTGGTGCTAGGATTTGCCCGTCGCGGGGCCAGCGACCCCAAGTGACGACATCCCCGATTTTTTGAGGGGTTGGTGAGGGGGATTTGAAGAAAATCTGTGTACTATACCATGCCATACTGATATATTGCATAAAATTTGCATATACTAGAGAAGCAAAGGCACTGATTTCATATTTCTCCCGGAATCTAACTTCGTTTCCCTTTCGTTTCGTTTCCTTTCGTTTATTTGTTTTATCACTTCACGCATACATACAAAAATACATGATGAATGGTAATAGAGACATATGTACATGAGATGAAGGGAAATACACGAAAAACCCTGCTGGGCTTGAAAATATGAACTCCCCAGAAATACAAAACAAACGACGTGCAATTGCAGAATAACTTCAGAATAACTTCTGATAACTTCTGAAATTGCAAAGCGCGCGAAGCGCGGGAAAATTTTTGGGGTAAGCTTACATTAGAAAAGTCTGTAGGCCTACTTATTTAAAGCTTATATAGGTCAATTGGCCGAGCAGTTGGGCCTTATCTTGCATAACGTATATTGTACTTCCCTTCTAGAATCACTAGCCGTACCGCACGACAGTCACAAAAGAACATTAACTATAGGTTTAGCGAAATGAGATGAAATTTCCGACACTTACATAAATCCATGTATTCTACTTATTAAGTTACCTGAAAAGGAGGAAAGGGTTTGTACTAAATTTAGCTATAAGTAACGGAACTGAGGAAGAGCGTGCAGAGCGTACCGAAAATTTTGGGTTTTATTGCAGAAACGATCCTTTTGAAAGCCAAAATAGTAAATGGACCATGGGTAGGGACAGAATTTCCCCACAGGGGCCGGGTCATGCCAGTGACCCCAAGTTCCGACAGCCCCTTTATTGAGGGGTGGTGAGAAGGGGATATGAAAGAGCCGAACTATGCAACGCCATTGCATGACATATTTTGCATAACATTACTTAATACTTTAACAGCCGAGTTGTGCACTGATAGTGTTCTTTTGAATCTGAATTTTGACACTGCAAAGCGCGCGAATTTCGTGAATATTTTTGGTAGGCTTACACAAAACCCATATGAAATCATTGAGTACAAAAGAAAAAAAATAATAAAAACGGTTGGGGTTGTAGACCGTATCGGAGAAAACATACATTGTGTCGACACCACCTGGACTACCTGATGAAATAGCCAAACTTTCCTCTGTGAGTCGCTCACCAACTGACCCTACCGCATGACACACACTAGAGAACAGCAACTAGGCTTTGCGATATGGGATGCAATTGACGACATCTATAACCTGTGTACTGTACTGTGCCTACATTTCTCTTGGTAAGGTTGACAGGACTTATGCTATCTAGCTATGTGGAATGGAACTATTGAAGAAACTGGAGTGAATCTAAAGCGCGCGTAGCGCGCCAAAAATTTTGGGTTCTGATTAAAGAAATTGTCCTCTTGGAGCCACCCTGGCGCCACCCCTGCCTCAGAGTCTGGAGTATGTCCAATTTTTCGCCCGACTGAGACAAAATATCTGCCCGATTTAGTCAGGTTTCTGACATTTGGGGGCGGATGCCCCCGGCCCGTACGGCCATGCCTGGACTACCAGATGAAATAGCCAAACTTTGCTCCGTGAGTAGCTCAGCAACCGACCGTACCGTATGACACACACAAGATAATAGCAACTATAGGCTTTGCGATCTTGGGATGATATTTACTATCATCTCTATATAAACTGTGTACTCTACCTACCGTGTAACTTGTAAAGTGAACAGGACTTATGCTATCTAGCTATGTGGAATGGAACTTACAATATATTGGAGAAACAAGAGTAATTCACAGCGCGCGAAGCGCGGCGAAAATTTTGGGTCATTTATAAGAGAAATTGCCCTCTTCAGAGCAAAAAAAATAGGTATATCGTATATCATTATCAAGTTGAGTAGTGAGTTGAGTGAATTTTTTTTGGCCCAGATCGCCAGTGGGGGGGGGCGACTGGGGGAGCGACAAGCTTCCATGGGGGGCTGTCGCCCCCCACGCCCTCCCCTGGCTACGCCACTGCCTTTAGCCTCTTTCTGGGTGAGAGGTAGCAAAAAGGATTAAATTTTTGTGTTTAAGGGGTTTGAGTGGCAGTTGTAGGCAGTAGAAGCTAACAGAGTTACAGTGAGAGCAATCTGGAGTATATTTAGTGAGTGGACTTTGTGTAATAATCCTGAATTATATATCATCAATTGTGGACTGTATTAATTCCAAAAGAATTATATAATAGGCTAAGTATCTATGCATTCAACACTAAGTACAGTACTACGCACAATAGGATTTACAACTGCATGTTTTCTTTCCTTTTACAACTTCACAGGTAGGTGTCTTATTCATGTTACAATATACCTAAGGATCAATTATACTTGAATTTTGAAGGCTTTTCGGGAGGGAAACAAAGAGGTGGAGCCACTCTCCCAACCGCCCCATCCCCGCGCCGTGGAACCACGTCCGCATCCTTGACCACTCATCAAAGTGGACCATGTGAGTGTCACTTGTTAATCTTCATAAGATTCAATTGTGGTGCACTGATATGTCACAATGCGTTATCTCGTTTATAACAAATGAGCTATGACAGAGCACTGGAAACCTTAGGCCTCTGACAAGAAAAGCGACTGCGTTTAAGAGTTTAAACTCTCATAATTTGACCTCTTTGAAGTTACAGGTTAATTATTGCAGAAAGAAGTAAATGGAAAATAAAATACATTAGTAACAAAACAGAACTTAGTCATTAATTGATAATTATCAATAGGTTTGAAGATACCAATTGTTTTCGAAGCGCAATCGCACCTTTAGTTAAGTAGCACAAATTATATCAGGTTCATTGCAGAAAACTCCGTTTACATCACTTTGTCAGCCTTTTCAAGCCTTTATAGGCGTTACTTTTGATGTTATCACTCAATTTTCCTGCAATATCCGCCTCTCAACTTCCCAAACTAGAGTGTGTCTGAATTTTCTCTTTTTTCCGCAACCAAACAGCTCCCAAATGAAATAGAGTGACTTTATCTCTTTGGCCTTTGTACCGGAATTGGTTGCTTCGAAATTCTTTAATTCGTAACCTCCAAAATGTAATTACTAGGTCATCAGGGGATGTACCCGAGTAGAGCGGCTATTTACTGACATGCCAGGCAGTTCAGGTGTGATAAAGACTAGTTGTTTAATGTCCGATTCAAGACATCATTGATCGGTCCAGCTGTATAACAGTGATACGAGCCACAGATCCGCCACCTCTCCTTGTCTTTTTGAAAGTAGTTAAATTCAGTTAATGCACGCACGGAGGCAGGGGCCGGTGTAGATAGGATGAAATTTTTAGGGGGTCTAGGTATCAAACGGGGCCAACGGCATTGATCGCCGTCCTTAATTTTTACACATTTTATTAGGACGCACACAGTTTTGGAGGGAAAGAAAAAAGGAATTCCGTTGTAGCAGAGCTCGCGATCAATTTTCTTCAGAAAGTAGGGGGCCCTTGACCTGGTACTGAGTACAAGTTCTGGGAGAATCGTCTCAGGAAAAGGTTTCCGTACTATGCAAATGATTTCAGAAAAACCCAGGGCTTAAAGGAAAAAGTGTGCCACAACATGTAATAGTAAAGGCAGGTGATTTACAAACAAAAAGTTCCTCCCTCGTAAGTAAGGCGAAACGTTACTCCGCGAGAACGCCAAAGAAAAAAAGCGAAGCATGATAGGGTTGTGAAGGTCCGCTCCTTTACCTTTTCTAGTATTACGCGGGAAAGTGTGGTGTCCTTCGTGTTTAATTTGGAATGCTAATGAAAGGGTTTGACTGTTTATATTTGAGATGTTCATCTAAAAAATCCATAACAAAAGCGCTACTTACAAAATCGCTACTGGAATGCTAGCTCAGGCGGGTCCACCTTGCTCACAGAGTCCAGGACACCGGACCTCAGAGCCCGGTGGGAAAATTGAAGACCTCTTAGATATGGCTCGAGGTAATAGATCACTGTTTTTAGAAACGATAGTTTTTCTCAAGCCCTCAAAAAGAAAGTAACAATAAGACAACTACACTCAAGCTGTAAATAATGCTGCGATAATGAAACAATTCACATAAGTGCACTGAGAGCCCCGAAACCACTCATCGATTTCCTTGCTGTTAGGTGTTTGAATTGTATTTGCAAGGACCTATGCTGAGTTTTCAATCAACCCAATTTTAGTGCTTCTGATAACAAATTGATCGTGTGGGCTCTCAAATCGCTACACAACCATGTATTCTAAGCAACTTAAGGTGCCTAAAAAGTTGCCACTGGGAGTATGCAGGCTTTCGTGGAACTGTCGTCTGCCCCCACTGTAATCACGACATAGACCGTCCCCCACAGTAAGTACGCCACTTTCGATGTGTGAATGCTCTTACAGGCATTTTTCCCTTCAGAATTGCTGCCGACGGTAGCTCTCGAACTATCCTCTAAGTGTATTATAGGTTTAAACAGGAATCAAGCTGATACCGTTTACCATAATGGAAATTGTGTTATCGTAACGAATGCTTCATGTTAAGCTGTAAGGATTGTTGTTTTCAAGACCTGAAGATGTTTTGTTTTTTTTTTTTTTTGCCTGGAAGAGTATAGTTTACATGGCAAAGAGTGGTTTCTAGAGAGCACGACATCATACCTGGATAGTAAGTCGCAGCCGAAAAGGCCAGGCATTAATGGTTGGGGTGCTGAGTGGACGGTGTTGGCAAAAGGAAGTCAGTCTTTCATTAAATTGTCTAACATCAACTAAGATTCCATGAACTGTAGTAAACAAAGAAGTTAACGATAATCCTTTCGGATTTTCAGTAATGACGAATTGCATGTACCATAAATTAAAATGTTATGTCTAAATATTGCACGTTAGAGTATACCTTAGCGATAGAGTAAACACTCGAATGCTTTGCAGAATAGAAAGCATCCCTCTATAATCGTCCAAAAATTATGGGGTACCGACTCATTTTCCTCCCCTTAACGCAACTTTGGCATCCGTCACCAAGTATGTATAACGGGATTTTAATACCCTTCATGCCTGTAAAGCAAGTTAGACATGCTCAAATTAAATATTTGAAAAATTAGATCAGATGTCTTGAAATTTTAGAAAATTGTAACACACATATATCCACTAAGATCATGACAGCATCACTGACACAGTGACACTTCTTTCTTCATGAGATTCCATTAAAGTGCGCTATATATCAGAATGTGTTACCTCATCGATGACCACTCAGCTATGATATGGTTCTGGGAAGCCCTTATACATGTAACGGCATAAGTTGTACTTGCAGTTTACAATCTTTGTTCACATTCTGAAACATTGAGCTGTATTATGTGTAAACATTGAAGAAAGACGCAAATGAAGAATTTATTTACAATAGATCACGTTCCTCCATAGGCAACAGTTTTGTTACACCAAGCCTTATTGTAATATAGTTGAAGTAACTACCCTTCACCATGGAGCTACCACCTCGTGCTTCATGCCTTCACTTATTTGCCAGCCGTTGATAAAAAAAAAAGAAAGAATCCCTTGGTGCTTACATCTAGGATTCTTGGTATGGTGTGTTTTCAAATAAAAGGAAGGCATTTGTTCCTTTACAATGGTCTTCAAACGGCAGTTGACACTTTATCCCTAGAAGAATGCATTATTTTCCTACATTATCTAAATAATACAACTAATAAGTGATTAACCATCAATATGCCTACGTTTATTAAAACATATCATGTTCGAAGCATTAAGGAGCTTTTGTTCGACAACGACTGTCTTTTAATGTACAAAACACTTGAGTATTCTATGCAGTTCGGCATAGATCACGTGTAATCTACCTTAGTCGAATTACACTGATACCCTTTTGTGGACAGTTCCAACTTTAGGAAGTGCAATGTGGTGAATATTAAACGACACTATTCATATCAGAGCTATTGCAGAAATCTCAGCTACAATCATTTTGACAGCTTACTCACGAATGTAGAGTTGTGACTTTATCCCTCGAATTTCGCTCCGTAACTCTCCTCTTCTTAAGAGCCCGTTTACATTTCTCCTCCAAGGAGGCAATTTTTTCCTGGGTTTTTGTACTTTCGTTTGCCGAAGCCTCCATCGCTACCTCAGTGTCGGGTATTTGGACAGAGTTAACCTCAATTCTTCGAAGAATGTCATCCATTTTGTTTTCCAGTTCTCAGTCGAAGCATGCCTGCAGTTTCTCTTTGAAGTCTGGACTTGATGAAACTTGTTGTACAAAGGTGGTAACAATTTCCAGTGACTGTACTCATTTTTAAGGGTCAGTGAAGTAGAACAGCCCTAGAATTAAAACACTTCCTTGACGAAACAGTTGAAACTGATCAGTGATGTTACACTAGCTTAGGCCTTGTTAGGATAAGAGGAATAGGATTGAATCTCGTTAAATGCCACGGATTTCAACAAAATTCTCACCAACACCCGTCCAAATGTTTAGAATAGCGAGATGACAGCCGGCCTGATGCAATAATCACGTCTTCCAAAGGTGTTTAGAATGCACTACATAGTAGCACGAAACTCTCCTACGACAAGAACAAGGAAGTTTTCAACACTCATGGAGGTTTATTTTACAGATATTTGGAGCTCCATTCCCCCAAGACCTTTCTATTGTTATTTCCTTCGTAGAGTCCATATTTTAGATAAGAAGAATCCATTGATTAGGTAACATTACTCTTATGGACAGTGGAACCTGCAATATCATCGGGTATTAATCTAAACAAGGGACATCAGGCTGAGGTCTTGGATCCCAGACAGGTACAAAATTACGAAAAAGAACGTGCCATCTGTCCACCTTCTAACGTACCTGTTTACAGTAATATTTGCCTTGATTTATAATTTATATAGCTCATCTGTTTTACTGGTGACAGAAGAAGTAAAATATGACAGAAACATTCCTGAATTTTCTTTTTATTTACCCCAATTGTTGGAGTCGCATTTATTTCTGCAATTTTTACACTCTTTTGAGTAAACAAAACTATATTAAAGTGCACGGACAAAACAAGTGAAATGGTTTTGATGGCTACTATCATCTTTTTCTAAAATAATGCTGAAAAACTGTTTACGACAGTTAGAAATACGTAATTTCTCCCAGTGGTTTTTTTTATTTGGATGCTTCAAATCTCAAAAAAATAATTGTTACCTTTGATCAGGTGAATTTAAATTGTAAACTTATAGTGTCATGTGATTCATAGCAGATAGATATTTAAAATAGGCAAAATGCTGTATAACACTGAGTCTCATCACCTCTAGAACGAGAAGAGAGCCGAAATTTGTAATCTAATCTGTACGAAAGACGATTTCGCCATGCCATATACGACGATTTTTTCATAGATTCATATGACGTCAAGTCCACGTTGGTTCATGTAAAAAGTGTTTCAAATAGGCTGTTACATATTCTGTTCAGCCATTTACACCACATATTGACTAAAATGAGCTATAGCATGATTTTAAGGTACATATAAAACATATAATGCAACATAGTGAACTAACGTTTTACTCTTTATATCATGAAATTATTTTACCTCGAGTGATTTACAGATGAAAACATAATTATTAGTGTTAAAACGTTTGTCATCGTGACAAGATAACTATCAGTAACAATTCGTTAGTCATCATGAAGTAAGTTGTAGAAAGAGCAAATATACTAAAGTATATGGAACTACAATTATTGAAGGCATTTGTCGAAAGCGTGGAGGTTTGGACGCCCCTAATTTTTCCTATCTGGCAAACAATTATGGCTTCGATTTTATGCTAAAAGACGACCTTTTTTCCTAAAATCGAAAGGTTTTCCTAAAATCGAAAGGTTTTTTGCTCTATATAGCCGCTGCCCCGGGCCCCAGCTCATGCCCCCCCTGCCCCGATGACGTATTATCTGCCACCCCAACCATTTAATTCTTTTCGATCGCGAGAACACCGGAATCTTAAAGGAAGCTTCACAAACCTTTTGATACACTAGAAAAAGAAGATTCTAGATGTTTAAGTTTATTCCATAGTGTCGTTACATACAGCCACCGACCTCACTAGTGGGGTTGCCTCACTCTATGTAGTATGCATTATACACATTTGCATGCCGGAATGTTAACAGACACGAAACAGCTTCTGTTGTGATCGTTTCGTGTGTGGGTTAGACATATATTTGAACATAGGTTTGTTTGTCTTAACTTTTACATTCTTATATTTATTATGCTTTTACTCTTGAAACGCGAGCACCGCAATTTCCTCTTTTTGCTGAATAAAGTGACTCTAACTCTTGTACCTTCAGCCCTTTGTTGCCTAGAGGAAATAAGCTAACCCACTTTCCAGAAGAACTCTAAATCTGGGTACATCACATACATCAAGTTTGTGAACAATGAAAAAATTAATATACTTAAAATATATGGAATTGTAAAATGATAAAATTTTATTTAGTCAACAGCTAATTAGTTATTTAGTTAATTAGTTATATAAAAGTGCTGTAGCTGGATTTTATATGCCTCTCAATTAACAGATCCTAGTTACGTCCCCGCATACTACATAGTAAAATAGGGCATCAAACTCCAATAATTTTTATTTGAAGGTATTTTGTCTTAAATGTCCAAAATTATCTAAAAAGTAGCAAACATCTGATATTCAATGGTTCAGCCCAACTGTGAAATACGTTCCGACGGTATTGTACATTTCCAAATAACCCTTAGTCTAAACAGTTTTATGTGAAGGTTGGAAAGTTTATAAGTAATCGCTCAGTTATTATCTTTTAAGTGTCTCACGGTATGGTAATTGTCCTGCGGTAGGAGGTTGTAGGCTATTTCAATTCATAATGCAGGACCTACCAATTTGATTTGAGTTTGAAACAGTTTTGCCTTACCCTGGTTAAAGTAAAGATTGTTTCCTCTCATTAAGTTAAACTTCATGAATTAATTAATCATGCATTCAGTGTTCTAGTAAAGTTCATTATTTCATGGAATTACTAAGATAACGTCTAGACGAAAGACAATATCTACGGTGTAATGGATGTCCGTTTAAAAGATTTTTAATAATCATCCAAGATATGGGTGTAGTAGGAATCATCTTCAGGTATGGTGTACTGCACTGATCCTGCCGATACCAACACATCACCTGAATGAGTATGATTGACAGATGCGTTGTCAACACCCTGGTTCCTGCTGTGACGTTCATGCTGTCGGCCAAGTTTGCTCATAAAAACAAGTTGGAGAGTGACTGCTATTAATACGAGCACTACCAACGCACCACCAATGCATATGACCAAATAGACTGTGGGCGAGAGAGGTGCCTTTTCAGTATAACCTGGAAAAACAAAGTAAAGGCTGTATAAGGAGGTAAAATTAAGATTGGTTTTGAACTGGCTAGGCAAGGAAGAATGCGGAACAGGGGTACCGTTTAAAAAACGTGAATCCACAGTTGGAAAAGCCCTTTGTATCTTAGTACTTTTTAGGAATAGAGGCTTGAAGGAGACCTTGAAGATGTTTTATTACACTAGACGGTGTGTAAAGAGTGATAAGTTCATTCAAATAGTCGACAAGCGATTTACCACATTAAAAGTGATGATAATAGTTTCTTGTATAAACGTGTCGTTTACCAATAGGCCTAGGCAGTGTACATCTTGAAGATCTACTCTGTAAACGAGTTAGCTAGTTTTATATACTCGCTGGTTGGTTCTTTCATTCCTTCATTCCTTCTTTCCTTCATTCCATCTTTCTTTCATTCCTTCTTTCCTTCATTCCTTCCTTCCTTCATTCCTTCTTTCCTTCAATCGTTCTTTTGTTCATTCACTAATTCGGTCATGCGTTCATAGTTCAGTCATTCCCAAGGTTGAAACAATACGATATATTAAGGTAATGCATAAACTTGAGGTTAAAACAAGGCAAACACACACTCTAAAAAATAAATGGGTTTATTTACCCAAAAAAGCGTTGCTGTTCGGGATTTACATTTACTCTCTAGAATGGGTATTTATACACCTGTAAAAATGGTATTTAAACCCACATGTGGTGTTCATTTACACAACTTACCATATTTTTGTGATGATTTGTGTAAATTTAAATTAAATAAGGGTTTAAATACCATTTTTACACACTGTTAAAAATGTAAATTGTAAAATGTAAATTTACAGAAAATAAAATAAAGAAATACAAAAGGAATACAGAAATGTTCTGGCAAATAATTTCCAGAAACTTTCTGTATTTCTTATTTATTTTTTTGTTTTATTTTCTGTAAATTAACAGACACTTTTTACAGTGCAGGTGTATAAATACCCATATTAGAGGGTAAATGTAAATCCCGCACAGCAACACTTTTGGGGGTAAATGAACCCATTTATTTTTAGAGTGTATTCCAAGACATTAAAACAGATTAAAAACAGAAACGAGGTAAAAAAAGAAGCTAAGCTAATGTATGGATAGCATAAACCATTAAAGTTAAAGAAAGATGTTAAAATCAGCAAATAATTTTGTTCTATTTTATTGAGGAAAATTTCATGACGTGCAGTTCCTCCTGTACCAGAAGACTCGTATGCAGAACCACATTGAGGTGTTACGGGATCAAGATTAGAGCGGTATGCATTGTGTGAATGAGAAATGTAATGCTTTTTTTTAAATTACTCGTTAAGTTGGATGTCAACATACACCTTAAGGTTGTGTAAATCACAAAACTTCTTTAAAATTATATACAAATGTTTTTGCTTTTGGTATCCTAGTCATCTAGAATTACAGGAGTTGGGGTACCCGAATAGATACAACTTATAAACCTAACAAAATCGTTTTTCATTGGTTACATTTGATTTGTGTCTTCTGTGTGCTCTCTGGTCCACACAGTACCACAAAATTCATGTGTGGCATTATAAAACATGTAAAAGTGTGGGTCATCTAAGAAGCTACTAATCTCCTAAAGCGATCAAGTTTCCAATGGCAATTACCATAGAATCAACATGAAAGACATGTTCTTTGAAAAGTTAACTCTCTTGCGTACCGTAACACCTAAACACAACTCTACACATTTTAACTTTATGATATAAAAACTCCAAGATGTAGATCACTTTCTCTTTTAAGAATTCGTCTTCCTTCAGTGCTTGTTAATGACGTGCATTTGGTTCAATAAAAAAAAGCAGAAGTTTGTGCTTCTTATCTAGTGTGTACTTCCCACCATGTCGGCCGTCAATTCGTTCTTGTTATCACTAACAGATAGCAATTTGTCATTAGCATACATATCAATCTGAACATATCTACATACAGCGCAAACTCTCGCCCTAGGATTGTAGGGCAGACGTCCAACCCGTCCAAATGCCTTAGCGATCAGGTTAAACTTTCTGCTACGCCTAGCCTCCTAACACTTGATCCGCCCTTTATCGTTGCGATTTCAGGGTCGGTCTGACCCCTATAAGTCAAGAATATTACAGTGTACGGCTCAAACAGGAGATGACCTCCCGGTAGTCATAAAATTTTGAGCGTACTGTGTACGTTAAAGTATTATGAATCAAAGATCAGTGGACTGCGCAGGCTGCAACAAGTCATGTTCGGAGTTCACTGTACTGTACAGTGTGTAGAAGTTGTGGATGCGTATTTACATACGTAAACTGCTAGCCTGCATAGTTGCTCTCCTTGGCTACTTAAAAGTACGTTATACCGTTGTAGCTCCATGTCATGCAGCCAGGCAGTGATCGAAAACTTCGGCTTCCACGCGAGCTATGACAATGATGCATCCTAGTAGTGTAGAGACCTATATCACCGTGTCACAAAGCTAGTTTACAGTAACAGTTAAATTAGGCAGTAATAAAAGGTAGACCTGGGCCTAGCCTAACGGATGTGTCCAAAAATACTAGTATGCGACTATAGTGACTAAAAAAGATGTAGTTCACTTCCTCTTTGCAGAGATTGTCGTCCCTAAATGCTTGTCAATGGCATACATTTGATTTGAGAAGAGCAAGCGCAAGTTTGTGTTTTCTTATCTAGTTTGTAATTTCCACCATGTTGAAAGACGTTTAATTCGTTCTTCTGGACTTTGATGCTGCTATTAATACTACCCGATATAACCGATATCGATTTGTCATCAGCAAACGTCAATCTGAACATGTGTAATAAAGGCTACAACTGAAGGTTATGTATAGAAAAAGTGGATAGTATCGTTTCTTAAATCTAGCCTTGTGGCATAAGAATTGTTATTACACAGGATGTAGATAAAGAACAAGCATAAATTTTAAACTTATAAATTAAAATACAATGATTTACTGTCAGGGGCAGCGCCAGGGTAGTTCGACAGGGGGACAAAGCATGAGATGAGTGATCGTCCTCCTGGGAGGGGTCTAACCCTGATAGCACACATGGTTGGCATTACGTTGGGCCAATGTAATGCCAACTGTTGCCAACCATTGCCAACATTGGCCCAACATTAGCCCAACGCATTCTGCTACCTGGGAAGGAGAGGGGGTGTCTGCCTCCCCACTGGGAAATTTTTTGTTAATTTTAAGTTGCTTAGATGCAAAATGATGATGTCTTTGGTACAAATTTTGAACTGATCATATAAGGCTGGAAAGTTTATAATTTAGTAGTTTTCATTTTTGTTTTGGGAAAGATGCTTTACTGGAGAGGGGTGTCCCCTCCCCTTTGATTAATTTAAGATTGCTTAGATGCAAAATGGTGATATTTTTTTTTTAACTGATCATAAATGGAAGAAAGTGTTCATAATTTATTGAATTTTAAGTTTTGCTTGGGGGAAAGATGCTTTTCTGGGGAGGGGTCTAAGGGGAGAGGTGTCCCCTCCCCTCTGAGAAATTTTTATCAATTAAAGATTGCTAAGATGCACAATGGTGATGTCTTTGGTATTTTTTTGAGCTGATCATATATGGCTGAAAAGTGTAAATAATTTATTGAATTTTAAGTTTTGATTTAGTGAAAAAGGACAGTGGCCTTTGTTGTCTAAGAGAAGGGTATGCAGTTGTAACGCAGCTGAGATTTTCTGTCTTATTTTTCTTAAACGCGCCGAGGGTATCTAAACTAGGCCGGTAGCAGGAAGGAAGGAGGAAGCAGGAAGGGGAACTAGACACCGGAAACCAGACGACGGAAACGAGACGCAGGAAACCAGACGCCGGAAGCAGGATGTCCGGCCGGCACTCACCTGTCTGCTGTATAACGATTACACCGGAAAACTCTGGTTATTCTCGTCGCCCTCGTGAAGAAAGTTTGGCACAGTACGGTATACTAGGCTGCACGCGGGTGGAAGTGGCATAGGAGTTTCGAACTTGTGATTGGGTATCGCACCGTGGTTTAAAAGGAGGACACGTGGGGATGCTAAATATTGTCTTTGAGAATCGCACGGGTGGACAGGAGAGAGAAGGAGTCGCTTTGAGAATTGTACGGATGAACAAGAGAGAAAAAGAGCCACTGCGAGAATTACGAGAGTGAAAAAAGCAAGTGCGACACAGTAAGAGGCCTTGCCGAAAAGTACACGGAGAGAAAAAGAGATAGAAGTAGCCTGGTGGAAAGCAAGATTTGGTAACGCTAAGCCGTAGAAATTATAGAGTTAAGCTGTTAATTTGGACTGGCGTAGTCTGAATTATGCTAGTTAGGATACACGTTAGTGGACTGATTAAAGCCATTTTCGGATTAGAAAAATTGTGTCTTTATTCTGCAAACAGTTTGGGCCGGAGGAACTAGTTCTTCGTCGCTCAAAAAGAAATCGCCTTTTTGGAGGGCAGATAGAGGGAAATTTGACTCTCGTAGGATCCGTTTTAACGACCTCTTGAGGGCGCAGAATTATATTCTAGGTTACCCGCTAAAGTATTTTGGCAGAGGACCTCTTGTACAGTTAGGATGTGAGTCAACCCCTTACACAGTGAGGTAGAAGAAGTTGCGGAGGCCTTTCCTACAGTTAAGCACTTGCGTAAGTCCCGTTACACATTGAAGGAATTGCGGAGGCCTTTCCTACAGTTAAGTACTTGCGTAAGTCCCGTTACCCATCGAAGTAATTGCGGAGGCCATTCCCTCAGTTAAGCACTTGCGTCAGTCCCGTTACACATAGAAGTAGTTGCGGAGGGCCCTTTGCTCAATTAAGGACGTGAGTCGACCCTTTGTGCAGTGAAGTGTTGGCGGAGCGCTCCCAGAGGAAGGCGACCAGAGAATGTGGGCGTTAGCTGACGTTGGCGGAGAGCACCATAGAGGGACGACTGGTGACTCTGGGCGTAGGCTGTCTCCAGAGACGTTGCCTGAGACTGTGGGCTGAGCCAGGCGGAGGTCTACAGAGGAAGGGGCCAGAGACCGTGGGCGTTGGCTGACGTGGGCGGAGGGCGCCACAGACGAAATACCAGAGACTGTTGGCGTTAGCTAACGTTAGCGGAGTGCACCACAGAGGGACGACTGGTGACTGTGGGTGTAGGCTGACGCCAGAGACGTTGCCTGAGACTGTTGGCTGACCCAGGCGGAGGGCTACAAAGAAAGGGGCCAGAGACCGTGGGCGTTGGCTGACGTGGGCGGAGGGCGCCACAGACGGACCACCAGGGACTGTGGGTGTTGGTTGACATTGGAGGAGGACACCACAGGGGGACCACCGGCGACCGTGGGCGTTGGCGGACGTCAGGGGCGTGGCCTGAGACGGCTGGTTGACTCATGGGACTTCGCCTTGTAATCTGATCTTTGAATTATCTGTTCTTTTGAGTATCTTTATCAATCTGCTGATCTGTGATTTCACGATTGTAACTTGGTGGTAGTAATGGTGCGAATTATATTTGAGAAACTTTAAAGGCTGTGTTCTGTTATCATTTTCCCTGTTTTAAGTGTAAATAATTTGCAGTTTTAGTTCAATCCCCGAACCGCACATTTTGGCGGCGCGTTACACAGTCAACAAACCTCCTGAAGTCCACCCCCTTGTGTAGGGGTATGATTTTACTCAAAAATGCGTGTGTAGAATCGACAGAAGCACTAAATTTTACGAATATTTTCGTTGATTAATATGTGCATTATAAACAGATAAAAGGGGAACTAAACCCTGGCAGACACCGGTATTAGGCCTCCTGGAAGCTGGAAGCTCTGAACTGTAGGCCTATACATCAAATAGACACCTAGCCCACCCTTCCTCTTCTCTTCTTCTTTCTCCTTCCATTTCCCTTCTTCTATTTCATTTTTTTTCTTTTCTTTCTTTTTCTATTCTTTTCCTGCTCTCTCCCCCTGCTCTTGCAAATGATAGGACGCGGTCTCCCCCTGAACCCTGTTGCGCCACCCCTACCTTTCTTTGCTCTTTTTCTGATTCACTCAAGATTTCTTCATACAGTAAAGATTGTGTTGTGTACGGCCATGCACCTACTATTCAAAATTCGTTTTCTATGGATTACTCAGTCGAGACAACACCAAAATAAAGCACAATAAGGCACAGGCGTAGGTAGCTTTTCGAGACTGAACCTTGCTTCGGATCGCTGTCCTAGGGGAGGGGTCTAATTTTTGGGTATTTGAGGGTCCTCAGATGCAATCTGGTGCAACATTTTGGGCAAATTTTAAGGAAAATTACTGCATTTTTTTTACATTTTACTGAAGAGACAAATAAAAGGGTTTTTGGCCTGGGATACTGGGGGCAGAAGCATATTTCAGCCCCCCAGATTTTTGACTGGGGCTTTAGCCCCCAGCCTCCAGCTTCCTACGCTTATGCAGTAAGGGAGACATATAATATTACTTCAAAGTTTATTCATTTTATTAAATGTTTTTTATACTTTTATTGTCAAAATGTTCGTTAAGTGATTGACTCATGATACCCTAAATATATATATGTTCACGTTCTAAACTTTAAATGTTCACAAGCTGGGAATGGAGAGACAGAATTGAGATTGTCAAACATTACAACAAAACAGAAAACGTTATGCGTGCGGGGATTGCAGGTTTCAGGTATTTTGTAACGAACAATTTAACTAATATTGTGATAGATGGGTGACATACTGTAACACCTCACCCCACCCCCTACAAAATTATGTGTCTTAAAACATTTTTTAGACGATTTTACTTTTGGGGTTGAAAAACCATAGGGGCAAATGCCTGCCCTGCCCCCCCCCCTCCCCCGTCGAGCCGACCCTGTTTTCTGTTTCAAAAAAGATCCATACGTATAATTTAAGTTTATAACCCCAATCAAGTATCTACCATTCTTGATGTTATGTGAATGTGCAGACCTACAACCTGACTGGTCATCGATTACTCATCCGATGAGTAATTGATGTCAATTACTGTTGTTCAGATGTTAGAACTGGGTATTTAGTTGACTCTGAAATGCTTCCTTGTGGACGGAATCTTAACTTTCATGTGCTTACTGTTTTTTGAAAGTGAAAAGAGAGTTTTTTACATTTCAAGTGAAACAAGGAATTTTCTTCAAATGGACTTCTAATTCTTGTGGTAACTTGACATTTCAGAAACATGTTTGTTAAAGGCTCGCTGCAAGCCGAATTGCATCGACTATCTAGATCGATTAGAACGTTTTCTAATGCTTAAATAAATAAGTCAGAAATGAATAGACCGCGTCATAAAAAATGATTATATTTTATACCAAATACTTAGCGAAACCTGACAGAAGTTTTGGTCTTGTTAGCTTGACTTTGAAGCAAATTACATCATGCCTACAAAGAATGTTATGAAGTCCTGAAATATTTATATCCCTTCTTAATATATCACTTGGGATAAAACGTCGAGAACATGACCGCGGACATAAGTGGTGATATGGTAGACTAAATCAGCACGATGAAAGAAGATGAAGCAATGCTGATAAATTCGAGGAGGTAGCAAAATTATGAGAGGAATTCAGATCGAATTCATATTTAATAATCTAGAATGAGGAAGCCATTGACGCTCACACAAGATGTGAAGTTACACGTTAGTTGTTAGAGCAATACAAATGGATTCAAACAATTATCAATTTCAGCCACAAATTTAATTTCTTAGCCTTTAAAAGTACCCAATGGCATCTGGCATTCAAACCACTCCCTTTTAGCTTTAAGAGCTTTTCTTCAGCGTAAAGACGTAAATATAGTCCAGCGTTTACCAAGTGTGTTACAAATACAAGATTGAACCAGAAATTCTCGGAAATGACGTCGGATCCAACTAGCCTAGTTGTTGCCAAAGTATATAGCTTTTCAAAAAAGTTGAAATAACTATATATCCATTGTAAATATTGCTAGAAATACTTGTACAGTAAGGCTCATAAGAATGTGGTTTTTAGGATTTTAGCATTATCATAGACCTTCTTCTATTTTGTTTGGAGGTAGCAACTGGTGTTATGTTCTGAGTCTAACTTAAAAATTGAAAGTCTTGTTTGATGCCTCTTACAACACTCCAACCGATTAATTTGTCATCAGGCTTAGACCGTTCATTCGTGTACACAGTACTTGTAGTTTTTGTTAGGTGCGTCATACGCTTGACTTTCATTATGGCCGTACAAGTGAAACAGGAATATTATATTATTATGTTACGTGAAGAACTTCCATATATGCATACGGTGAACATAGAGGCTCCGCATGTTCTCAACTTGTGCTCACTTACTTGCGTTACATATTGTCACAGCTTATTGATGTAAGACGATAAGTGCGTCAGCCTTTGAAACAGTACAGAAGTTACCCTGAATATTCCCTCCCCGGAGGTTTGACACTGAGATATTTTCCTTGTAGGAAGGGGGTTTTGACGACCCTAAAATATTTTGTCCCCCCACAGGACGTCTTTCCATCGAAAGATCTACTAAATGTACCTCCTATATATAACTATCCAAGTGAGCTATACACCATAACATTCTGACAATGTTCTGCTTGATGAGAGATTTGACATATCCATACGGCTTTACTGTCCTATTTGGTGGAGGAACCTTTAGCATGTACTACCGCCCAAAGGTCCACGAAGGTTCCAAAGATAAACTCTTTTATAGTAAACTTTTTCAATAGTAGTGAACCTTGTAGCATTCTTTTTACTTATGATGTTAAGAATCATCAAGCAGCATTGAGTGGACTTTAATAATAGTTAAACGTTGGAGACTCCATATTACGGACAAGCAGGAGTTGTTCGTATGGTAACCCCACCATGAAACTGTATTTGTGGTTCTGGGCACCCCGTATTGCGCCATCTTTATAATATAACCTAATGAACATCTTATAAAAGCCGTATGGCTATTGTCAATGGCGAACGTTCTATTTTGAATACACCTTAATATGAATAAGGTATTTTAAATTCCTCACCGTTAACTGTAACAGAAAAATTGCACCAAGCTTCATTTCCCGCTAGGTCTTTGGCAGCGATTGAAACTACCTCTGAACCAAGAAAGAACTCACTTCCAGACTTGTGACTTGATGATACTATGAAATCGTTATTATCCTTCAACAGAATTTCACCCCATGACACCAAGGAGTATGTTTTGCCAGGAGTAGTCGACACAGAAATGGTATCGGGACAATTTTGGAAAACAGGAGGAGTTTCATCATCTGTCAATAAACAAAATACAACGTTCTAGCAAGTATTCTTTGTCAAATCTTGATAACGTGTAAAACGTTATTTTGAAAAAAGTTGTAATACCTCATTAACATGTTCGTCAATAAACCGACTCCCACTTAATGTTGAAATATAATACACGGACTAATTGCTTATTTCTTTCTTTCTTTCTTTCTTTCTTTCTTTCTTTTCTTTCTTTATTTCCAGTATAAATATAAAAAATTTATAAACAGGACATTAAAAAGTGAGGATTTTAATAATAATAAAACTGTTAGTGTACAAAGAAACAAAAGAAATAAAAAAATAAAAGTATATACAAAAATGTACAAGTGCAGCTGTCTACAATAAATTATCCAGAATACCGTTTTGTACATAATGTACAGCACGATAAATAAAGCTATTTTTATACACATTAATTCTGAATTTTGGTGTTATTGCTTTGCTTCTCAGATTATACCTAGTAGTTTCTCGAATTAGAGAGTTAAGTTCGGTATGCAAAGAATGTCTGTCATTTGTCTGTATGCAATTTACACTTCTGATGAACTCATTTTTAGCAGCATTGTTTACGGTACTCATAAGAAAGTTAAAATCTATATTAAAAATTCTAGAACAAAACTTTAAAAAGGTAATTATTCTTTTCTTATCTTTGATTAGTAGAAAGTGATACCAAGCAGAAACAGCATATAGTAGATGTGGTAGTATATTGGCAGTAAAAACTCTTTTCCTTACATCAGCATTAAAATATGGAACTATATATACGATAGAGTTGAGACTACGAAATACACCCGTTTCAATATTCTGCTTATATGACCAGTGAAACTCAGTTTATCATCAATGCAAACACCTAGATATACTGTATGATGAGTGCGTTCTACTTCGGCATCTTTAATTGAGATTTTAGTTAACTTATTGTAGGCTCTTATCGAATGTAATGAATGAGTTGGTATTGTGGATCAGTATCCTCACCTTCGGGACTATGCACAAGACATCATATGGACATTAGAGATCAGCCTGAATGGGAGAGTCTCTCCAACAGTTGTGAGGAGGAAACCACTAAGCAAACAAATCAATAAGGTGGCCTGATCCTACTTCGCCGAGTTGCCATCGGCAGATAGGGTTAGAGCAGGCAATGGGAAATCCTTGTCATGGAAAATCTAATGTAATCTTGTCATTTTATTACTAACTGTAGCAGAATTTTAATGTAATAAGGCTTTACATTTTAAAATGAAATATTTGAAAACCTGTATTCTTCTCTCCTTAGTTTTCAAAGTTCATGGACTTATCAACATGCCTTTAAGACTATTTACATATTGAGAGTGTCTGAATAACGTAAGCCAAGCAGTTGAATTGAAACACATTTGAGGATTTTTGCACTATAGACCAGGTAAGTATTCTATAAATACTTTAAAGGGTTAACATTTTCGACTAAATCCGTATAGAATAGCACTTGCAGGGTAAAAAAAAACTAATGCTAGAAGTTGGAAGGACGTATAAATATATGTGCCTGTATTCGCACCACTTGTTTTTTTTTTCGTTTTCAAAATCTGTCCAAACATTCGGAACACAGTTTAAGGCAAAATTATAGTATTACCTGCAATATCATGCTTGTGATTTTTTAACCCTCAATTCCTACATCTTGCAATATCATAACAATACCAATGAACAAGATTCCCTACAGTGGAAACGATATGGGTCACCTTTCGCAGTTTTTTCTTCTAAAAGAAGTAAGGGAAGAAACTGCTTACATGCACTTCTGCATCAGCACTGCTTCTTGCACATCTTACATATCAAGTCACACCAATTCTACTGTATAAGTTAATGAATCAATATTATCAGTACAGTTTACTTAAAAGAATTTATGGTTGTAGGGAACACCTTCTTTGTCCTCTGAAACTTCACTAGCAGGTATCGAGGGCGTATGTGTTGGGTAGGCATTTTGGTGCGCCCTTCCCCTGGTTGAAAAAATGAAAAAAGTTGCTACACTCTCTCAAGGCACGTTACATTTGGCGTTTGTCTAACCTGAAATCACCCAGGGTTTAAAAAAATCTTGCAAACGCGGGTGGATATCCCATATGTTTACACTTTTTTCGACAAAGCAAATAAAAATTTGACACCTTTTTTGCCCTGTTTATTTTTGACAAACAATTTAAATTTGAGAATATTCTTTTACTTTAGTTATTTTACAAATAACTCAAACTGCGCGATGTAAAGTCAGGGGCGGATCTAGGGTCTTTTCTGAGGGGGGGGGGGTCCAACATAAAAAGGGCACATTCATTTTTTTAAAATCTTGGTTCCCATAAACGTCAGTGATTATACAATTTACGGCATATTGACAAACAAAGGATAAACCAAGAGACGTGCAAAAACTGGAATCAAAACCTGGAATCTAAACGGTGAAAATGCAAAGCGCGCGAAGCACGCGAAAATTTTTGGGGTAAGCCTACACTTATAAGAATTTGTACTAGTTTACAGTTTATATAGAACAATTGTCCAGACAGTTAGGCCCTATCGGGCATAACTTTATTGTACTTCCCTCCTCGAGTCACTAGCCGTACCGTACGACAGACACAAGTGAACGTTAACCAGGTTTAGCGAAATGCGATACAATTTCCGACATTTACATAAATCCATGTATACATAAATCCATGTATTTCTACTTGAAAAGGTGGAAAGGGTTTGTACTATATTTAGCTATAAGTATAACGGAACTAGGCTGAGGAAGAGTGGACAAAGCGTACCGAAAATTTTGGGTTTTATCCCAGAAATTACCCTTATGAAAGCCAAAATAAGTAAATCGACCATGTGTGGCGGCAGAATTTCCCCAACAGGAGGCCAAGCCATGTCAGCAACCCCAATTAGTTCCGACATTCCCTATTTCGAGGGGATGATGAGAAGGGCAAATGGAGGAGCCTCATTATCCTATGCCATTGCAGGCATATTTTGCATCATATCACTTAATACTTCAAGATCCGAGTTGCGCACTGATAGTGTTCTTTGAATCTGGATCGTGAAATTGAAAAGCGCGCAAAGCGGGGGAATATGTTTGATAGGCTAACACCTAAAACATATGACGAAACGAAAAAAGAACTGTGGGCTTGTAGACCGTATCGGGTGTAACATACATTTGTATCGAAACCACCTGGACTATAAGATGAAATAGCCAAACTTTGCTCCGTAAGTCGCTCACCAACTGCCTCTACCGCATGACAAACACACAAGAGAACACCAACTAGGCTTTGCGATATGGGATGAAAGTTACAAACTTTACATAAACTATGTACTCTGCCTATATGTTACTTGGTAAGGTGGAAAAGACTTGTGCTATCCTGCTTTGCGGAATGGAACTATTGAAGAAAATAGAGTGACTCTACAGCGCGCGTAGCGCCGAAAATTTGGGGTTCTTATTAGAGAAATTATCCTCTTGAGGGCAAAAAACAGGTAAGCCGTCGGGGCGACTAGTTGTCGTCGGGGACTGCGTACTTTCGACTAGGACTCCCCGACAAACCTGTAAAACTTCCCCGATAGTTGGCCAGCCTTCCCCGACGGGGGCATGAACCTTCCCCCACTTGGCGCCACAGCTATCTCGACTGGGGGAGGGGGTTAAAATACTGTATGTTGTGTTCCCTATATAGTTGCGGCGCGACTGTCAAAAATACTCTGTCAGAACAGATGACTGAAGTCGAATGTTTGCTTTTTATTTGCGACAGCAGACCAGTCATCGGTCCAAAGACTTCAAAAAAAATTGAACCGACTAACATTGCGTTATTTGACCTGGTGGTGATTTTATATAGTATTTTTAAAATGAAAGAAAAGCCGATTCGTCCATTGCGACTTCTGGTCAACTCTTGGCTGTGGACTTTTAACTAAGATTGGCTTTTTATTCCCATCACTAGGGCAACACTAATAAATGAAGAGAGTAATTCCAGACCATGAATATTATATCGTGTTCATGAGAGGAGGGATACTAGCGGGTAGAGGGAAGGTTTCGTAGATTTAGCGTTTAGGGAGTGTGAACAGATCATTATTTTGTTAGACCAAAAGACTAGCAGTGACCTTTTGGAATCAATATTAAAACTCAGTAGTAATACTTGCATAAAGCGCTAGCTAGTGAGTATGACGTAATATCTGCGCATTTTACTGTATTACTTTGAAAGCCCAAGCACGCGCGCCACACGTGGTTCCAAGCGAAAAGTGATTAGAATGCCTGACTGTCACGCAGGCAGTGAGAATTAGAGTTAGATGGGGTTTTACGGCTCAGTTTCTAACCAACTGGTTTAAGTCGGGCCGGCCGCGGCCTTTTTTTTTTGCAGTTGTGGCTCACTGGCATGTTTTTCCCTACTCCATTGCAATCAGTAAGACATACTGTAGTCACATTCTCTGTTAAACGATGTTTAACATGTTCGTGTTTTAGGGCGGGCAATATAGGCTACCATAGTCAAATATATTGCTGAAAGTTTCTGCGATACATAGCTAGACTTTTACGGGTACATTGATCGATATTGGATGGGGGTAATCAAAATCTCCTCGGAACTGGACAACTGTCATTACCTGTCAAACTGTCGTGGTTTTTTTTTTATTATTCTTTTAGGCTAGTGTGAAAAAAAAAACAATTTTGAAAAAGGGCAAATTGGGAAATTTGAGGGGGGGTCCGGACGTCGGCGACCCCCCCTCTGGATCCGCCACTGAAAGTGCATGCATAATCTAACTCGGGGAACAAAACGTTAAGTTAACTTTGTAATTGCTGCGCTTGCGGTACGTTTGTTATTGTTTGTATTCTTATTGTGATGGCTGTTGCCTTCAATTTTCATGAATAAACTCTTATTCATCGTAACATATTAATAAAGTAATGTAAAGTGGTCGCAATGTTTTCATAACCACTTACCAATCTAATTTTCTAGAAAGCGTACGGTAGTTGTTTGCCGGTAATGATGGGTTTCAGTAGGTAGAAGGATAGAATGTCACGGATATGCAATTGATCAATTACAGCCTTGTCACGACTACATTTGATGTATTGCTTACGGACCTTTAGGTTTCTTGTAAAGATTCTTATAACTCTCATAATTCTCTTGCATTCATGCTGAAGCTTACATTTAAAAATCAGGTCTTACCTTTCCAGCAACTATAACTTCCATATGGTTTTGGTAGGCAAAGTCCTCTGCAACTAGCTGTCGGACAGGTGTCCGGTATGACGTCATCTAATATAATCAAGTAATATTTTAAAATTTGTTTATAATTAAACATTACCCTTTTCTCTATAGTAAAAAATGTTCTCTCCTTACCGCAGCACTTGACATATAGTAACTTGACTCAACTTTACAAATGAAACTGTGATTTTTGTGACCCTTCAGTGTGCATCCAATGCAGCTTCGAGGGGGGACTTTGACCCCTGCTCCCTACGCGGTGTCGCCCCTTGACCCCTCAAAGTCTTTAAAGTGGGTCTTACAGTAGAGCTTGTACATTTGGCGAAATACTGTGCCCCTTTTCTCAGTGCCACTTCTGCGAAAGTGTGGTCGCGGCACTAGAGCCATTAGGGTAATGACGTAGCCAAAAGATAAAACCCTACCTACGCGCCTTAATGAACTGGTCAAAACCATTTCACCTCAAAATTGGCTGGGGATTGCAGAATATGTCACGGTATTCCCGGCCTGTCGTAAGAGGCGAATAAAGGGGAGGACTTGCGCCATTTTTGAACTGTATTTGAAGCCAAACTTGAACTTAAACGTAGTTGAAACCGTACTTAAACTTTACTTTTTGACTAGTTGGCAATACATAACACATTTGTGTTGGTGTGTCGTTAAATCTTATCTAACTTGACCTTAACATGTTCTCTTATTGCTTTGGAATTATGCCAGCAGTGATCGTTACGTTTGGGGAAATATTATCTCTGCCAATTTAAAGTATTACTTCTACCATGGAATTAAAAGAAAGATTCTCAGTCATTTTACTAATAGTGTAACACGCAATAAATTGACATAAGTAGTCTGTGTAGTTAAGTCGAGAAGTTGTTGAAACTAGCGAAGGTGTTAGTTCGGATTTTTGTTGCGCCCTTGTTTGTTTCCAAGCACGTAAAAAGCACAACAGTACCTGGGTTAGTTCCAACTTTCTTGATTATACAGTAAATGCATCAGTGCACTAACTACTCAGGGCGTCTTATGGGGCCTTAGCCCTCCTTTGCCCTTTAACCTGTTATGTTATGTCCCAAATCTAGTTGAGAAGTAAGAATACCAGGGATATAATGAATACCTGCATACAAATATATATATATATATATATATATATATATATATATATATATATATATATATATATATATATATATATATATATATATATATATATACTGTTGTGTAGAATCAAACCAAGTAGGGACGTCACGTGCACTCCTGCTATACTTTCATTCGATAAACCAATGAATTAATGTTGTGTGCTTCGTGTCAGCCCAACTTGTAACGTCGTCCGGAAATTTGCTGTAGTCAAGTTTTTAACATGGCTAGATGTCCACTTATCTACTACGAGTGCAGGATTACTCTATAGTTTTGAAAACAGCAACTTTGACATGCTATATGAACTCGAGACCAGGCGAGGAATTTCATGGTCTGAAAATTGAGAGGAAGCAAACCCCAGCACACCTTCCGGACGGACTAAAGGCCTCGTTAGAATGCGAGGTGCTCCTTCAAAGGTGTGGAGTCTAGGACCAACTCCCCAGTGGGGTCATGAAGACAAAGCTACCAGGTGGTAATGGATAAGCACAACACAGATTACAAAAGTCAAAATTTTGGCTCTTTTTTATAATACATATTACTTACAGGTATGTTTTAAGAAGCGGTGTGTAAATGGGAACAGTAATAATGGAGAGCTTGCAGTATGAATAGAAAGATATTTTGAGTAAGTACTCGTAAAGAGCACCGAAAGTAAACTAATACCTAGGACATTTTATGGTAGGACCTTTTGTAATGGCCAACTTATCCATGACAAAAATATCATCTCTGTGAAACACACTCTTCTTTCAGCCACCTGTTCTTCTTTGTATTTTTTTTTTTTGAGAAAACTAAACACGTTTCCCTCATTTGATTATTACTATGAATGTAGTTTTGAAGACATAGGTCACAGTATTATTTTTAGGACGATAAAGGTTTTACATTAAGGCGAACTTCACAAATTAAGTGAAATGTTTTATGGGTCGTTCATACATACGAAAAGACGATGGGCATCAAAAGAAAGAAAAAGTCAAATAAGCAATTTTCAGAAGATGTTGTTTCCTCGTAAAGAGTTAAAGAGAAAACTCCAATCGGAAATGTGACATACAAAGCTACAGGCTGGGCTTGAGTCCTTCCAGAGAACTTTGTTTTAATTTGATGCCCCATAGGGTCATTCTGTTCCATGTATAATTCGAAATGATTATACATTTTTTTTTAGGTAATTATTGCAAATTTAAAAGAATTACTTTCCGTCGTTTAAGTTGATGAGGAAGACAATGTCCGGTTGGGAAAGTGGATATCGGGATTGCCTGTGGCCCTTTTGGACACGATAATTCCACTCTAGCTATCCAAAGGTGAGTTACAGTTAAGCAAAACCCTTTTGAACGCAAATATGCAAACATATTCATGAGGCCACCATTTATCACTGGGCAACCCCTAAGCTCGTCCAAAACTTTTGCATTACATGTAATTACTTGCATCTAGTATGTTAAAAACCCCCACTTTAGAGTTTCATCTAAGTCACAAAAGTTAGCTAAGGGGATGGCTGACCGTCATGCTTTGGACGCAATTTAATAGAGGTACCAAAATTTTTGAAAACAATAGTCCCCTTGCCTACCACCCTAGAACTACCCCACTGTCATAACTTACTGTCTTCACTACGTGTGTGCGGAAGTTGAGCGAAATCGTTCACGCATTTTTGAGAGATAGAAATGATTACTTCATTTTACTTGGTAAAGTTATTCGCCATATTAAACATTGTCCCATAAATATTTGAGGACAGTATAATCCCGGCCCAGTAAACCTGCCTTTGCTCAAGACAATAGATCGAGAAATGATTTTTTTTTCAAAAATGTCATTTTTTCGGCAGATACTTTCATCTTCGCCTTTTTTGTGTTGCAATGGATTTAATGTTAGCGATAACATAACAAAGAAAACATATAATGCCTTCGGCTTTGGATATTTTCCGAGCTTCTATCGATGTGTTTTGTTTTAACGTTCTTATATAGTGCAAATGACATGTCAGACATGCAATGACGAGACACCCCTTAACTCCGTGAGGTCACATATTTCAATTAAGTAGTGTAAAATTACCTGTCACGTCCCATGGTAATTAATTGGCAAACCTCACAAAATGACTGGCAAACCAAATTCTGTAAACATTTGACTACTGACATTTACCGTCTCAAATAATCTATAGTGTGTGGAGATTAAGAAGATGTGATGAGCGTAAACATTAAGATGAACAAACTTTTCTTTCAGTACCTGATTCTTGGTAAGGTCGAAGCGATATTCCCTTGTAATTGTTGTTTTTTTGCCATCTGACAGAATATCGATCAGTTTCTAATTTTCGATCAAGGAAATAAAGGTTTCCTGCTGACCCGTTAACAGAACTGTAACCACTCCAGAAGAAAGCATCGTCATCAAGACCAAGAGAAAAAATGTTCAGCTCAACGACGAATTTCAATAAGGTTCTCCCGGTCCCATCATAGTTAACCCTCTCTAGACTTTTCTGGGCGCTGTCAATCCAGTACAGAGCTCTTTCTAAAATAAGAATATAGAATAATGTAATTTTAATTTAACATTGCTAAAATCTTTCATAATTATGGAGACGTTTAAGGACTGTTATAGTAAAATTAGAATTAGGAAAGTATCTTTGCCTCTTAACTGGATAAAAGTTCAGTGACAGGCTGTTGGAATACCTTTATAAGAATGCAATAAAACCAAGCATGCACCCCATCGCAAGGGTTCTTCACACTTTGCTTAAGCATACTTACCAAAACAGAATACCCACTATATTGATAATGAATATGATGGTAATTGTTTTAACATTTTTAGTTAAGTGTATTGCCGTAGGCAACATACAGCTAGTGTAAACTCACTGTTACTGAATTAGGTTCTATGATAGGCAGCAAAATGAGATGATAACAGGGTATAAACTACCTTTCAAGTCAATTGCAAGTGAACGAGGTTCGATGATCAGAGTATTTACAAGAAGTAAACGATTTGTGCCATCTCCGTCAGACCTTTCTATTTTTGGTTTGATTCCCCAGTCCGTAAAGTAGATGTACCTGAAAGAAGCAAACATTTCAACAGTCCCAAGTTGAATTCTTCAGTTCTTCTAAAACAATTTCTACAGTTCTTTCTACAGTTCTTCTAAAACAATTTCATCATAGCCCATTTCTTCTATATACGATATTTGTTAAGTTGGAGCACCATTTATCAATCTTAATATTTCGTATTGGTATGATGGTATGACCAACATTCTCCTGCATGGATCTTGTTTCCCCTTGGGATTGTTGACGTTATCGTAAGGAGCTGATATCTATCTATCTATCTATCTATCTGTCTGTCTGTCTGTCTGTCTGTCTGTCTGTCTGTCTGTCTGTCTGTCTGTCTGTCTGTCTGTCTGTCTGTCTGTCTGTCTGTCTATATATATATATATATATATATATATATATATATATATATATATATATATATAATATATATATATATATATATATATATATATATATATATATATATATATATATATAATATTACTTGTCTTTAAATATTATATGCTGAAATGATATAGTTTATTTAAAACCTTTGATAGATACTGGATAACAGTCATTTCCTTTAAAATAGTGCCAGTTAAATGTGTGATATAAACGGTCTTACTTTAATGATTGGTATACTATTTCTGTGACACGTACCCTCGATAAGGTTCCGTAACGATAGCACCAGGTTTGTCGATTTCTGTTTCAACCAGAGTATTTCGATAACCTCCATCCAACTTTGACACCGAAATAGTACCAAGTTCAGCGTCCGTCCAATACAACAGCCTGGAGTTGATATCAATGCGGAGACCTAGTGGTTCTGCGAGTGAGATGTTAATCTTAAACGTTGCTGAAAGCTCGTAAACTTGTAGCAATTGTTAGCCTGGTTGTTGACCTGGTTGTTAGTTTTACTTATACCAAAACTGCCGTTTTATGTGTACTTGCCGAAAAACGTAAAAAACTATGTTTTACCTGTTAAGCTGCCATGTCAATAATGCTGCGTGTCGCTTTTAACGAACATTGCACTGTGTCTTAAAATGAACTTTGTTTGATTTTACCTGGTTAAATAAGGTATTCCTAGTTTAGAGTAAATTCATGGAGTGTTTCAATGTTATCAAGTTTCCAAATAAGAAGACAATAAGAATTTTTCCTCTTTTCTTTTTTTTTTTTGGGGGGGGGGGGGATATCTACCAGAAACGATCTTTTGGTGTCATTTTAGCAGGGGTACTTGAAGTAAAAACGTTCAAATAATAGTGTAGGCTACCATCTTAAATTTTGTGACACGCTTGTGGTTTTAGACATGCAATCTAATACCAATTTTTGCATCACCGGGGGCTCAGTTATGACAAAAATAGAACTGCAGCCAGACATTTGTTATTTAGAATGAGATTTCTTTATCTAGGGAGCTTAGAGTGCCAACTTCAGTTTCTGCGTTCTCTACCATTCATGTTTACAGGGCAAATTTGACCAAAGATTTAAAATGACTCCAAAAGACGTTTAAGCTATAGATCTTTTGGCGTTTGAGTCAGGTCCATTTTTGAATAAACAATGGGTCTATTTATACAATGTTTACCACGAATTTTTGTTACGGTCCCCAAATGTTAATAACGATAATAAAAAAGAGGGCAATCCAAGGAGATGTTATCCCAAGAAATTCTTTTGCTTCTCAGTTTCTAGTGTAGCAGCTACCTGTAATTCATCATGTAAACATTGGGATGGTGACATGAGGTCACAAATGTGGCAAAAAGCATTAATAAATGTGACAAAAAGCATTAATTCATGGTACAAGATTAACCTCTGTTGATGGTCTGAAAACTTTAAAGGGAAGGCGATTCTTGCTTTGGGTGCTTACTTCAAGTCGACATCTTTGATGTACCGACTTTATTCCTAACAGACGCGTTTAATCTGATAATTTTGTCATTAACGACAATGGTGCTGGAAAGTATCAACAGTGCAGTATGATATTTTCAAGTTTCAAACTGTTAGTTTGGGAGCAGATCATACCTACGGACATTTGACTCGAAGGTCGTGTACCCGATGAAAAGAAAGCTGGGTCATGTTTCAAAAGAGTTACCCTCAATCATAAGTTGACTTCAAATTGCATAATAAATCAAACTTATGGTCAGTCTCAACTCTCTATAAATAGGGCCTATGCTTCGGTTGCTGCGTATCGGCGTTTTTCATGTGACTTTGTTATTTTACTGGCTGAAAATTCCCTTGATCCTTTGTATACATGACATAATCATTAAAGTCTGCTATTATGATTTCTCATGCTAGCCGTCACTAATTATGCGCAGAAGGTGTCTTATCTATAAACCTTATTAATTAACGTGATGAGAGGTTGGAGGCAAACCAAATGAAGCACATGGAAGGCACGCAGTAAAATTTGCACAGGCGTATAGAAGACTTCTGCGCTTATCCGATTGGGTGAAAAATCAGCTGTTAACATTTGTTGGTGTAACTTGCAATGATACACGCTTTCCTCCAAACGAGGGAGCACTCTCCGCTCTATGCATATGGTCTATACGCCCGCACGATAGACCTGATACATAGACGTCACGCGACGTCATTTTGAGTGCAAATAGTAAATCTTTCTGCACGCAAAACGAGGATTTGGCACACTCGCCCCTTAGATTTACTCGCGTATATCCCACTTGTACACAAATCAGATGTCTGCATTAGTTGGTTCAGTCCAATTCAGTTTATTCTCTTTATCTGTTGTTTGTCTGTGAATGTAAGTTGCAATGATACGCGCTTGCCTCCATTGGAGGGCGCTTTCTCTTCTGTGACGTCATATGCATAAGGTCTATAGAATCGTGTACATATTTGCTTTACCGTGACCTTCTCCTTTATCATAGTGGCGCCAGAGGGGAGCAGGGGGCATGGCCCCCGTCGGGAAAGTCTGGGTTCCCCGTCGGGTGAAATTTTCCATTTTTGTCGGGGGGCTTATTCCGTACAAGATAAAATATGTAATCCCAACGACCTTCAGTCTCCTCGACGAACTGCCAGATTTTGCTCATAGAAGGGCAAATTCTCCAATGAAGACCCCAAATTTTCCACTTTTTCTTGAGAAAACACCCAATTTTTGACATTTTCTTAATAACACCCCAATATTTTCAATTTTGTGCAAAAAAGGTCAAAATTTTTCGGCACGCTTAGCGAGCCGAAAGTTTTACGTTTCTCGTCTTTTGTTGGGGTATGAGGTTGCTGGCCCACCTGTCGGGCAAATCCTGGTGCTACTCCTGCCTCTACCTACGCCTCTTTTTTAAATGCAGACTTACCGAATTCTGAGTGCAGCAACTGTATAGGGGCAGGGTATTCAAACGTCAGCTGCGCGGTTATACTATGCTAGGTCGTTGTAAGACTGTGACATCATTTCTTGGAAACGGCTATGTTTGTTGCTTCAATACGGCTATTACATACGCACACAGGCACTGATACACAATATAATAAGAACAATAGTGCAGTATAGCCCGCCGTCTAGTTACAGTTCACGGAACGCGTCTACGTCTCCAAGTGCATAATGATTCTGTTGTGCGTTCGAAGGGAAGTAAATATATTCTTTCTGTGACCATAGCAGCAGCAAGAAGAAAAAAAAAGCCAGGACTTACAGTACTGCTTAAAGTTGACCTCAACATGAGGTGAAGTGCAAATGTTTTGTTTATTAAGCGTAAGCCTGTAAGTTTATTTAGCGCCTAGGCTAGGCCTAACTCATGTAGTTATACTGCAAACACGGCGTAGCGCGCGAAGTTCAGTGTTTTATACGGTACGGTGACAACTTGCACGCGCACAGTTAGTTACAGATTTGCTGACAGTGGATACGCGCGTACTGTATGGACATGGCGCCAAAACCTAATCATGCCTTGACTTGCGTAATCACAGTGCTTGGAATTTTGGGCTGTTGATCAAGTGAGTAGGCCTAATCTTGGCAAGTGTAGCTTGGGTTGGTCTGAATCTGAGCAATTCACTTTAAGGCTTTTTATCGAGGGCTTAGTGGAATTCTAGATAAATGGGGAATCTTCAATGTCAAGTAAAGATACTGCACTATGCCAAGCAGGGGTGGGATTTGATGTCTGAAAGTGGGGGGGGGGGCAAGGCCGGGTGAACCTCCAGACATCTTCAAAGGCGCCGGGGGAGCCCTCCCTAAGGAGTAGCATAAAAAGAAACAAGCACCAAATGAGTACAAAATTAAATAAGAGAACTTAATCAATAGCCAGATGGAAAAAGTATTCTTTCATTTTAGGTTTAAAAATATCCAAAGAATCAATTTGTCTAATACTGTGAGGCAACGTGTTCCATATATAATCTAGATGATGCCATCGAGGAAGGGCGATCATTCAGTTTGGTGTTCGACAGTGGAGTCGTAAGAAGCCGTTGTGATTGTGATATTAGATTTCGAGCTGGCTGATAGCAATGAATTATGTCAAGTAGGAGACCTGGATTTTAATGCATTTGAAAGTAGTAATGGGCAGCTTAGAAGAAATACTTAACTGGCAGCCAGTGAAGTGATTTGATAACAGGGCCAATGTGTTCATAACGTTTTGTACCAGTCGGAATTCTCGCAGTTGCATTTTAGATGCATTGTAACTTAGTTTTCTGAGTATCCAGAAGACCATAGAAAATACTGTTGCAGCTATCTAATAGTGGCGATACGAAATCGTGAACTAATGGTTCACAGATGCTTTGAGAGAGGTTTTTTCGGAAATTGGAAATATGTTTTTATTGATATAGGATGACTGGCATATTTTGTTGATATGAGTCTCGAAGGCCATTTTGTGATGAAAGAAAACTTCAAGATTTCTTGCTGTTGTACATGAGTTGATGTCCACACCACATTTAGAGAAATGGAGGAAGTCGGAGAGGAACTGCAAGTGACAATAATAAGTTCTGCCTTACCTTTGATTTAGTTTTAGCATACAATCACTCACACAGTTTTTAACTGCGAGTGAACACATGATTTGCGTATTTTGATTTTTCAGCGCACAGTAAAGTTGGGTGTGGTCAGTGTAAAAATAGTATCGGATATCGTGCCCTCTGGATCATAGTGTCACCCAATGGGATCATATGCATTGTAAACAACAGTGGTCCCAACACAGTCCCCTGAAGTACATCACAAGTGAGCATAGCATGTGAGAACTTATGTCCATCATTTGATAAATGCTGTGTGCGATTAGAGAGATAAGACTTCAGCCACTTTAGTGCCACTTCAGTTATCCTAAGACGGCACTCGAAGATACGGAACATTATATCATGATACAATGTGTCAAATACGGCACTTAGGTCCAAATGTAACAGGGCGACTGCCTGCTTACAACCTTCTCCAGTTAAAATGTCGTTGTTAACACAAAGTAGCGCAGTTTCCTCACTATTAGATGGACTGTAGGCGGATTGGTATAGTGCATAAAGTCCATTTTAACTGAAGTGGTAGGTTAACTGACGGGATACACATTTTGTAATGACCGTGGAAAGGAACTAAAGGTTACTCACTGATCTGTACTTAGCAAGTTGATTGCAGTTGCCATTAGAAGATTTCAAAAATTTTTTGATAACAGCATGTTTGAGTGCCGATGGAAAAACCCCTGATGAAAGAGAAACGTAAACGATTCTAAGTGAACATTGGCAACACCATATCATGGCATTGTTTAGTCAGACGGGTCAGTCGGCATTCGGCAGAAACCGCAATGTTTCATAACCATGGAATGGATGGTATCAAAAACATCATCCTCATCTAAAGAGTTGAATTTCCTTGGCCAGCCCCCCCCCCCCCATTTTTCGCCACATCAACAATAACACATACGCAAAAATTAGCATTATTAATCTAGGAGGATATTCAAGGGTGCTTCATCAGGCTCACCCTTCCTTTCCTCACAACACAAATACCAAATACACGAGCCTCGTATGATATTCAGTCCGGGTGAATATTTACGGGGCTTTCCCTCCGCCCCTTACCTTTACCACAACAACAAGAATTTAATAATGTGAATAGCTGGAATTAAGTTGTGCGTCAGTTGCCAGACTGAAATGACTTAAGTAGCTGGGACCCACCTCACAATGGCAAAGCCTAGGACTATAGGTGGCCAAAACCTTCGACTGAATACAGAAGCGGACAGCGCGGAGGCTTACTATCGCCGGGTAGTTTTTTGCCTTTCGTTGACAGTCCCATTACTCAAATGAATGACAGGTTTTGTAGTCGATCTCATGACAGTATTAGGGCCATATATGTCATTCCGTGCAACCTATCGAAGCTGGGTGGTACAGAAGTACAATCGATCATGACAGTTTACAGAGCGGACCTTCCATTCCCTTCGAAGTTTGACCATGAACTTCTGTTTTGGCGCCGATACTTGACATAATCACAGTCTACGCCATTTACACTGTAAGACGCGCTGCTGCAGCTGAGAGGTGTAATGCATCGGAGAATATGTACCCTAACATCACCACTATACTGCGCATCCTCCTTACGTTTTCTGCTACTAGTGCCACCGTCGAGCGTTCGAATTCTGACTAACATTTGTGAAAACACACATCGGTTATTGATGGCGGAGGAAAGGTTCAATGCTCTGAAACTTCTTTTTGTACACAAGGACATCCATCCCCTTTTTCGAAATGCCTGGATCCGCGTTTGTAATAAAGACACAAGGAGTGGCTTGCATGCATCACATCTTGTGTAAAATCATGTATATCGAGTGACTTAAATTTCTTGACCGTTATTCCTTTTGGGGTTTTTATACCAACAATCCTAATATTTGAAGGCACCGTTTTATGATCCAAAACATGACATCACAAAAAGAAAAGTTCTGAGCAATTTGACTCTGTTCCTTAGAAAAAGCAAGTTTTAAAGTGTGACCACATATGTGTGGGGGCGAATATGACATGTTGCTTTGATGCGAGCTCTAAAAGCAAACTATTTAGACGCTTTTTCTCCGGATTACACATATCCTCCATATTAATGCTGAAATCACCTTCTATAATTACCTGGTCAGAGCTTGCGCACAATATAGCAATCTCCTTTGGAAACTGAAGGAGAAAATCGGAAAAAGTTTCTCAGATATTTTGCAAACTTTAAACAATGTTCTAGTCCAATTTTGTGTTTGTAACACACTTGGTAAACGTTGGGCTATATTTACGTCTTTACGTTAAAGACAATTCCTTACAGCTAAGTGGCAGTGGTTTGAATTCCAGATGGGTATACTTTTGAAGGCTTAGAAATTAAATTTATTGCTGAAATTGATAATTGTTTCAGTTTATTTGTAATGCTGGAACAACGAACGTGTACCGTTATTTCTTGGATGAGGGTCAATGGCTTCCTCACCCTCGAATGTTAAATCTAAATTCGATCTGGAATTCTTCTCATAATTTCGCTACTTCCTCGAATTTATCAGCATTGCTTCATCTCCTTTCATCGTGCTGATTTAATCTACTATATAATAGAACCAACTTATGTTCGCGGCCATGCTTTCAACGTTTTCTGTAGGCATGATATAATTTGCTTCAAAGTCAAGCTAACAAAACTAAAACTTCTTTCAGGACCAGCAAAGTATTTGATATAAAACAAAATCCTTTTTGTTATGACGCAGTTTATTCATCTCTGACCTATTTATTTAACTACTAGACAAAGTAATCGCTCTAACTAGTCGAAACAATGAGGTTTGGAACGATCCTTTAACAACATGTTCCTGAATATCAAGTTACCCCAAGAATGAGAAGTCCATTTGAAGATAATTCCTTTTTTGTCTTGAAATGTAAAGACCATTCTTTCAAAAGAAAGTTAGCAAATGAAAGTTAGGGTTTCGTCCACAAGGAAGTATTTCAAAATCGACTGAGTACCACAAAAACCTCTCCAGTTCTAACATCTGTATGTAGATTTGTCATGTGGAGAGGAAGAGCCCTGTTGTTTCTGGTGAAGGTCAAAGGTCATTTAAGGTGTCTGGAGGTCAAAGACTGAAAACCTTGTAATCACGATATCTCAAGGTAGGAATGAAGGACACTTTTCATACATGGTATATTGATTTGTCATGTTAAGAGAAAGAAACCAATTATTTCTGATAGAGGTCAAAGGCCATCTGAGGTAACTGGAGGTCAAAAAACAAAATTTCCCAAGAATTCCCAAGATCGTCATATGGGGTCACCAGAGGTCAAAAAGCAAAATTTCCCAAGAATTCCCAAGATTGTCATACGGGATCACCAGAAGTCAAAAGGCAAAATTTCCCAACAATTTCCAAGATTGTCATGGGGTCACCAGACGTAATAAAGCAAGAATTCCCAAGTGTCATTTGGGGTCACTAAAGGTCAGAAAGCAAAATTCCTGGAGAATTCCCAAGATCATGGTCTGGGGTCACTAAAGGTCAAAAAGCAAAATTTCCCAAGAATTCCCAAGATTGTCATCTGGGGTCAGCAAAAGGTCAAAAAGCAAAATTTCCCAAGAATTTTCAAGATCCAAGATCCACTGGAGGTCAGATGTCATTTGAAGTCATCAGAAGTTAAATACCAAATGCATTGAAAAACACGGTATTTCAAGACAGGGGTGTGTGATACTTGTAATACTTGTAAATTTGAGGGATAAACCTCAGTGCAACAAAGCATCCCCATTCGGCAAGGAATCACTAAGCCTTTGGGCATTCTGGTTCTATACATAACTTTCAATTGCAGCCTTACACATGTTCAGATCGATATGTTTGTTGATGACAAATCGTTATCAGTTACTATACTAGCAACACTGAAGCTGAAAAGAACGAGTTGACTGCCATATGTTGAAATTACAAACTAGATAAGAAAACCAAAACTTGAGCTTGTTCTTCTTAAATCAACTGTATGTTATTGACAAGCATTCAGGAACGACAATCTCTGGAAAGAGAAAGTGAACTCTATCTTGGACTTTCTGTTTTTCAGTCACTATAGTCGCATAGTATTTTGGACACATCTGCTAGGCTAGGCCAGGTCTACTTTTTATCACTGCCTAACTCATTTGTTACCGTAAGTTAGCTTTGTGACCCCGTGATAAGTTCTTCACAGATCTGACCGGAATCCGTCCAGATGGACACTTTCTAAGGGAAATTAAGTAAACAAATATATCCAGTGCATTCGGAAGTTACTGCCCAATGAACAAAAAGCATACTCTGAGATTGGAATTTGGAAATTAGACCGAGACATTTGCGTAGCTAGCTGTGGTGGTGTACTTCTAGAAACTCACAGCGGCACACCTACATTTGCGTATGTGTATGTACGTACATAGTTGTACTATATAGGTTCCTAGACTACTAGGATGTACCATTAACATAGCTCGCGTGGAAGACGAAGTTTTCGGCCACTGTATGTCTGCATGACAGTTTAAACATGGAACTACAACGGTATAACGTGCTTTTAAGTAGCCAAGTAGAGCAGCTATGCAGGCTAGCAGTTTACGTACGTAAATACTCATCCACAACTTCTACACACTGTACAGTACAGTGAACTCAGAACATGGCTTGTTGTAGCCTTAGCAGTCCACTGATCCTCGATTCGTAATACTTAAAGAACACTGTACCCTCGAAACTGTATGACCAACGGAAGGTCATCTCCTATTTGAGCCGTACAATGCAATCTTCTACAATTAAGGCAGTCAGACCGACCATGAAATCGCAACGATAAAGGTCGGATCAGGTGTTAAGGTGCATTCACACCAAAACCGAAATTTGCTACGTTTTGCGGATGGGACGAGGAAAATTTTCCAAGGACATTTTGCCCAGGACAAATGGGGGTAAATTTTTTTCAACGAAATTTAGAAAATCTCCCTATCAGTTCTGAGATAACAAATTTCTCGTCGCGCCCGCAAAACGCAGCAGATTTCGGTTTTGGTGTAAACGCACCTTTAGGAGGCTAGGCGTAGCAGGAAATTGTGAAAAAGGTGTATCAAACGCGCTTGTTATCGACTAGTGATAATAGCATCACAGATGACAAGAACGACTTGCGGCCAACATAGTGGAAATTAAACACTAGACAAGAAAACACAAGCTTCCGCTTCTTTTTTCCTGAACCAAATGCATGTTACTAACAAGCATTGAGGGAAGACGATCTCTTAATAGAGAAAGTGAACTACATCTTGGAGGTTTTATATCATAAAGCTAAAATGTCTAGATATGTTTTTAAATGTTACGTACACAAGGGAGTTAACTTTTCCAAGAACATGTCTTTGATAGTGCTTCTATTGTAATTGCCATTAGAAACTTGATCTGTACAATAGAGTTAGTAGCTTGTTAGATGACCCCCACCTTTACATGTTTTGTAATGCCACACATGGAATTTTTGTGGTACTGTGTGGACCGGAGAGCACACAATGAACACAAATCCAATGTATTCAATGAAAAACGATTTGTTAGGTTTTATGTTGTATCCATGCGGGTACCCCAACTCCTATAGTTCTAGATGACTAGGATAACAAAAGCAAATACATTTGTAATGTGAAAGAAGCTTTCATGTTTTACACAATCTTAAGTGATATGTTGACATCCAACCTAACGAGTAATTTTAAAAAAAATATTAAATCCTGCATTCACACAATACATAACTCTCTAATTATGACCTCGTATAACCTCAGTGTGGCTCTGCATATGAGTCTTCTGCTGCAGGGAAGCTGCACGTGATGAAATTCTCTTCAACAAAGTGGAACAAAATTATTTCCTGAATTTAACATCTTCCTTTAACGTTAATATTTTATGCTGTGCTTAAGTCTTATGTTTTCGTCTAAGTTAGTACCCTACGTGTATCCGTTCTATTAGCTTAGCTTTTCTTATCTCATGTCCTTTCTGTTTTTAATCTGTTTTAATGTCTTGGCATGTTTTTGCCTTGTTTTAAACCTCACGTTTAGGCACTAGTTTAATATTTCGTATTGTTTCAACCTCGGGAATGACTGAACTAATAGAATCATGGCCCAATAAATGAACAAAAGGACAATTGAAGGAATGAAGGAATGAAAGAATGAAGGGATGAAAGAATAAAGGAATGAAAGAACGAAGCAGCGTGTGAATAAAACTAGCGAACTCGTTTATAGAGTAGATCTTCAAGGTGTGCACTGCCCAGGCCTATTGGTAAACGACAAATTTATATGCAAAGCTATTATCATCACTTTTAAAGTGGTAAATCGCTTGTCGACTATCTGAATGAACTTATCACTCTTTACACACCGTCTTGTGTAATAAAACATCTTCAAGGTCTCCTTTAAGCCTCCGTTCCTAAAAAAGTACTAACCGTGCAAAGGGTTATTTCAACTGGATTCACTTCTTTTGAACGATACCCCTGTTCCCCATTCTTCCCTGCTTAGCCAGTTCAAAACCTGCCTAAATTTTACCTCCTTAAAACAGCCTTTACTTTGTTTTTCCAGGTTATGTTGAAACGACACCAATCTCGCTCACAGTCTATTTGGTCGTATGCATTGGTGGTGCGTTAGTAGTGCTCATATTAATAGCAGTCACTCTCCAAGTTGTTTTTATGTACAAACTTGGCCGACACCGTGGACGTCACAACAGGAACCAGGGTGTTGACAACGCATCTGTAGCTCATACTCATTCAGGTGATGTGTTGGTAGCGGCAGGATCAGTGCAGTACACCAACCCTGATAATGATTCCTACTACACCCATATCTTGGATGACTGTTAAACAAGTTTCAATTCACTACACAGTAGATATTCACTTCAGTGTTTCTTTTAAAAGTTATCTGAGTAATTATGGAATAATAAATGAGCCTTACTAGACAGGGGCGTAGCCAGGTTTTTGGTGTGAGGGCGCAAAGTCGACTCATCATCCCCATTCTTGACCGCAGGGGGTGTCCCCTTCCCTTTTTAAATTTTTGCTGTCTCGAAGGGCTTCGATGCAAAGTTGTACTTCTTTTTATACTAGAACTTAGTGTTCTCCACAGGGGTTTATAGAGGGGCACAGGGGCGGCGCGAGAGGATTTGCCCAAAGGGGAGCTAGACTCCCGATCCGGAGGCCAACGACCCGAAACCCCGACAGCTCCGATGCCGTCGAGGGGTTGGTGAGGGGGGATTTGAAGAAAACCTGTGTACTATACCATGCCATTGCGGGGCATATATTGCATAAAATTTGTGTATACTAGAGGAACATAGAATTACCGTTTTTATCCGGAATCTAAACTGTGACATTTGCAAAGCGCGCGAAGTGCGCGAAACTTTTTTGGGTAGGCCTACACTAAAGAGAATCTGTACTTGTTTAAAACTTATATAGGTCAGTTGGGCCCTATCAGACATAACTTACATTTTACTTCCCTCCCCGGGTCACTAGCCGTACCTCACGACATACATAAGAGAACATTAACTAGGTTTACCGAAATAAGATGACATTGTACTATATTTAGCTATAAGTAACGGAACTGAGGAAGAGTGGGCAAAGCGTACCAAAAATTGTGAATTTTATCTCAGAAATAATCCTTTTGAAAGCCAAAATAAGTAAACCGACCATGCGTGGCGACAGAATTTTCCCAAACGGGGGCCGGGCCATGCCAGCGACCCCAAGTTTCGACAATCCACTATGTCAAGGGGTGCATTAAGGGGATGGGATTTGAAAGAGCCTAACTGTTCCATGCAATTGCAGAGCATATTTTGCATAATATCACTGAATACTTCAAGAGCCAAGTTGCGCACTGATATCCCTTTTTGAATCTGAATCGTGAAATTGCAAAGCGAGCGAAAATTTTTGGTAGGCTTACACAAAAAATATATGTAATCATTAAATACAAAAAGAAAGAAAGAAACCTGTAGGGGTTGGAGACCGTATCGGGGATAACATACATTGGCGAAACCACCTGAACACGCTCACCAACTGACTGTACAGCATGACACATAATAGAGAACAGCAACTAGGCATTGCGATATGGGATGGAATTTAAGAGCTGTGTACTCTGCCTACATGTTACTTGGTAAGGTGGACAGGACTTGTGTTATCTAGCTATGTGGAATGGAAATATTGACGAAAATGGGGTGACCCCACAACGCGCGTAGCGCGTTGAATATTTTGGGATCTTCTCAAAGAAATTGTCCTCTTGAGAGCAAAAAACACGTAAACCGTCAGGGCGACCGTCGCCGTCTGGGACTGCATGCTTTATCGTAACGACTAAGACTCCCCGAACGCCCGAACCCCAATCGCCGTCCCTCCCTTCTCTCGCCGTTTTGTTTTTCTTTTTTTGCTTTCCTTCATTTTTTCAACATTGCCCATTGCCTCCCCAAAATTTCTGTGTGTGGGGGCGGCATTCTGCCCCCTGCCCCCTGCCCCCTCTGGTACGCCACTGTTACTAGAACAGTGAATGTTTGGTCAACTAATTCATGAACCTAATTAATGAGAGCAAACAATCTATACTTTCACCAGGGGTTAAATTGAATATCTTCATTTCAGAATGGTTGTGCATATGTTTTGAGGAAACACTTTCGTCACAAAAATCGGGGCTATTTAGATATTAAAGGGTAAGGCAAAACTGTTTCAAACTAAAATCAAGTTGGCAAGTCCTGCATTATGAATTGAAATAGCCTACAACCTCCTACCGCAAGACAATTACCATACCGTGAGACACTTAAAAGATAATAACTGAGCGATTACTGATGAATTGTCCAACCTTTACATAAAACTGTTTACACTAAGGTATTTTTTCGAAATGTACAATACCGTCGGAACGTATTTCACAGTTGGACTGAACCATTGAATATCAGAATGTTCGCTTTTTTCAGATAATTTTGAACGCTTAAGACAAAATACCTTCAAAATAAAAATTATTGGGGTTTGATGCTCTATCTTACTATACTGTGCGGAGGGACGTAGCTAGGATCTGTTAATTGAGGGGCATGTAAAATCCAGCTACAGCACTTTTAGATACTTATAATCGTGACTAACTAGTTATTGACTAAATAAAGTTTTATCATTTTTACAATTCCATATCTAATTATATTAATTTTTCATTGTTTACAAACGTGATGTACCAAATGTACTCTGATTAAGCGTCTTTCTGGAAAGTCTGTCATATTCGCCCGCCGAAGTTTATAAGGAGCTTACAAGTTAATGTGGGTTAGCTTGTTACCTCTAGGCAACCAAGAGCTGGAGGTAAAACAAACCTATGTTCAGATATACGTCTAACCCATACACGAAACGATCACAACAGAAGCTGTTTCGTTTCTTTTAACATCATTGCGGTATGCAAATGTGTGAATACGTGCGTATAATGCATAACACGTAGCGTGAGGCAACCCCACAAGTGACGTGGTTGGCTGTATGGAACGACACTATGGAATAAACTAAAACAACTAGAATCTTTTTTCTAGTGTATCACAATTTTCGGTAAGCTCCCCCTTTAAGATTCCGGTGTTCTCGCGAGCGAAAAGAATCAAATGGTTTGGGCGGCAGATAGTCTTCGGGCAGGTAGTATGAGCCGGGGACCGGGGCCCGGGGCAGAGGCTTCTATATAGCAAAAAACCTTTCGATTCAAGGGAAAAAAGTTGTCTTTTAGGATAAAATCGAAACCATGATTGTTTGCAAGATAGGGAAAATTTTGGGGCCTCCAAACCCCCACCCTTTCGACAAATGCCTTCAATAGACCTGTGGTAGGAGAGCCCTTATACTTTGCGAACTTTACATGCACTGAATTTTAGAGAATTCTAAAAGTTTGAAGTTCCATATACTTTTGTATATTTGCTTTTTCTAACATCAAAACTGACAAGGATATCACTTGTTTCTATTGATATCTTCTTAGCCCTTTCAACAAAGTGTTGGGAGTTTTTAATGTATGACATCCCATTGCCTGATAAGGGAGTCAGTATGTCTGCAAGATGCCTGGCTAGGTTGTAAGAAGGACCTTCGACGGCGTATTCGTTAAAATCAGCTTACTAAAAAAGACGAGCTTTTCGTAACGTCGTTGAAGTATGCTCACTTGCTTTTATCCGAAGTCTTACCACTGTATCATGTTGTATTAAAAATCTTTGAAATCCATTTCTCATTGGTTTTTAATAAAATTTAACGGGTTTTATTTTGATATGTCGATCGTCTGGTGTGTTTCTAATTGCATCTGTCTAAAAGTTTGAAGTTCCATATACTTTTGTATATTTGCTCTTTCTTCACTTAATACAGGGTGACTAACGTATTAACACTGGTAATTATCGTATCATTCGTAAGTCACTCGATGTAAAAATAACTTTCAAGATATGAGTAAAACATAAGTACGCTATGTAGTGTTATTTGTTTTATGCACCTTAAAATCATGCGTTAGCTCATTTTAGTCAATATCGGGTGTTAATGGCTAAACAGAGTATATCACAGTCTATCTGAAACACTTTTTACATGACCCAACGTGGAATTGGCCGCATGTGAATCAATGAAACAATCTTCGTATATGGCATGGCGAAGTCGTCTTTCGGACATATTAGATTACAAATTTTGGCTCTCTTCTCGTTCTAGAGGTGATGAGACTCAGTGTTATACAGCATATTTGCCTATTTTAAATATCTATCTGCTAAGAATCACATGGCACTATAATTTTACAATTGAAATCCACCTGATCAATGGTAACAATTAATTTGTTGAGATGTGACGTATCAAATAAAAACAAACCACTAGAAGGAATTACGTATTTCTAACTGTCGTGAACAGTTTTCAACATCATTGTAGAAAAAAGATGATGGTAACCATCAAAAACACTTCAATTGTTTTGTCCTTGCACTTTAATATAGTTTTGTTTACTCAAAAGAATGTTCAAATTGCAGAAAATAAATGGGACTCTAACAATGGGATAAATAAAAAGAAAATTCAGGTATGTTTCTGTAATATTTTACTTCTTCTGTCACCAGTAAAGTATAGATGAGCTATATGAATTACACATCAAGGCAAAAATTACTGTAAACAGGTACGTTAGATATTTGTAGAACAGATGGCACGTTCTTTTTCGTAATCTTGTACCGATCCAAGACCCCAGCCTGATGTCCTTTGTTTACATTAATACCCGATGATATTGCAAGTTCCAGTGTCCATAATAGTAATGTTACCTAAACTATGGACTCTCCTTACCTAAAGTATAGACTCCACGAAGAAAATAGCAATGGAAAGATATTGGGGGAATAGAGCTCCAAATATCTGTAAAATAAACCTCCATGAGTGTTGAAAATTTTCATGTTCTTTAAGAAGACGTGGTAATTGAAGACATCAAGCCGGCAGGCATCTGGCTATTCTTAACATTTGAATCGGTGTTGGTGAGAATTTTGTTACAATCCTTGGCATTTAACCAGACTCAGTCCGAGTCCTGTTATCCTTACAAGGCCTAAGCTAGTGTAACATCACTGATCAGTTTCAACTCTTTAGTCGACTCTATAAGCACTGACTCTCAAACTGGAACACTGTTTTTCAGTCTCGTGCTTCCTATATTCACTTCCGAACATTGGCCCAAACGTCTTATAGGGGCCACGGATGAGACAGTGGATTATTATAGGGAGCCATGGGCCCTCGGAGCACAATTAGTTCCCGCGCACACATTTCTATCATGTGTTCCTCCCTCTTCCTATCTTTTACAATCTCTCTTTCTTTTTACTTTCCTTCCTTAATTTTTTCTCTCTATTTCTTCTTCTCCGTTCTCCCTTTTCTCGTTTTTCCTCTCTTACTTTTTTCTAAGCATCTGGCAAAGGGTACCATGAACCGAGCGGCCCATGCGGCGATCGCCACATCGCCACAACGGCCAGTCCGCCTATTGATACAAGCGATTATTTCCCAGGTTTTCTCAGAACCCATCCCTAGCAAGGCGATGAAGATAATGGTTTTTAAGCTAGGAATTATTCTGAAGGCAATGACAAATATTTTGTTAATAACATGCGTAATGCTGAATGGAATGACTTTAATGAAATTGTTGATGTAAATGACGCTTACAACCCTTTCTTTACTCGTAAAGTAAGGGTAGGCGGTGCCACCATCTGATATTACAATAGTCGGTGAACCTTGCACATTTTAGGAAAGGCCCGAAATCATCGTGCGTGACTTCATGCGGAAGATTAGTAGGTATTTGAAGGGGGCCGGGGTATGAATGTAAAAATGGTTTGGTTCTTATGACCAAGCCAGACAGGTTTCTGTTGTCAGGCTAATAATGCTATAATATGGCGGTAACTTCATCAGTGGCAGAGCATAGCTGTTTTCTTACTGATGAGATTTGTTTGATTATGGGTGGTGGGTGCCTGGAATTTGTGTTGGTGTATATAGGCAGATAGGCAGATGGAAGAGGCCAGTTTTAAGATTGAGGTTGGCATCAAGGTAGGTAACTGGTTTAAGGTTGGTCTGCACTGTAATCTACATCCCGAATGTCTGGAATATCTGCACGAGTTTCTTGCTAACACGATCTGCGATTGGGCCAGAGTGGCTTCTCATGACGGTTAGCCCGCCATCTCTGTAGAGGCCTATACTGTTTAGGGATGGTTTTAATTTGTTCTAGATTACTGAGGATTAATAGGCCTACAAATTCGGATACTTCTGGGCTCTCGAATCTAAATCTTACATCGGCATCTCAAGAGGACCTTTTACGCAACGTTTCAATAACCATACCAAATCTTTCAAACACGAGAAATACGAAAAAGAAACGGAGCTATCTAGATACATATGGGATCTTAAAAGGATTTGTGAAGACTCGGGACCTCGGTAAAGATGACACAGACACGTGGGTTTATTATTAAGGAACGGATATGGGATCGTATTTACAGGTCGCTGGCTTGGACAAGCCTGTCCGGGTATTGGAATTGATACGTGAGTGCATACAAGCACAAACGGAAGTACACAAAGGTGAATAAGTAATGTGGGTGTTGCAAAAGGGGAACTAGCACGTGACCATATGTTACAAGATTACCTTCAAAATCGAGTGGAAAATAGTAAACAAATCGAATACAAGCCAATGTAATTCGAGGCAATGCAACCTCTTTGTATGGAAGAATAGCTAGCAAATCTACGCACCAAGTATATTTTGAACAAAAACAGAGCCCGTCTCAAAGTGTCGTCATGGTAACAGACCGCCCAGCCGTGTCAAGAAGAAATAAAGGCTCATCGCAGTCCGAATACATTCAGTTGTCTGATGATCGCCGCAAAAATTGGCGCCAGCACGAGGGGCATGGGGGGCCGTGCCCTAAATCGATTTCAGATTTTTTTAGTTTGAAAATTTTAAAATGATCCCAAAGGACGTTTAAGCTATAGATTTCTGTAAGAAGGTAGGGTAGGATGTGTTTTCAACAGAGCGATAGATCTATCGTAACGATTTTCTTCCACAAATGGTTCTTAAACTATCGGAATTGTCGCAAATCCTTTGCAAAGTGTCAAGATTTTCGCGCGCTCCGCGCGTATCGAACTTGGCTCAATATTATTCTTATTGTTAATAATTTCCAGTAGCAACTCCCGCAGAAGTGCAGCAAAAAGCGCTCTACGAATTCCTAGGTAAAAGACAAGCTTTGTGAATGGCAAATAGGTTTGTTGGGGAACTGAAAGTGCCTCGATGCAGAGCTTGAATGCAGTTTTTGTCATGGTTATGTTATTTAATGAAAAATTTCGGCGCGCATCGTGCGCACTCGTCAAGGTTTTCACTCAGTCTCATGACCATTATTAAGGTTATAATACATGCAATTTTTAGTTGGTTTGAACATTAGATGTTGTCACTCCATGGGACATATTGCGTTTGTGGTGCTGAATTTTTTTCATAATTTTAAAAAATTGATTTACAGATGTAACGTAGTAGGCATTTCAGAACAAGGTCGCCGGGATAACGTTTTTCAAGAAACTAGGCTCTCATCGGGAAAGTTTGCCTCTTTTTAGGTTATAAATGATAAGTTGACCCAATCTTGAAATATCCAAACAATTCAACATTGATACTTCTTGTTAAGTTTAGTATTTATGAAAAAGATAAGCTTTTGCTAGAACTTATCGATAAGATTGAACGGTTGAATAACGATTAAAGCTATTTCCTGTCATTACCATTTTGGCCAAATTTAGCCTAGTCCTAAACTCAATATTTTCCTTCAGAGTAGGATAATCAAGACTTACTACGAAAGAATCAAATGATGACAAGTTCTTCAGACATCAAGAGAACATGCACTCTTGTTGGTGAAAAAAGCTATAGATTAGACTGGTTTACTTTGTAACCCTGGTTTGTTTCTAAAATAATTAAATAGAAAGGAAAGACAGAAACTTTCGAAAAAAAATACTCTGATACAGACGGAATTTGCCGGGTCCTTTCGTTATGGAGCCCTACAAAGGGTACTTGTTGTTTTACTTTATATCAATAAGCGGGATCACATTGGTATAACACTTTACTTACATGGAAACAATGGCATCATGTCAACGCATAGACCCATCTATTTGGACGATGTGAATATATATTTTTTTTTATTAATACCAACCTTAAGGGGGAATAAGGCTCTATTATTTCATTTTGTACAAAAATGGTTGCATGTTGTGTTCCTTTACAGTAAATACTGGTATGTGTCTATTAAAATGAATTTGTACCTGTAGTTACACACTGGCTGATAGATTCTAGCATGTTTTTAGACTGTTTCTATGTTACTAATTGAAGGTCAGGCAGATAACACGCATTGTATGACACTTTAAGCTCAGGATCAACTTTTTAACTTTTTGATTTCTTCTCTTTACTCGTTATAACCACTTCAATAACCGTCAGTTACGTTTTAGACCAATTTCAAGTGTGACAAAGAGGAAAACACTCATTCTCTGCTTCCATTTTCTATATGAAAATTTCTCTAAGAGAAATGTGTCATCTACAATGTAATACTAAATTCGGAAACATTCTTACGAATCCTCTTCATTATCGACACCGATAATAAGGAAATTCCAGTGACGATGGACGATCGGTAAAGAGTATTCATTTCGCGTAAGTTTGCAGGTACCTTGCGAATTGTTGTTTGACTGTTATACATCAGGACCGTAGCCTGGGGGAGGGGGGGCAACTGCCCCCAAGATTTTCAAATTGAAAATGAAAATCGGCTAATCGGCTACTAATATGCTGAAATTTCACTGCCCAAAATATGATTTTAAAACCTCAAACCTGGGAAATTGCATATAAGGGGTCCTTTTCTTAGAAAATTTTCCGGGGGAGGTCCCCGGACCCCCGCTGTGGGTGCATTCTTAGTCGGGTTCTTCCTCCTGACCGACGAAAAAAACATCTTTCTCCTGCAAAATACATCACTTGAATACACCAGCATGTCCGCTGGCAAAAGAGAAAATAGCCTACGATTACCTCTAATAGTTAGCTAAACTCAATATGAGCTGGTAAAGAAACTTTTTAAAGGGAATAAACAGTCGCCGCAAACTTATCTTGAGACAGCAGCTAAATCTCACAAATGTCCTGTTATTTTATTCCAAGTATCTTTCTTCATGTGTTATAACATTTGTTTTGCATATGTAATGTAAACCAAGGAGTTACTCTTTACGTGAATTTCACAACAAAATAAGAAATATGTTGTAACATGATCCTCAAAACCATTGATGAAATGGGATACTCGGGTACACTGACTCAAATTGAGGTGAATGCTTTTTCCCTTTAACTCAAATCTAACTTTTCTTATCGTAATCTGTGCTTGTTTCTAAAGCATGAAATTTTAAAAGGAAAGAATATTTAGATGCAACTGCTAAGGTCTAAAATGTGTTATCCAGCCTCTCATGGGAGACATTTCGACCGAACATGTTCTTGCAGGCCTGCACAACGGCTACGCGTCAATCGATGGCGGTTCCCCCAGTGACATACTGAGAGCTCTAGGGGGAAACCCACTCCGCTTACCAGCCTTGCACGGATGCCCTGCCACAGCCGAAGAATAATTAACATTTCAGATTATATTATCAGTCCAAAGCTCAGTTCCCTAAGGTAACACCATTTTAAGATGTCGGAAAGTTTAGAACAAGAAAATTTCTCAAAGGGTGGAGGTGTCATCCCTCCCCTGAGGCAACAATTACCTTTCACCGCCGAGCCTTCCGAACTAGAAAAATCACGAAATAATGAGGGTTCGAAAACATAATATCAATCCTATGTTTTAAGAAGCTATACCAAAGATAGCAACATTTTCATCCCAGTCACCTACAAAGACAAATATTTCTTAACGAGTATAGAGTGTCATACATAGAGTGTCATACCCTTCTCTTAGAGAGCACCTCTTACTCCCAGCCAAAGAAGGAAGAATATCAATAAAAAACGACAATTTGCAAAGATTTAATCAGTTCAAGGATTTGCAAGCTATAGGACAATTTTGTATCTAATCAAGGCCTTACATGTACCCCTCCCCTCAGCATCCTTTCCCAGGATGGCACTCAATGCACAGGTGAAAAAGGAAGGATCCTCCTCGGTCGGTTTCAACTATCTGCAGGCATGCCACTTGGTGATGAGCAAGTGCCACAACTTCCCCCTAGAGATTTCGCCCAGGCTACGACCCTGTACAATGTCACAGCATGGTGCTTTTACGCAATAGCCCCGTGGTCACAGGAACTGTCCTCAGCTAAGAAAGTGAGCATTTAAGGTTACCGCCCCAAAGTGGGGGTTTCACCTTCCCTTTCATAAAAAAGTTTTGAGCGCCCTTTCATGTTATATGATGCAAGATTTTTGCAATTCTGAAGTACATTTCACGAATATTAGATGTGGCAGCGGAAACAACGAAAGTATGGTCCTCATCTTTCAAAAGTGTTTACGGTAGCATATTATATCCTAAACACTTTAACTTGAGGGTTTTATCCCCAGGCCTGCTTTTCACGTCTATGCTGTAGTGTGTTGCTTGATTGTAAAAATAATGAAACAACTTTATAGTCAAAATTCTTTAATTACCAAGTACTGCTCGTTATTTAAATTTTATATTTATTTATTCAAATTTTATAGGGCCAAAGTCGTCGGAATAGTGATCACAACTTGCACTGATGGTCGTTGCACTATAGAAGTCTTTTTCTTTTTTAGCAAATCTCTTCTGGACTAACGGCAGAAAAATGAAGTGGGTGAGCTATGACGGATCATGGCAAATTATAATGTACTCCGTTCCTGTCCTTAACACATTTTCACTTGTTCTGGATATCTATCGTCGACAACGTTTTCCTATGCAGTGGCAATCATTCTTATACATATTTCGAAGGATACATTCAATCAAATATTTCATTATCGCCGTTAAGTCGAATGGGGTAAATTTCTTTCCCAGAATTCAAGCCTACGGTCTTCTTCATGCCGAATGCTATTTACATACGAAATGTGTGCATTTGCTGAAAAGAATCTCTAATGATCTTGGGAAATAACTAGAGTAAAAACTCGGCATAATTTTCGAATAAAATTGAAGACACATGTGTAGAAGAGTCTCAAACAGCCATTTGCAATGTTTTCGTAACGTCTCCTGTGGTCAGTCGTTATTTTTAGATAGGAAGCCCACAACGATACTTGTTATTCAGATTTAGTGAAATTAGGTCTTACATTCTCCTATCATATATTATATGTGGAACATCAAACATATGTACGGCGTATGATTTTTCTTGCAAATTTTGCGGAGTTAAAAACTGTTGTCTATGCCCATATGCGTGCTGTTTTAGTCATCGTGACATCTCTTATGATCTCTACGTGACTGTAAAACTCCCGATACAAGTTATTGTATTTCTGCTGAAATTGTAGTTGAATTTTGCCATCTGATGTGCTAAAAACTTTGTGGATACTGCCTCAATTGTGTTGCATATTAGTCTGGTAAGATCCCAACGCCAGTTAGGATTTACGGGGTTTCGTATAAATGGGAATCCGATAAACGAGGTTTTACTGTAGGCCTGATTGATTGGTTTGAGTGGTTCAAAGTGATTTTTAATTTAAATTATTACAAATGTTTTTGTATTTTTATATTACAAGTGTTTAATGTAATCAATGGATTTTGTTTTCTGTTTTGTATAAATGGGAAAACTTAAAAAACATTCAAAATACGAGTGGAAACTTCTTCAAGCATTTCATTTCCCCACCAATACTAGAGTAGTAAGGAATTGCTGTATAGAAAGGAATATTAAATGAGAACACTATGATAAACCGCATCTTCCATGTCAAAGACAAAACTAGTCATACGTATATTATTTTACGAGTGTTCAATGTAATCCAACATAAATAGGGAAAAGCTGGAATAAACCTTATATATAAGATAGCATTGTTCTGACAGTAATGAGGTTTCCCGAATAAAGATTCGTCTAAAATTTTATTTCCCATTCGACATAACTGCATCGGATTTTCATGGAAATTTTAAAAGACATACAAAGTCGTTGAAATTTAAACATGATGAAAACATGTTGTTTTATCTGCACAAAAGGACGTTCTTAAAGTCCAGTATTCCATTGTCTAGGAGAAGTATATCATGTTGCCAACCCCATCGCTTACGGCCGTTGCAAATGTAGGGAACGTTGAACTGCATTTCCGTGAAAAATGTTCGTGTCAATCAATGTTTCCAATGAGGTTACTGATCCACCTAAACTGTGCGATATAACCTTTGACTAGGGTAGAAAAGATTAAGGAGTACAAACTGCCGTGTTATTGCGTGTAAACTGATTGGAAAATAACCCTTATCTGGTCATTATATATCCTTAGACATTTGGTTTGTAACATGATACACCTCAGTAGAACAAAAGAAAGGTGAGGTTTGAAAAACAGTTTTTTAGCGGAATCAATTCAGTATGTAAGCTTAAACTATTTGAATTTAGTTGGGAGCATGTTATACTTTCGCATTTAGCTTTTGTAAATGGTGTACAGGGAGGTTTACGTAGTATACAGGTGATGGGGAGTGCATCATAGCAAGCTTATTCGAAATACGTAGTAATGGAATGCTGGGTGTGGAATGGTATGTCTTATTACGAATAATACAGAACATACTTGCAAAATGACCACCGTATATTTTTTGATATGAAAGTAGGTTCTACTGTGCAATTTTCTATGCAACTCATGTTCCTTTTTCTTCTAGTAATGGACATGGGACGTGGATTTATATGACTGCTCAGTGTATTTTTCCCAGGACCAAAATTCCTACATTTAGGAATAGAAACTAAGTAAAGCAGCCAATTTGATCTATTAAATACAAAAATAACATATGAACGGTATTCTTAGTTTTTTAGATATATAAAGTCGTCACTTTTTAAGGAAAATATGTGACTGTTTAGTGTATCAGCTTGTACAACATGAACAGATACTACACATGTGAGAAGAAAGACATCTCGGTTAATGTAAAATGTCTTCTGACTTTTAATAACGATGTACTTTACTTTATGTCTGGGATTGCTTGTGAATGCTGACAAATCAACGATATATAAGCATAGACTGCCAGTGGTCAGTAGAAGCTCATTTGCGATAGAGTTGTTTCCGAAATCATACGATGCCTGTATGTTGGCATGTTATCTTTTGTGATCGTGTCCTCTAGTTCTTATCGTCTACAGTAAAGAACATGTGCAACTGCAACATACAAAAAAATCTTTATGGTAGCAATATTGTATATTAACTTCCCACGGACATAGGCCTTTACACCCAAAATGTTAATCCATTAAATATATCGCCAGCTGGAAGTTGGAAGGTTAGATTCTTCTGCTAAGGGGATGATGCTAACAGTGCCACCACAATATAGCCGTAAATATGGTAACTGCAATATTTTACCAATGTAATACCAAATGGTATCTACATCGCATCTACATCTACATTAGCATTTTTGTCGAAAGAGAATGTAGGAAATCTGAGGATCATGCAGTTACCTGCAATGTAACTACATGTTATAGGTAGGTCCCTGGAAAACATTGCACGAGCAACACCGAACTACAAAATATCCACAGAAACAATTATGATTCGTTGTAAAAACGGTTGCTATGCCAAGATATTTCAAAAGATAAGATAATTTCTCAAGTTTAAGCTTGTTCACTCTCTTTCAATGGTTGTGGAAAAGAAATGACCTTAAAGAGGGTTTCTTTTGTAGCCAGGGCCTATAAATTGTAAGATTTTTCATGTGGGAGTTATTGGAGGAGGGAAAAGTAAAGAACTAAAGGCAGCTTTTTAATTCCAAGCAAATGCAATCGCATTATGGGACACAAGTAAGTCACTTCAGTTCCTCATTAGTTATAGCTGATTCACCAATGTAGGGAACATTTGAAACAACAAAGTTCTAGAACGGATTTAATTCCAGTCTATAACACGAATTCTCATAACAATTCCGCGTGTAATATTATAAATCTGGAATCCCAGAAAAAATCTGATACAGGACGGTGTACTTTCAGACTCAAATTCTTCAGTTTAGTACGACTGCTAACACGCATGAGTGCACTCATCACTGAGGGAAACATTTGGCATCATAAGCACGTAAACGTTTTGACGAAATAAGCTTGACATTTTTGCCTCTCTTGAGGAAAAACATTGGTTTTAGCTTACTGTGAGATCAAACTTCTCCATTGACCGATAAACCTCCCAGACTCTCTCCATAATCCACCCAAACTCTGTGGTTGGTCATACCCAGAGATGTCGAGACTGCGGGTATCTTTTTATTGAGGATTTATACTGAAATAAGTGAACAGCAAAATTCCCTCTTGCTGATTTAAAATAGCAATGTAATGAATACGTATGGAATGCACTAAGTGAGCCAGTCTTCATGTTGTATTGAGCGTGTTATAACAATCTTTTTTCAAACTTCAACATTATGTAAGTGCATCCAGTTACCACCACCATTGCGTAAAGCTGTTGCAAACGCAGAAAGCACTGAAATGCCTTATGTGGAGGATTGTTTGTTAATCAATTGCGTCTTCTAGCAATGAAAGAAGCTAAGGCAATCTCCTTACAAACGCAAGCAAAAGTTGTGAAAATTTCAAGCGTTATCTTTAAATTCACCTTTTGGAAACATGGGTTGTCTGATAAATAATCCCAATTTAAAATTAAAAACAGCTGTTAGAAATTACTGAAAGAGTGAAGTTATGATATGCGTCACTACTAGCATAACTTAGATTCTTCATTTATTATATTCTGCGAAAGTAATAGTCACAATTTCTTTTCCTCCTTAATGTATTTGGTACCTAAAGTAGCAGAACACACGTTCTTCACTGATACCTACGCTTCATGGAATGGTTATCACTTGAGATTGACTCTATTCACTACTCGTTTCTAGGCTTGGATTAACTCGTACTTTACATTTTAACTTTACTTCACCTGTAATCTGCTGGTGGGATCTGGAAATATGCTCGTTCTCAATATGTCGTGTTCATGTGGTTCTTCAGTTTTGCGTAATTGGCCTCACTCGATCCCTCCCCCTCTTTTACAAAAAGGAGAGGATACCGGTAATTTTAATTCGTTATGAAAAGCCACTAACAACTTGATGTAAGATTTGTCCATCATGCTCCCTTGAGTTATGATGACGAGAAGTTTGCCAGAATTTGACTTCTGTCTACCAAATATGACCTCCATTTTAACCCCAAAAAGATAAGAATGAGCAGAGGGGCCACTTATCTCACTTACCGCTCATCAACACTAAAAGACATTAGAAAGGATTTTAAAATTTATAAAATGTAAGGAAAGAATGCAAAGGAAAAGAAAATCTTGTACGAAATTCAACAAGCAGCCAAGATTGAGAAATTATGATTTAATTTGCTTCTGGTAACTTTTCCTTCCTATTTTGGGGTAAGGGGATTTTGTTTTTTCCTTCTATCATTTACTTTCATAAGAACATCTTAATTCTGGTTTGTACATGACTAGAGATAAAAACATATTAGACAATATACTAATAGAAGCAAAATGCTTCATTAATATGAACAGATAGAAAACTACACTGTATTTATTGATACATTGCCATCTAAAATAAAAGTAAGTTCAATATATCAAAATTTCATGAGATACTTGAAATACTTTATGTAAATGAAAGATTTTAAGTTTAAGATACTTTAAAAGAGAGTTTGAATTGGGTGAACCAGGGAGCTGCCACGGAGCTCCCTTGGTGAACTTGCATCCTTTACAAACGTTTTTCATTCTAGTTACGTTCATGTTAACGACTCACCTGTGGATAAACATTAACTGGGGTCAACTTGTTAAATATTGAATTGATTTTCAGCTCATGGTGTATAGTTACACTTAACAAAATCAACATTCGATAGAGCAAAAAGGTTTTTCAACCAACATGAATATCGCATAAGGTCAATGTTGCTAATGTGTTAACTTCGGTACTAGAGTGAGCGGAAAACCCAGAGGGCATGGGCCTTTATCCCTTACTTTTTGGATTTGTTCCAATTTAGTTCATTCCTTTTACAATCTTATTTCATGAGACCTCTATCCCCCTTTGGAACGTATTGAACCGGCCCCAGCTTCTGTGACAAAAGGGTTTCGATCTTAGTCACCACAGTAAAGAGCATGGTTTTCTTGTGCAATATGAGCACAAAAGATTAAAACTAATCTATATCTAAGCCTATGTTGAATTTAGAGCCAACAGAAGAAAAAAATTAAAAATTGTCGACTTTTAAGGAAATGGTTATATTCATAAAATCAGGCTACTGTTTTATGGTAGTAACCAGGAGTAGTAATGGTAGTAGGTATTAAAACGTTTGCTTCAATAGGCTAGAGGTTAGATAAGGTTTTACGGCTCAGTTGCTAAACAATTGGTGGGGCCGGCTACGGTTTTTTTTTCCAGTTGTGGCTCACTGGCTTGTTTCCCTACCCCATTGCTAATGCTGAACACCAAACACAATGGCAATAGGTTCCATTCTTAAAGTCTTCGGTATGACCCTGCCAGGAGTTGAACCCCAGACCTTCCATACGACTTCAGTAGGACTCAGTTATCAATATGGTGCTATTCTTGATAAAATGGATGTGTTCTGGTTATTGAGTCTTACAGTGGCGCCGCTAGGATTTGGTGATGGGGGCACCACTGGTGTCGTCATAATGCCACGTTATAGTCCCCCAAAGTGTGCGCAAAGTGTGCCTTTGTTATGCGCCCCTGCGATTGTGTACAGCAGTATGGAATCCAAAGGTGCCGTCTTGGGGGAGGGTCTTAGGGAAGGGGGTGTCCTCCTCCCCTGTGAGAAATTTCGTGATAATTTAAGTTGCTTAGATGCAAAATGGTGCTATCTTTGACATATTTTTTTAACTGATCATGTATGACTGGAAAATATCCATAATTAAGTGAATTGTAATTTTTGGTTAGGTGAAAGAGGGGAGTATGTGCCCTTCTATATTGTATACAGCAGTGTGGGATCCTTCCTTTGTCACTCCAAAACGGTGCCGTCCTAGGGGAGGGATCTAAGGGGAGAGGGTGTCCTTCTTCCTTTTGAGAAATTTTAGTTAATGTAAGTTTGCTTAGATGCAAAATGGTGCTATCTTTGGTATATTTTTGGATGTGATCAAATATGGCTAGAAAATATCCATAATTTAGTGAATTCTAATTTCTGGATAGGTGAAAGAAGAGAGTTTGCTGTCTAGGTTAGGTTAGGTTAGATGAGGTTTAACGTCCCAGTTTCTAACCAATTGGTTCAAATCGAGACGACCACGGCCTTTTCTCCAGTTGTGGCTCACTTGCTTGTTTTCCCTACTCCATTGTTTATGCTGAGCACCAAGCACAAAGGCAGTAGGTTCCATTTTTAAAGTCTTTGGTATGAGCCGGCCAGGATTTGAAACCTAGACCTTCCGGCCGCAAGTCGGATGCTCTAACCACTTGACCACTGTAGTCGGCTGAGTTTGCTGTCTAAGAGAAGGGTATGTTGTCAAGAAACCTCCTGAATCCCCACCCCCTTTTGGCTACATTAATGCCTTCTATTCGGGAGGGTTTTTACGTAAAATACTTCCGTGGAGTCCACAGAAACATTCTTGGACTATTACAAAAATTTTCCTTTGCTTTACTATGCATTATAAAAGGGTATTTAAGGCTGGAGGACACCAGTATAGGGCCTCCTGGAAGCTCTGGATTAATTATATAAAATGGGGCACTGACATGATGCTTATTACCCGACACCCAAATGATACTATAGAGTATGATGCCGAGCATTTCACAACTATCGTATTTTCACTAAGTTTGAACGAAAATCCAGAGAAACAGCTTCCAGCAGTGGGGAATGGGAGTGAAAGGATAGGTAAAGGGAGGTGATATGACCTTCATGATAGGTATAGCAAAAAGTACTAAAAAGTTTGTGTCAGAATGCTTTTCCGTCCTAAGTGTATTTACAATCACCATCTATGCCGGTAATGGCTGCTCGCCAGGTGCCCCGTAAAAATGTTTGAAAAATGTATAACGGCAAATACGTACTTTCAACCTTCCACACTATGCTACAAATAAGACTGAAAGATTTCATAGGCCCCTGAAGAGGTTGGAGGTGTACTTCTGTTTTGCGGAAAAGTATTGTGATCATAATAGTTGCACATGTATTATAACCTTAATAATGGTCATGAGATGTAGTGCAAACCGTGACGAATGCGCGCTAAGCGAGCTGGAATTTTTCATAAATAACATTACCATGACAAAACCTGCATTCATGCTCTGCATCGAGACACTTTCAATTCCCTAACAAACCTATATGCCAATCACAAAGCCAGTCTTTTATCTGAGAATTCGTAAACAGCTTTCAACTTTTGTTGCTGTGCTTCTGCGGGAGTTACGACCGGAAATTATTGATAATAAGGACAATATTGAGGTAAGGTTTAAAGTCCTCGAAGAGCGCGAAAGTTTTGACATTTTGCGGGGGATTTGCGATAATTCTGATAGTTTGAGAACCATTTGTGATACTAGAAAATTATTGCAATAAATCCGTCACTGGTCGAAAACACACGTCACCCTACCCTCTACAGAAATCTTTAGCTTAAACGCCTGTTGGGATCATTTTAAAAGTTTCAAACAAAAATCTGAAATCGATGGGGGCCACTGGAGTCTTAAAGTAACTACCCTTAAAAAAAAGACGTTATTTCTGCCTTTGGTATTTTTAATGGCATCCAACAATAATGTAGGCTAATAACTCCTTTTATTAGACTTAAAATGTTCTATTACATTTTTTTACGGTGACCTTAATGAACTCGAGCATACATCAATTATCATCGTCGTTTACTTTCATGCTTATTATGGCAAATGTGAGTCTTGGTTTTAAATGTTTGCTAAATGAAAGATTATGTTTCGGCAGGGACTTCATTTTGCTTTTTAAGATTGCAAAAAGTAATCATTTTTCACCTTAGAAGGCGGAACAAATAGTCATCGAAAAAGCGAAATCGTGACCTTCAGACAATATCAGCATAATTGCTTTGATAAAAAAATACGATTTAAGTAAAATCTACAGCCAAAAGGTTTATCAAACCCATCTGTAGTTTTCAAATATATCAGGGGAATTAACTGTGTTCTGTTTTTTCTATCTTGCAACCAAGAAAGGCCGTATGGAGCTCGGTTCTGCAGTTTAAATTTACTTATCTCAGTTGAAATCATTTTTCAAATATTATTGGATAACTGAGATAGACAATCGGTTTTTTCCAGAGGTAAAAGGAAGTAACAGTGCACCATGCATGATTACATGGTGGGTTCCAAACTTGAAAATAATGGTGACCCTTGACTTGTGGTGAATCATATAAGCCATCGCTCTTAGTCAACTGTTTTTGCTATATAAGTCAATTCTTTTTATAAGGTTACGGATACCTTATGTCACGGTTGACTAAAGTTATTGTCAATATACGTAGGTAAGTTATTCAATTATTAGAATTTTGTACCCTGGGAGTTCTATTGATTGTGCTGCGTCACATTTTGGCCTTGTTACTGAATGTAAGAATAACTGTAGTTGTTATTTACAGTGTTGTCGCGCAGCCAGCTGAACTGTATTAGAGTCAATCGCTTAGGCACGGAAAAAGATCACATCCTTTCTTTCAAAATGGCAGTACTGTTATCACTTATAATGTTCTGTCTGGTTTTTCAATGCCAACATGATTTGAGCAAAGCTCAAGGTAAGTAAAACCTTTTTGTACGTTTTGTTTTGTTGGCGAATTGTTTTTGATTTCTAAGTTCTAAAAGAGATTATTGATTGAAGCTATTCAAATGTGGTCAAGGAAGTATATCTAGTCCTGAAACGAACATCTACATGACTTCCTAATCAGGCAGTGTCATCACGTCATATGAGGTTAAAAAACGTATTTTAGGCAATTTGGCCTGCGAAAGAGTTTCTTGGTGGAAATGATTTGAAACGTTTTGACAGATAAAGTTGTAACGGTGATGGTAATTTATGCTATCATGATACATAAACCTCTTTCAGAAGAACTCTACCTTTAGCCTTTCAGGATAGCTCATTTTGAGTCCCACGCAATAAGGGGGTAAGTGACTAATACTTTCCAAGCAGGAAGTCGAAATAGCCGTTTTCAGAGTTTTTAAAGTAACTTACAGGACGTAATTTACTGAGAAGGAATAAAATACGTCCATATAAAGTAAATAAATACTTTTCCTCATTTAACAATTACTACAAACGTTTGAAGCTGCTTCTCAGTCACATCTAAATTCCATGATAATTTTTGTTCGCTAAACACAGCACGTGTCTCAACATGTGAATTCAGATATCACTTACCAGATTTCATGTAATTTGTGGTAATTCGAAATTAACGTAAACTGTTTGTAGTTTGGATTTACTGTAAAACAAACTATTGTAATGCAAAAAACTGCAAACGTATCTTCTCCAGGAAAAATTAAGGTTTTATTTCATTAAATTTCTTTCTCACAGTGAAATGGGTTCTCTTACCTTTGTATCACCTTTGTATAAAGTATTTATAATTTGAACACATTTTTGTTATATCGTAGCTCAACGGTAAAAAGAAACTATATAGAACATAGGACATATCTGTCAAATTCATATAGTGGCAAGCAAGCACATCATTGTAGTTTTCCAACCGGAACTGAGCTTAACTGGCTTGTAAGTAATTTCCGTATTAAATCAATTTATTTGAATAAGGTTTTACCCCATCTGCAGCAATACAGGCTCATGTACGTTAAAGTTGCAAACTTTTCTCCGGTGGATAACGAACTCAAGAATGCAGATCAAATTTAGTGGATTGTTCCTGGATGAAAAATCCACCTTGCTTTCACCCAGACAGACATCGAGCAACGAACGCTCGGTTACTAATCTTCATAGCTTCAAATGACACTTCCTTTATCCACCCAGCCGCACCACCAGTTATGATGGGGGGCTTTGCCCAACTTTTACATAGAGGCAACTGGATTTAATTTGACTTGAATAGATTTCAGCTAGGTTATATCTGTAATAAAGAGAATTTTTAGCGGAATTAGTTGCGTACCGGTAAAGACAGAATGGTACATGTTTCTTAATCACTTTACCACAGATTGTGAAGATCATTTAGAGTGTAAATATTGCAAGCCCTACCTTTAAGTGTGGGTATGGTGCGATAAATGTGCACAAAACAGCAGGCCATGGCACAGCTTGTAGCATGAGTCTTTACAAAATATCCTTCTCGGTTACACTCTTACTATCATATTGCCATAACTAAAGGTAATTTTTTGGGGAAATTTATTACGAAATCTCACCTTACTCTTTCAAAGAAATGTCGATATAATACTCATTTGTAAACAAAGATATGCTAAACAAATATCTTAAATAATACCCTTGCCGCCGACTGGTCTGTGTTTTGTGGTACTAAAAGAAGACATCCTGTTATGGATAGCAATTAGCCTCTAACTCGTCCAACTCCCACACCAGGCGCAGATCCAAGGGGGGTTTTCCCGTCCTCAGCCCCCCTTTTTGCCACATCAACAATAACAAATACGCGTGAATTAGCATAATATTAATCTAGGAGCCTCAAGGAGGCTGTCAGCTCCCCCTTTTTGAAATGTCTGGATCTGCACCTGCACACCCCTTAGAAATTGTCTTTTTGATAAATTCACGAAGTCTGTTTGATTCGCTCGTTCGTCACAGCTGTTTGTAGCCTCATTTTGTTTTTGTTTTTAAAAATAATTGCGTCAAATTCCGGGTTGGGGGATTTAAAAAGAGCTTAGCACCCTCTTTCCCTCTTTGCAGTGACAAAATTAAATGAGGATAATTAAAGAAAACAAAGAGTAAAGAACGAGTTGAGGAGAATTTCTCACAATTTTTAAAAGTATTCTTAAAATGAAACAATCTGTTGGAGTTGGATGGAGCTTTCCGTCATACATGTGATAAAATCTATTACTAGGATCACGACAAGGTATAGGGTTGAAATGTGCGAAAAAATGGAGATCGCTGGCAGTTTACAGATCATAGATTAATCACACTTACCCTCTCCCCTCTCCCCTTCCACAGACCTTTTCGTTTTAAGGATGCAGTATTCGCCTTTAATGTATTTTAAACCGAAAATTGCCGCTAGCTTTCCACGCAATTGTCGATGTTCACACTCCACGTGCGATGAGCATTATAACTATAATGAAACACCTTTTGTAGAACATACACAAACACACGCCAAAGCTATCTTCTTAAACAAAATGCACATCTCTCGCTTTATGCTGGATAACATATTTGAAGTAACTCATTTTAGCAGTTGGGCCCCACCAGGTGCCCGATTTTGTTAGGTTTCCTAGACACCTTACTGTCTAAAAACAACTCTGCACTTCATCAGTGCTGGGAAAGTGGAAGTAATCACCTTTCACTTGTAGATTCTTTCCACAATTTCTTGCAATGCGAGGGGAAAGTAACCATTACGAAGGGACCATTTGCGTGCTTCAGGCACCTGTTCAAACGTTACAATTCGTGGACAATTTTCTGCACCATGGGGGATGCTAGTTACCTTTATTCCATGATCACCCTCACATGGTTTGATGGTAATTGTAGAACTTTTTGCTGCATTTGTGTTGTAGAGTGCCGGGTTTTGCAATCTAATGTGTATGGGATACCGAATTTCACCACAATGGCGGTCCAGGCATAGTATACCTGTAAACTCCACGGCTGTAGGGAAGCAGTTAACGAGGGCATGTTTTCCAATTTTGAAAGTAGGAGACATCATGTCATTTGATACCTGCTTCTTTCCAGAATGCAGTCTAATGAAATTGATGCTCATGTTTGATTGTTTAGCTGAGGATGACTGAACAAAAAATGAGTTATCATGGTTAGAAACTGTTTCAAACTACATCGCAGAACATCTGAAATTCAACTTTTTGGCGAGCCTTTAACTGGGAATGGACCATGGCCGCTACGGCCAGGCGCTTGTATGAAATACTGTCAGGATTTTGCCCACATCACTTTTGCGAAATTTTAACGCTAGTTAGACGCAGAACTGTAACGATTTTTATGTTACGAATTCCATTCCCTGAACTACAAAGGTAGGGCTTGCCCAATTGTCTGACCTTTATTTCATCCATATTTGGTCTGAGGTCGGCTTGGGTCCTGTAAGGCTACTTTTCTTGAAACTGCCCGGTTAATATAAATATCTTGCATAGACTATGTTTCGGAAAGAATAAATGTGATGGACCCATCTACGGTTGAGTATAAATTGAACTCTTAAACGGTTGGGAAAATATTTTAACCAACTTTTCACCAAAGCTGGTCACGTATATGTTCAAACCATTATTGGGCAATTTTTGACCAACAGCCGTTGGGTAATAGCTTAACCAAGTGGTTCGGTAAACAGTTTGATCAATGAAACGACCCCCAAAATTACCCAGCAGTACCTCCTTCCTCAATATTGGTTAAAAAGGTACCTTTTATTGGTAACATTTAGTGATATTAGTTTGGCAAGCATGCTTATAATGGGTGTATTTATGGCTGGCCACATGTATGCCCTACTACATTGCATAAATCTCAGATCATCCGTAAGGATGGGAGATTGGAAAACTCGAAGATTTTGTTGAAGTAAATATGAGCACAAAGATATCGTGTCCAGTGTTCAATGCTTGTATCAAACTTATAATCAAAACTATCCGGGAAAAGCATGATGCTGCTGGTAATCCCAAGCCCAATTATTTAGGCTAACCAAGTTCAAACTCACAAGTTAAAGTACCCTAGCCTATTGTTAGGCTAGGCTAGCCTAGCCTGGGTGGGCCTGGACTCACTTGCGATTCCTAGTTCTTTCTAAACCGTTTGATTATAAGTTCGATATAAGCATCAAGTACTGCACAAAATACATTGTGCTCATATTTACTCTCAAACACAATCTACAACCCTCAAACCAGCATTCTTCAAGGTAATCTGAGACTTCCATCATGGAGTCTGTCGTTGTCCTATGAACTAGCTATGACTGTGGACGTGAGATACGTAATTTCTTAAGTAACGTTCACATGCCCATATGTTCAATGCTTTTATCACATTTACATATGCGGATTGCACAAAATTTGAGCGGAAAAATTGTCCAAAGTTGGACAAAAAACTGTTATTCATAATTTGTCAATCCCTGTTAATTATGTTTTGCTTAAAAAGCCTTATGATGGTAAAAGGGATGCCCAACACTGGTCATAAACACAAGTGCCCAACTTAAATTACCCAATCATTCAATAGTGTACAAACGCACCATGGCACTGTACTGGATGACCCACTCGATGATACGTAACAAAACCAATGGATACCCTCTTCCTCATTTTTAGAAACGAATGACCGCGATTGATCCACTGCTTACTGATAACTTTGAACCCTTTGCAGAGTCATTGAAAAATAATAGTTAATCACTTAATCATCCTTTTCCTAATAAGCAAGAACAACTTGGAGGCTAATCTTTTACTTAAAAAAATATTAGCTGATGCATTAATACCGATGCTTCTAAGAAGAAGTTTCACTAAGTACTAAATGTAGTCCATGTTCAACTACTAACATCGGATGTCATAAAAACAGGTAATGAAATATGAACTCTGCAACAGAGGAATTGTAGTCGATCTTTTGCCTTTAAGTACTATGCATCATCTTCAGACCTTTGGAGTAGTCTCGGGCACTGACGCTAGGACCTTCGGTCTACTTGGGATGCAATTGTAAGACCAACTTCAAAACTTTCGGGTTTAAGACACATTTTTGGGCGTTTCCTCTTGCCTGTAAGATTGTTACACAGTCATTAACAAGGTTCGTTACCGTGTTTTGAAGAGACCTGATGCCTACATGGTTTTCTTTCTTGCCATATATACAGCGTGGAAATATGATTTCAAATAAAGGAAGTAACAGAAGCTCCAAATCGTGGCTTAACAGTTGAGTCTATAGCTTGTTTGAATATTGCAGTATCATTGTCTAGTACGTGGAAATATAGACTACTATACAAACGTTGAAAGCAGGAAAGTTCCCCATTGCTTTGTCGAAAGAAAAGGAACCATTACTAAACTGCTCCTTATTCAGCACGAGCCAAGTCTGCGGTTGTAGAATATCAGATTTTTGTATAGATTACGATTTTGTTCCCACTTGCCATGAAAATTTGCAAATATTGTAATGTTTAAATACCGATCCAAATAAACTATAACAAATACGTAAGCTATAGGAAAAGTTTTTACCTTTTCGTTTCCTCATAGTCATTGGCCTGTAGAATGTTAATGGTTTTCATACCTTAAAAATCTGCCCCCTGAATCTATAAGGCAGTCTTTTCTCAACCAGTTGGTTGAAGAGCGCCTTGTTTCAGGACGCGAAGTCAGCCAGAAAAGAAAAAAAATTGAATCTTTAGTTACATGATTACGTTTTAATATAGCGCATTTTATCCGACGCTGATGGAAATTAGTAGTTTACTTTGCTTATTCTTAAAACTTACGTTGCTTTGTATTGTTAAGTTACAAATGTAAGCGGGATTTTATTTTCCAGTTTCTGGGGAAAGGTGTTCCTTGGATAGTTTCATCAATCACATGTGGGCCTCGAGTTATAAAATGTTGAGGAAAGCTGCTTTCAATTTTTTGTTGATAGGGTAATTTTATGTCCTGCTCCTAATATATCTTCTGACAACTAGGACTGTAGGAAACACAATTATAATACAGACGGTTAGTAAACTAATGACGGGGAATGGGTTGCAAGTGTATACACCATATGGTGCAGTGATGTGTCTACAACCAGAGTCCTAAGACGTAAATTAGGAAAATCCATTAAAAGTGCAGTGACCCAGCCAAGGATGGGGGAGGAGGAGGCTGTAACTCTTCCAGACTTTGAAGTGGCCTCACTGTGCCTTCAATTTAATTAGATTTGTTTTGTTAAAGATAATGTCCGAACTCACGTTTTACAAAGAAAGAATAGAATTCAGGACTGAACTTTAACATATAAACAGAAATATTTCCGTGGGGCGCTCCTGAGGGAATTTAAATGTGTGATGCACAATTAACACTGGGTACAATTTGTGGAAGAGTTGTCTTAATTCAAATTCTAAAGTCCTGAAACCACATTGATCATTCATGTTCAACTTAACACCGGTTTATAAGACAAGTTACATGATTCTGTTAGTCTAATGTTGTTTTCAAAAACTTGTATATGTTTTCAGAATAGACTGTTATATTTTGGATATTTGAAGAAGCTTTACATGTTTTTTAATGTCTACAATTGCTAATAGTTCGGAGATTACAGGTCTTACTTCACTGGATCTCCTCGTGGGCATGGTAAAACAAACAGAACCAATTTCCTTTACAGTTTTGATACCTTTAGAAAGTTGTATTCACACTGTAAATACGCAGTCAAATATTATTTAAACGCACTTCGACTATAGTGACGACTTTTTCCCGGTATGATTATTAAGCCTTACTTGTGTGAAATTAGAGCTTAAAACAGTACTTCTGAAGCATGGTACCTTCCTGGCAACCAACAATAACCGAGAGAGTGTCATATTTTCAACTTTATTTTGCCGGGGCAAAATATCCATGACGTTGGTATAAACCAACACAGAGCAGACATGAATATTGTTAAATGTTTCCATTATTGGACGATTGGAAGCTGAATCTTCTTTCTGAAATAGACTCAGCATCGCGTGAGCAACAATGCCGAATTTGTTTAGGTCACTGAAGTAGACAAATGGCAAGTTCCTTTGGCTATCAGAGGCAGTGTAAGTGAATGATATCTGAATAAGGAAAATTACAGATGGTGTTTCCTTTTAATTACAAATGCATTTGTCGCATATCAAATGTTATCTGGGTCGCGCTTTGCAGATGTATACCAAGTTTGTGCTTCACTTTTCCCCAGTGAATAGATAAACCTCTGTACTACAACACTGCAATGCACACAGCACAGTGCCAGTAGAAGCTCAAACGCAAAGGTAACGTCCATTATGTAGGTAAGATACTGACAGGTAATGCGATAGTGAATACTATTTACCGTGATAGGTTAGGGAAATCAGAAAATCTTACGTGCCTACCGGGGTACCAGTCTGTAACCACCAACTTTGTCACAAAACTCCTTTTGACACAATCACCGCCCAGTTTTATAACAATTTTGCTATTTTATGCTTTATTAGTTGTGATATGTTGCCCGTGTCATCTTCACAAAGGATGTTATGAACAAACATGTGAAAAGGGCCACAGTGCGCCCCAGTCTTCCTTAATAAATGTCGTAATATCTTAAGTTTTCAACTGTTCACAGGTATGTCCTGTAACGCAGAACTTACGGCACAAACCTACCCACAAACTTTGCTCTCACCTAACTTTCCCTTGAACTACACGAACGATCTACACTGTGTCATTCACATTACGGCGATAGAGGGAAGAGCCATAGAAGTGGAATTTATTACATTTGACTTAGAAGAAGAAGAAGACTGCAAAAAAGACGTTCTTGTTGTAAGTGATAATCTGTTGGGATTATATTTTCTACTCTTCATGCTTTCTACGATAAGTATCAAATCATGTGATACCATAACCAAGGGGTTTATCTTTGTTTGCCATCATGTGTTACTGAAAAACTGCTGATTGACTTCAAACAGAGAACTGGTGTCAATACCGTAAGTTAACGAAATGCTACCATAATAGTTGCTTGATGAACAGAAATAATAAACGATGTTTCATTTGCAGAGTAAACTCGAACGGATAAGATAACAGAAGACTTTTGTTCTATGCTTGCCGAAAGTAAAAGTACATCTTAAGTGTTTGCATTCTGTCCGGGGCCGGGTGGTCCTGGGTGGTGCCGGACGTGAACAGAATGACTGACTTTGATATGTACAATTGAGAGCATATAAAAGTGTGACTTTTGGATACCTCAAATGACCTCTGTCTCCAGCAACACTCCAGAATTCTTTAAATTAATATGGAGCAGCTACATATAAAGTATGATATTCCTCGAAGTTCTTCATCTTGAGGTGTCATGTGTACTAGATTTTCCCAACTTAACCTCTGCGACTTTCAATGACATTGACCTGAACCAAATTCAGTATCATTCTGTAACTCAATGTGCAACATGTACATTCTACTTGAGATATTCCTCTAAGTTTCACTTCTTGAAATATCATGTTTATGAATTTTCACAATTCGACTTTCAATGACCTTAAATGACCTTCAACCTTAGCAAGAAACGAGACACTTTTGTTACAGTGTAAGGAGCTCACACATACTATTTGTTAGATTGACTTAGGTTGAAGGTCGTGTGATAACGTTTTTACAAGGTTTTTGCACTTAATGTATAGTGAACCTATGTGACTAAAACCCCCAGTGACCGCCAGTGACCTCCGGTGACCTTAAGTTACCAGTGACCTCGAGTGACCCTATATGACCAATGACCCCCACCGAAAACAACAAGGTTTCGGCATTGATATGTTAGGTATGAGGTTTTTTAATTTACGCTTTTAGAGATGTCCTTGTTGCCAGCAGATTGCAAGAGCGTTACTTCACTTCTGGTGACCTCAGATCAAATTAGAACGCCATTAAAAACAGTACGGTTTTTTGTCTTAATGTGCAAATCTGTAATCAGTTAAAAGTATCTAAAAATCGTGCTTACAAGGGTATTTTTTCACATTTGGTGACCTCACATGACCTTGAGCTCACGAAACACATTCAGAAGTGTTCTTTTTTCATATCGAATTAATATACGAGGTATGAAAAGAACGTATCACTATTATCTGAGGTTTCGTGGGTGCAAGTTAGGAGTCACATGCGCACACGTGTACACCGTTTACGATGCTCTTACATACAGATCTAAGCTCATGCAGGCACAAAAATAAAGAGAATTAAAAAATATGAACATTAGAGAAGACGGAAATAAATAGCAAACATCAGAACAACGCCCATATCTACACACTTGTACATTGAATCGCCCTAGTAATTGTACCGAACCTTTACGCCTTTGCAAGGAATCAAAAATAATGTCCTTAAAGGAGATGGACATAATGAAATTTAGGTAACCTGACTGAAAGGAGAGCTTAGTTCTATGACCAGTGCAAAAAACCGTATCTTAATATCTTGTTACACTGAGGAGTCACTGCATATGTAATAGCTGCCATTTCTTTAAACCACTGACTTGTAGCAAGTCTATTTTGACTAATCATGCTCACTTTGTGTCTGAGATCTCCAGTGTTATTCTTTATACTTTGTTTCATTTTTCTACCAACGCAAGGTCAGGTTGTGGTTTTCAGTGTCAAATAGCAAACTGGCAGTACTGAGTCCATGTAATCCCAAGATCATTTTCTTAATTGAGGTCAGACCTCAACAAAAAATAAAAATAAAATTTAAAAAAACATAAATACCTGGTAAAAGGGTAGTGAGCCTGTGACATCATCACAGACTTGCTAAACGTGGCATATAACAGCGACCTTATCAATAATTGGAATGGTGATATCTCAGTAACAGAAGAAGATATGGAGCTGAGGGTTTTTGCACGGGGTGCAGAGTTTTTCTCTTCTTGCTTTTGTGGATCTGAGGCCTGAACCTGTCCAGCCCCTTTAAATGACAATAGTAATAAGCATATTGATGTGTTTGCCGTTGTCAAGATTTATGGCATGTTTTTCATTTCAACGAGGTTGATATACCATTCGCCATATTCCGATTATATTTCTCCATCCACGTTTGGCGTCCAGCGTTTAGGGCTCTAAGATCTTCCCTCGCAGCACTTCGCTCATATAATAGACACATAGGCCCAAGAGGTCATGGTGTGGTCCAACGAATCGCTCGGATACGTATAGCAAGACCCTAAACCACTGAACGACAATCTAGCGAAAAAAATCAGCATCGCGACACAGTAACGGAAGTGCAACACAATTAGATCGAGGGTGTTGCACCCGTTTCATTGTCAAATCTACTGGTAATGAGCTGTGACGACCAATATGCAAATCAGAAAAGAGGTGACGTCACGAAAGAATAACATGTAACGTAACCGATTTCACCCACTTTATGTTTGCAATATCAGCGTCACCCAAGGAAAGAAAACATATTTGAAAAAATCGCAGTTTGTAAATGTTCTTGCAAACTGACCAATCAACCTGTTGTCTTGTAACGACACTGTTAATGTGACGTAAAACTTGTTTACACCCCCCCCCCACCAGTTAAAAACGTCAGTGTTATTACGCTGCAGAGCCTGTATGGTCTCCTTACATGATTAGCCTATAGCAGACATGAAGGGGAGGACATAAAACTCGTTTTTTTACTTTTGAGTTTAATTTGTTTTCATGAATGACGATACATTTTACAATGCCAATGCTGTGTATAGAAACTTTATCACATTCAATTGTCCAGCGTGAGTAACGAGAAAAATTCTTCATCATGGCATCGTAACGGAGGCCAAGCGTGGATGACGTAAATTCCATGATAATTTAACTATCACATTTTCTGATTTCTATGTAGGTGTATGACGGAATTGGCGATGGGCAAAGACTGATACAACATTCATGCGGTCCTCACTTTGCTTGGCCTCACTTTCCCGATGCTGTAAGATCGTCAAGTAACGCAATCACTCTAGTTTTCATTACAGATGGTAACCAAACGGGCAAAGGTTATGAGGCCAGATTTAAAACAGGTAATGCTAATGGTGAAGAAAGGCATATTGTAGCAGATATCAAATCCTTAAAGGGAAAAGAAATTCTGTTTTCTAAGTAGGTACGTTTGATAAAGCAACAAATTATAAACAATTGGCAGTAACCAGCCTCACTGTACCTTGTCCCGTTCTAGAGATAAGGCTATTTATTGCAATTGTAGGGTGCCACCGTAAATGACTTGAAGCAAGTCTGTAATAAAGTCATAGAACCACAAATATTATGCATTGGCTATGTTATTCTTTATAATCTGTCTCAATAATTTCTTTAATACTCGCGGGACTGATAAGTTTCCGTCTAAACTATGTATTGCCGAGGCTGCGAAATTTTAGAAAGAATGCACAATTTTTTTAATTTCATTTCCAAAACTGAAAAAAAAACCTTTCCAAAGAAAACAAAAGATATTCATTTAAGATATGTCCTAATATGGCTCTGATAGGAAATTACAGACTTGCTTCAAACCGACTGCAGTGGCCAAGTGGTTAGAGCATCCGACTTGCAGCCGGAAGGTCTAGGGTTCAAATCCTGGCCGGGTCATAACAAAGACTTTAAAAATGGAACCTACTGCCTTTGTGCTTGGTGCTCAGCATAAGCAATGGGTAGGGCAAACAAGCCAATGAGCCACAACTGGAAAAACGGCCGTGGTCGTCTCGACTTGAACAAATTGGTTGGAAACTGGGACGTTAAACCTCATCTAACTTACTAACTACAGACTTGCTCAAGTCATTTATGGTGACACCCTGTCATTGTTGCAGTAAATAGTCATATCTCTAGAATGCAACAAAATACAATAAATCTGTTTGCTGTTTCTTGTTTATAATGTGCTGCTTTATCATATGTATCTACTAAGACAGCAGAATTTATTTTCCTTTAATTTTATACATAAAAAGTAATGTTTCACATGTTGTAACCATATTTGTGTAGCTGATATCATGGCAGCGTCAGAAGTTTTGTTCCACTTGTTATGGTAGAAGGACTTTCAAGGGACAGTTTTGCACATTTACCGATTACTGTTGGTGAAAACCATTAAGCTTCAAACTTCTGAAGCGTACTTTTAGTAATTAAAAAGATATCGTTTCATATGGTGGACTAAATAGGTCAGGGGGATTGAGGGGGTTCGGTGAAAATTGTCATTCTGATTAAAATGACATTCTTCTTCTTTGAAAATCAGCAAAGCCGTTGTTATAACATCAATTGACTGTCTTGAGGTTATTTGAAACTATTTTGCGCGGCATCTAAATTTAAAGGGAAAATGTCTTTTGGTGTGACAATATAAATCAATAATATTACAAAAATACAATTGACATAGAGTTACCCCATTTGAACTTATACTGGAGCATCGAGATATTCTAATAAATTCCCAGCCTGTCTCAATGCTACAGTTGTAAATGTATTGCATTCACTTCCCAGTGAAAAATGGGACGATTTTGAAAGATTTTGAAAGACGTTTTTACGTATTCCAATTTCGTCCTACGCCTTTTGTACGATTTTGGAAGGAAAAATTGCTGCTGGGGATTGGAAAAAGGAGATTTTCTACCTCAATTATCCCCGGGTACGGTTACTTTTTATACCACGATGAGACCTTGAAGGCTATTATGGATTATATTCCACAATGGAATAGTCCAGGCAGCAATACTGGAATGTGTAACCGTCCTTGCCGATTTGTAATGGCAGGACGATTTTGGAAGACTGGACGAAATAGTCCAAAAGCAGTAATTGTTCGTCCGATTTCCACTGGGCTTGCTCGCTTCTCTTTTTAATGTAGTCAGGCCCGTATACAAGAGGTTCGGAAAAAACACTGCAAATACCCATGGTCCCCTAAGGGTAGTAAAATAGTAGCATGGTGGCCTTTTGTGTGATTGTATCATGTACAGCCCTCAAAAGATAAAAAGGTTAGTAACAATCTATCCTGAAAACCACACCTTAATTCACATATCACGAATCTGAACCTTTCCATAAGAACGGTGCATGTGGGCTGTTAGAGTTACCTTAACAGAAATGAACTGATATTTTTAATGTATCAGAATGTAAGTGAAATCTTCTATTATTATAGTTGCACAGGAACCATCAATCTTTGTGTTAGCGGCCCAAGATAAAAATCGCCTCCACGTAATTCGGCGTCATAGCGCCCTGAATTATGGACTTGTACCTGATGGGATACAATCGCCGCAAGCAGTGGACTACGATCCAGTCGAAGGATTTGTGTACTACTCTGATATTGCAACAAAAGTTATTGGAAGACTCCCAGTTTTAGGAGGAGAAACAGAAATTCTTCACAAGAAGCAAATTTCCAGTAAGTAATTAAAAACAACGTCCTTTTCATAATGAAAGGAAGGTCCTTAAAGTGCTCGGAGCAGGTCAAAGGTCACTTGAGGTCACAGAGGTCAAAAGCAAAATTCTTTAAAACACGATATTTCAAGATAGGAATGATAGATACTTTCCTTGCGTAGTATTTACAATTATCATTTTAAGAACACGACTCGCGCTATTCTTGGTGATGGGGGAAAGTTTGTTAAAGGCCACCAGGAACCAAACTACGGTAATATTGTAAACTATACTTGACGACGCCATGTTTCAAGATGAGGAATATTGGTCTTTCTTCATACTTAATACTTACACTTGTGATATTAAGAGAAAGGTTTCTATTGCACTTCATGAAGTTTTTATGTCATTTCAGGTCATTACGGAAGAGGTCAAAAAACGAAAACGTTATTAATGCCACATTTCAAGATAAGAATGATGGATACTTTTAAAACGTACACTAGGAGTTTTTTTTTATTTTAAGAAAGTAAAGGTATCACTGTTGGTGGAGGTCAAATCTCAAATGATTTCACTGAAGAACTTCAAAAACCTTGTACTGTAAACTGTTTGCAACAAGGTATTACGAGACGACTAACATTGGAGGATCTCATTTTTAGAATGTGAATATTATCATTAAGAAAAACGCCCATTGTTTTTGGAGCCGGTGAGAGGTCAAATAGTGTCACCATACTTGAAACGATGATTTTCTCGTTAACATGATATTAGTGTGAACTAGTTTGCAGACTAAAGGGTAAAAATTGCAGACAGAAAAACTGACGCGAGCAGCGCGAAGTGTAAGTGTATGGGCGGTGTAGGGACCCACCTTAGGGCCTCTGGTCTGGTTAAAAGGCAACACCTACACGGAAATTTTGAACATTTTTAAAATTATGGGCATTAGAGTAAAGCATTTGACTGTCTTCAAGGAGTTCACTGGGCAATAAATAGACCACTAAAATCACGACTGGAACCCCTTTTAAGAGTTTCTTAACTCGGATAACAGCCGATCAAGATGTTGATGAAGGAAAGTTTGATTGGGAGAACGGATGATTGTAGGAGTTGTATGACTGTGTTTTTAAACAGTATCCCTCAGGCTACCATACAGGAAGTAGGCCTAATTTTGCCAAGTAGCAGTAAACGATGCGCGCGGAGCGCACCTAAAAATATTGCATTTCCGGGGCAGTATAGAAGTTTAGAGCCTAATTTATGGCTTTTTCTTATACAAACGGTTAGCGCATGATTTGTGATAGATAATGATTAAAATAGATCCATCACTCAGTCGAAAACACACCTCATCCTACCCCCGTACATGTATAGCCTAAAGCTCTTTAGGTTTATTTTAAAAAAACGTGTCAAGGCCGGGACTCTGTAAAGATAATTAGCTTTCAGATGCCCTACGTTGCATAATTATACTAAAGATCCCCATGGTTCTTGGTGGAATGAAAGGTCATCTGAAGTCATCGGAAATCAAGTCGTGACAAGATCTTGAAAACAATTACTTTGTAAAGTGAAGCCTTGAGGGATCTCTCATTAAGCTGGCTCACACTTCACATTGCGTTTAAAAAGTGTAGTGATTTTGGTGGAGGTCAAAGAGCTTGTGATGTCACCACATGTCTAAATAAGAAAACCTCGTGCTTATGATACTGTAAGTCAAGGAGAACAACTTTGAGGGACCTCATATTTTGCACGAAAATGCTACACATTATTTACGAGAATCCAGAAGTTTGGAGGGAATCACATTTTTTGCCGTTAACAGAGGTCAAACTTTGAAGTCTTGTTAGTAAAGTGTATCGCATGTACACTTGGCACCGTCCAGACATAAAAACCTCGACATGTGTTTTTTCTTTCGGAGACGAATGACAGAAGTGACGTTTTGGTTACCTTCGTGGTTTGTTGAAACTAGAGAAGTCATTTTACCTACGTTACGTTTATATTACAATGTCAAATCCGCAATGATTAGGCAGTAAACAAGACGCATGATTTAGGCCTACACAGGTACAAAGTGACCAATGAAAGTCAACATATGGGTACACGCAGGCCTTCTACGTGTGCTGCTAACATGGCCGACTGAGTGAACAAAACACAAAGACACTGAAATAGTTCTCTTAAAGATGAACATAAGTGAGTATGCTGTCAGGTTCTGATTTCAACACAGTAATTCAACTCTTAAAATATGTAATTTTTATTTGACATTCTCTTAGATCCCTTCGCCCTTCGGATAGATATTGTTAACAGACTGCTCTATTGGTCAGACGCGGATATGGCTACAATTTCTGTCTCCAATCTAGAAGGAACTCAAAGGCAGACACTGATCGATTCTGACCTTCATATGCCCGGTGCAATTGTTCAAGAACCTAATAAGGGGTATGGAATATACCTCTTTTTTACAGACAATTACATTTAAAAATTGTTTCGACGTCGTTAATTTAAAGCATAGAACGCTCAATTGAACGATGAGATGTTATTGTATTGGAGGTGCGTATGGCTGTGTAGAAATTACATTATTTCAGCTCACAAGCGCAAGGTACTACTTTTAATTGGATGGATCTGAATACTTTTGCGCTTGACTTATGCAAATGTGTGTACATTTTCAAGAGCGGCAATTTGTTCTCAATATTGGGGGGGGGGGGGGATGGGAGACATGACAGCATTTTCAAATAATTTACTGTGTGAAAAATCAAAGTCAATCGGGGATTTCTCAAATATTGGGTGACCTGTCCCCTGTCCCCCGGGATCGCCGCCATGTGTAACACTTTTGCCCTGAAAAAACATATATATAACTTTAGAAGAAATAGTAAGCCTATGTGATGCCTTAACTGTGTTCACACATATTGGGTATACTAGAAAACAAAAAGCGTTCATAGATTAACCCATAGCAACTTATAACCATGGGCAACAGGAACTTTATTTCTGATAACACTGTTAATGTGGTAGGCCATTTTTCTCGATGCAAACTCGGTATAACCATAAAAGGACTGTCGATGAAGTCCTCAAAGAGCAAAGCCGAAAATCGCTTTGATTAGGCCTGAAAACATGCAAAGCCAATACACCCTTTAATGCATGGGTCTGATCTGTCAAGATTATGTCACTAGAATTCAATTTTTTTGGAATTTGTTTCCCTTCGAAAGTTTGCTTTTCATATGAATCTCGTCTTCATTACACTGATGTATATAGGTCTTTTCGTTCAGGTACATATACTTTACGGACTGGGGCCATCCTGCAAAGATCGAAGCCGCAGCAGGAGATGGAACGCTACGAACACCTATCGTCACTGAAAGAATTTCATCGCCTCAAGGGTTAACGATAGACTTAAATGGTAAGTGAACTTTTACATATTGTAAATCAACCAGCTTTGTTCTTAATATAACAACAATTATCTATTTTATCATCTACCCTTTGATGGTTGCTATATCTTGAAGATAAAATGCATAATTAACGGAAGAAGATATACTCGGGTGAAATGATTTGAAACTTAAGTAAGTCAAACATATTGAAAGGTGAATTTACAAGCATATAAGATTCCCATTAAATGACGTGAATAGTTTTAGGTTTGAAAATATTGAGCACACTTGCTTATGAGTGATTAAAGTATAATGTCATTGCCGTCTTTATGTCTCAACTTTGGATTCCAGTACTGTTGTGTATCGTTTTTATCACGTATTGGTCCCATTAAGTGGCCAGGGCTTCTTTAGCTCTCCCAGAGCTGAACAGTTATGATCTTAAAATGCATACAGTCCAGCAAGCGTATAAATAGACCATTGCTTTGACACATATCACGTGTAGAAAAATGCACTTAGCTGTTCATTGTATTTTGCAATTGTACAAATTAAGACCTAGATAAGGAGTATAGATACTGTTGTGTCACCGATTGTTACCTGAGTTGATTGCCTTGTGAGGCGATGAAAGATTAAAACGCAATGGGGTTGATAGTAATTTGATGGTTAGAAGAACAATGAAAAAATGAGGTGAGAGCAACGCTATTTTAAAAGATTCATTACAGAATGTCTTGAATTCATTTACAGAAAGACTTCTGTACTGGGTCGATACACTATTAGACACGTTGGAAATGGTCTCTGTTTCTGGTCAAAATAGACAAATGCTTAGACAGTTCTATGAGAGGGATCCCTTTTCCCTAGTACTTGATAACGAAGCTTTCTTTTTCACTGACGAAGAGTGGGGTACTATCGAGTTACATGACAGAGAGTCTATAACACCAGGATTCCGTGTATACATTGGAAGTATTCGAGAACCACGTGGTCTTACTTTACGTCCACTTCATGACTATGGTAAGTAAAGGTAACACTTTCCAAAACCCATGTTCAAAGGCTCAATTATTTCGCCATGGGCGGTTAAAATCTCTCAATTAAAGTTTAGTTCTAGCTCCCGCCGCAATATCTGAATCTTTTGCATAACTTTATGTCAATTAAAACGAAGTGTTTTCTCTTGACATACTACATTTTAGCGGATGCAACAGACCCTTTAGTTAATGAAGGGGATTTCAAAATTGTTACAGATATTTCTAAGTCATTAGCTAAACAGGCGACCGCTGCCATCACTTCTAAAAAATACCGCTCGCTCGTTAACCATTACAAATGCAAGTTAAACACTTGTAGTCAACGATTATTTTCAGACGTGTGCAATTTATTAATATTACTTTTATTACGTTTGAATTTGTTTCCGCCTTGTGTTGTTTAGTGTTATGGAGGTTGTGTTGGAGGCAAAAAGGGTATTTTTTCATCGAAACAGCTTTTAGCATACGTCTGATATACGGGCATGCATGCCTTTAGAACCCAATATGCTACATCAGACCACAAATGCCCCATTCTATAACAACGAGACTCGGACTAATGGTCTATGCCTTTTACAATACAATGAATAGTAAGTGGTGAGGATAATGTGATATTAATGTCACCTTCGGGATATTGAACGAATATAATTCCGTTTAGGCCTTCCCCTTATGTAAGTTATTATGAGTAACTGAACAATCCCCCGTTCGATGGATGCTTTCCAAACGCACTGAAAAATATCTCTTTGACAGATATTCCAATGAAATGTGTAGTTCAATTTGCATTTCAAAAGTTTTCCTTAACAACATTTTTAGCCTTCTCGTTTCTTTCAATTTCTTCATTTGTAATAAACTTTTCGACCTACTAATTTGTAATAGGCAGGGGGTGGTATACAGCTGCTTGGTAGCCCCGCAACTGTTATGTTCCGTGAACTATCATACCCTTCTATGTAAAGTAGGATACACAAGAGGAGAGTACGTGCATCAATAACTATGCACAGTTGGCTACGTTCGTATTGCGATATTTAGTTCTACGTCGTCCTAAACGTGAAATACAATCGTTTGGTCGACACCGCACTTGTAGATATATCCCTCTTAACCTAGAGAACTTATACATGAGGACCAGGCGCACGATTAGCCTACATAGTACAGCCATGTCTCTAATACGAGCACACTACACAGTTTCGGAAGGAACATCATCAGAACACAGTCTAAATAATGGATTGATTAATAATATCTCTCCTTTAATTTCTCTCGTGACTGTGGATAATTTTACATTTAAAGAAAAATAACAATTCGTGGGGGATAACATGAAGAGGGGCAATTACTTTCTTTCGCCAGAAAAGTGCCCAGGTCGAACACCCCTACTTCGACGCTGCGACAGTGTATTGACAGGTCATCAAGCCAAATGTGAAATTTGCTGGATTAATGCAGCTCAGTGTCAACATTACATCAGTGCAATACCCTCTCGGTGTACAAGAATGCCCAGCATTTGTTTAAATTTTCTTATTTTTTTACTGTTCTCGATGCCGAGTTCGGGGCGTGCAAACAGAGTCAAGTGTGAAGACATTTTGCTAGTACTTTCCATCCTTTTCTTTTGACTAATCAAGTCTTTTTGTTTGTTAATTTGTTCTTATTTTTATGCCTGCAGGTGATACTGTACCTTACACATGTCCAAGAGCAGATTGCAATGACCTTTGTTTACCAATGCCAAATGATTTTTACGTTTGCAGTCAAGGTATCCAGTTCAACTGTTTTGAGATCTTAAATTATGTAGGCATGCTCAAGGATTTGTGCTTGTTTTTGCATTCCATGACCTGTGATAAAACTGCTTAAGCATGTTCCGTAGAACAGCTCAACTTTGGGTCAATATCTGAGCTAAGTTGATTTCATTTTGAGCAAAATTAAATAACATTTCCGTCTGATAATTATCTTTCGATATTTGACTAAAAATTGATGTAAGTTTCCTCGTGTTTCTTCCAGGATAAAATTGACTTAAGTATTTTAAAGTGTAGTTGGAGCATAGAGTAGGATATAGGAACTAGAGTGCTCACTCCTAATACCGCGTACGTAAATCCGCTATAATTGCATGGGGAACGTCCGCCAGCGTAATTTTTTTCCCAGGACGAATGAGGGCAAATCATGCCAATGGACGAATCAGCTTCTTGAAAATAATTCCAAAATGACAGCTTTTCGACCCTTTTTTGAAATTCTGACAGCGGATTATAAAAGAACAGGCCAAGTAACCCTTTTCCACGTAGCCCTAACCTTAGATTATGAACCTGACTTTGATTTAGAAACAAATTTAAACTAGCCTATTTTGAAAAATCGATTTGCCCTCATTCGTCCTGCGAAAAAAATTATGCCGTCCGCCATTATAGGTGGAGGCAAGAAGCTATGATGTGTGCGAGCATGTGTGTTCAAACTGTATGGTGGCCCCATGCGATCACAGCTGTTTCGGGGAGTGAGCACTCTAGTTCCTACATCCTATTCTATGAGTTGGAGTCCTACAATAAGGCCTACAAATCGTTTCAGATAATATAAATATGAACGAACATCAAGTAAAGAAGTATTACACTATCTCCTTTCAGGTATGTAAGACGTTTATTAGGAACATTTTTATAACACGTTTATTCCTTTAAACTTTCAACAATTGAGGAGGAGATCAGTTTTATGTCGAAGGTCATATCACACAACACTAGCGCAAACGATCTCCTTTTGATGTTAGATTTAATGATTTACATGATCACAGAGATTTGTAGATATCTGTAATCATATGTATCAATAATTAGTCTTACTAACATTATCACTATAAAAGACTCACTTTGTTCTTAGTAAAATGGATTTATGTGATTACAGTATAGTAGGGGTACATGTCTCCACCTTCCAGTATTTTCTGATAGTAGTTTTATTACCACTGGTGACTCGTTTTGTTGTTAGATTGAATGATGAATGCACACAGTACTTCCATCTCTCAATATTTGCTCTGAACAGAAATATCACCATGGCCGCTGATTTGGTGTTAATTAAATGAATTGTCATGACAGCATTTTACAAATTGCTACCAACTTTCAACCGTTGATGTTAATAGAATACTACTAAAGTTGACTCAGTTTGGGGTTGAGTTAAATAATAAAGATGATTGAATAGATATCGAGACATATGCTTTCACTTTCAAATCTTTACGCTCATATTGTGGACAATTTTAGAGTGCTTAATTTGTTCTAAATACTCTCCTTCCCCTTCTCCTTTTCCTTAGTTAAACCAGTCCTGCTGCGTAATTGTCCGAATGACATTATGCAAATATCCCCGAACAATCGTGTTAGTGTTACGTGGACGGAACCGATTGCATATTCACCCAAAGGACTAGATATCACAACAACAAAATCTAATAGTCCCGGTGAAGAGTTCAGCGTAGGAATCCATCACGTGAGCTACAAGTTTGAGGATACTCTTTGTAACAGAGTTTATTGCAATTTTACCGTTTCTATCATAGGTGAGTATGACACATGTAATGGTTTTTATCCACACAAGTGTTAATTTCACTTTTTCAGGCAACCATTCCTAAATTTTAATCACATATCTTCTTTATCTAACACTTATTTCTTAATATAGGTCAACGCCAAATTACGCAGAGAATAACATTTCAGTGCGAGTCAAATTCAGCACTTTATTCAGCGAGTTTAAATACATTTGCGTATTTTGTAAAGGGACCTGCAATTAGGGTCAAAAGTCAAAGACGCAATGTTCGGACGAATGGACACCAATAAATACCCTCATTTGCGTACAGAATACAGATCACATTGCTTTTATGGGCAGGGCCGGTATACAATCGGGTAGCAACTAACATGCCAATTGAAACAAGTACTACGTGTATGCACAGCAATCATTAGCCGGCTGGGTTCGTTTTCGTCGGTATCATGACCTTTGAACTAAATGCAGTATGACCTTCCCAACCCATTACTGTAAACCGATAGTATGATGGTTCTGTCATAAGCGCATAGTGACAGGGAAATGTTAGTGCATGGTGGGTTTGTTGCTCTCCAGCTCTTGGCTGCTTAGCATAGCAACAGCTAATTCGACAGACCGCACAAACGCGTTATAAATTGTTACAAACTTTTCTAAAGTGGCGTTGTTTTGCCTACTGACTGCATTCGTAAACCGTCTCAAAATTTTATACAGCCCGTTTTAATGAAGGCAATACCGACATTACACGCTGATATCCGCATGTAAAACACCCCATTCAGGTTATTCACCACACTAGACTTTGTAATGGTTAACCACTGATTGTGTAGTTAGTTGTTCCAGGGTCCTGTTTTGTTGCGTCAGTGGCTTTTCTCCTTCTATGCTTTCAGTCCCAGCATATTAATAGCATGTTAACGATACACGCGAACATGCACAGTACCATAGGTGCAAATCGTTTGCAGTGAAAGACCTCAACGGAGAAAACGCGGAGAAGAACTCTTACAACAGGTTTTTACGAACCATTGCGGCGAAGGGAAACGCATGTGAGCTCAGAAGACCATGTCTTTCGTTCGAACAGCACCTGCCAAGGCGATTGGCTGAATTTAAGGTGAAACAAAGGAAGATGCAGTGGCGGATCCAGGATTTGGCAAAAGGGGGGCCCAGGTCATAGTGGTTTGTATAAAAGTCTGACCTGGGGGAGGGATATAAGGGGGAAGCGGTGCACCAGGGGTGGTGCCAGGGGTATTTTGATAGGGAGTAAAGTATGTGATGAGTGATCGCTGTCCTAGGGGAGGGGTCTAAGGGGAGGGGGACACCCTTTGAGAAAATTTTTGTTAGTTTAAGATTGCTTAGATGCAAAATGGTGATGCCTTTAGTATATTTTTGAAACTGATCATGGCTGGAAAATGCTCATAATTTAGTGAAATTTAAATTTTGGTTGGGTGAAACATGCTTCTCTGGGAGGGGTGTCCCCTCCCTTTGAGAAAATTTTTGTTAATTTAGGATTGCTTAGATGCAAAATGGTGATGTCTTTAGTATATTTTCGAAACTGATCATATATGGCTGGAAAATGCTCATAATTTAGTGAAATTTAAATTTTGGTTTGGTGAAACATGCTTCTCTGGGGAGGGGTCTAAGTGTCCCCTCCCCTTTGAGAAAATTTTTGTTAATTTAAGATTGCTTAGATGCAAAATGGTGATGTCTTCAGTATATTTTTGAAACTGATCATATATGGCTGGAAAATGCTCATAATTTAGTGAAATTTAAATTTTGGTTGGATGAAAGAGGAGAGTAGCCTTTGTTGTCCACATATTAGGATGGCAGTTTCCCGAATTGAAGTCTTCTTTTCCCTTATATTACCCTAAATTCGAAGTACATTTCATTAAAGTAAATTACAAAGCTTAAAGAAGACACTAATGTTGCAGCAAGTTATAGTTAAAAGCCTAAGGTTATTGAAATTTAAATATTCCTCTAAATATTAAAGAATTCTGAAATTCCTTTGAAAGGAGAAGCAGTGTTCCCAATGCTGTGGGCCAGGCCGGTAGTAAACTGAAATTAGCAATCCAATACAGCGCTCATGGGTAACCCCTTGCAATACCCGGAAAAAGTTACTGTGACCAATATAAGCCAAAATGTTATCAGCCGGAGGTCAGTAACAGAATTATTAACGTAAGACTTATCTTCTGAGGTGGAAATTCAAATAATTAACAAATTTGAATTTCACTCTGACACATCACAAAGGCCTATTTAATTGCAATACGGCTTAGTCGTTTGTTTTATGAAGTTGAAAAAAAACTTCAAAAATTTTTGGAAGGGGGGCCCGGGCCCCCTGGCCCCCCCTAAATCCGCCCCTGAACACCATTTGCTCATTCGCACTGGCTACACTTACTCTGCATTTCTTTACGAATAAAATGATGTGGATGTGTCGAAGAAATTATAAACATAGATACCAAACTCATATGTTATTATGGTATTATGGAAGTTGAATCCTCATGGAGACGCGAATGTAGCGGTGGAGAAGGGAATCTGGCATTTCAGACGTTCTATTCGGGGATCTTTGTCTTTTTGGTTTAGGGGAACGGAATATCTATGACATTTTGGCAAAACTCGTAATAATTGCTGATATTTGTGTGAATATTAGACTTTCTGATGACTTCAAAGTCATAAAAATTCTATTTTGTTCCGGCGTGTTTCGGGCACACACAATTCGGGTGTATGTTTAGTGATTAACGAAATAGTCGTAGACACACATGAACATTTCCTCTATAATCTGGTTGGGAACGTAATACGTTTGCTCAATCTTCCTCTATAGGAATGGTCACCTGAAGTAATATTTGCTAAAATTTATGTAAGTGAGACATAGTTCCCTCCAATAATTTGGTTAGGGAGGACGGACTACCTTTAGTACTTTGGAAAAACCCCCAATATTTGCTTATATTTGCATATAGGCCCAAAAGGCATAATTCCTAGTATTCTGGTTGCGGGGGACAGAATACCTTTTTCATCTCTCTCAATTTTTTGTAGTTTTTTTGTAGTGTGTGGCTCAATTGCAAGTTTTTCGGCGTGTGGTATCTATGAAAATATGTACGCCTCTTGATTACTGAGACTCTCAGACACTTATGTCAGGCTAATATTATGTTCAGCTCCATATTCAGGGTAATCAAATTAACGCAATTAAATGGGATATCCCCATGCAACGATTGGAGTTGCCCCAGCGCTCTAAAAACAATCAAATCCATTGGGATACGAAAATGAATCATGTCAAAATCTTGACTTACTATGATTCAACCTTTACTAGATCTGGTTAAAATGGAACGCCTCGGTTCATTTTTAGCCTAACGTAATGAAATATTTTAATAAACACATTTCTATTCGTGCCCCTATTGATAAGATTAAATGGGACGTTTTTAGATGAATGTTTCTTCAATTGTATGATATTGTGGTAAATAATATTGTTGTCAGCTTTTTCGTATCCCCGTGGTTCAAATTCCTTTTATCGATACGTCAAACTAAATGACAGCAAATACATACTAAGATCGCCCAGGGAGACCTTAGTTTTTCGTCCATTTCCACCCCCAAAACCCAAATGGATCTGGGTAACATTGATAGTGTATTTTTAGCGCACTCGGCACAGTAGGTGCAGATGCCTAAGAGCAATATTGGTGAAAACGTAAGGAATGGATGTTCCGAAAGTTAACTTTAAGGTCCATGGAGCCCTCCTTTCTTAAATTCTCTCTACTCAACACACTCTCTTCTCCACAGTAGTGGCTAGCATTTACCCTGATATCTTTCAAAACAGGTGAAACTACTTTTTGCCTGTACGAAGCACCGCTGAACTTCATCGGATTGTTGAAAACCGAATACGGGCCTCTATCATGGTCTTCACCCTAACTGGATATGGCCTAGTGGATCACACCATTAGCATATGCTACTTCGGATTTCGTAATCTCGCACAATGTTGTATTTACGTACATAAATTTTCTTCAGCATGTGGATTTTCTGCGCGCTTCGCGTGCACTTATAGCTTTCTCGTGTCAATGTCAGAAACCAACTTATTTCTTTTACCCTCTATATCAACCCCTCAAACCAAGCGGCTGTTGTATATAAAGCTACATGGTAAAGTTTGGCTGTTACTGACTTCTGAACGCATGCTCAATTCTACTTGCGACTAGGAAAAAGGAAGATTTGTGCTTCTTCGGCTCCACAAAGAAACACATTTCGTTATCAGCATAAATTTACCTTTACGCATACGCTTACGTTTACATATACATATGCGTTTATGTATAAATGTAGGTATATACACACATATATATGTACACATATACAAATGAATCATTTTGAGGTTTCCGATCCACACTTATTTCCAAAACAAATCCAAGCCTTTGAAATAAAGGAATGATGGCTGCTTCCTTAGATCAAAAAAAAAAATGTTCCAAAGCAACACGTGTTTGGCCCTATGCTTGTAAAAGACATGACTTTCTGAATTCGTTTTTGAACAACTGATCAGGATGAGCACTTTCGTACTTACATTTTCCCTTCCATAAGGAGCGTTTCCGTTAAGTAAAGTTTGGTATCTATGCTTATCACATTTTTAGGCTGAGTGAATAGGCTACCACTTTGGAAAGTCCTTGGGCATTTAGTAAGTATTTTGCCTTTCCCAAATTTTAATGGATGCTACACAGAGTTGTTATTGAGCGCGTACAATTTCTTCACGTCATTACTCAGAGGGGATATAACACGCAATCATGAATCACGAACTTTGAGTGGACTTTTATAATGTTCATTTCGACTCGCTACAGAAATGTTCGCTCATTCGAAGACGGAAATATAGTAATGATCCTATGCCTTTAATGTGCAACACCAGCTATAAATAGGCGTATTGTTGACTGGCGTCACATGAAAATCTTCCAAAAAAGGCGTGCAGTTATGTCATCGGTTTTTGTAGTACGAGTTGCAACTGTAAAGACAAGATAAACCACGCCCCTCGCACTAGTGTTACCTTGACCACAGTCTTGGGTACATGAGCACATTTTGGTATCACTTTGCTAAAAATTAGATCCACAGTACAAACAATATTACATGACAGTGCGCTGGTACGTTTAGATCCAAACGAATGGAATATTCAAGCCTTGCTCTATAATTAGCACCAAGCCTTTCTGTGACGTCATCTGTACTTCCCATACACGTGAGCGACGTTTTAACCAGGAGAGATGCAATCATGGGGATGCATCCTTAAAAATACATAAAATTTTGTTTGTCGTTGGGAATGTTAGCGAGAAGTTTTTTTTTCATGATTACATGGTTAAGTGAAGCTGTGGTTTTCTTCTTTCAGCACCGCATATGATCATATGTCCTGAAGACATTTACAAGAAAGTTCCAAAAGGGGTGACAGAAGTGGAGGTTTTATGGGTGCCACCTACAGATACCCAAGGCAGGCCTGCAACATCCAGTACACACAGTCCAGGAGCCATGTTTTCGCTGGGCACAACTGTTGTCACATACAGTGCCACTTACGACAACATTTATGAAGAATGTAGCTTCAGTATATTTGTTGAACAAGGTAGGTAGTTTTTCATAATTCAATATTATCATGATAAAAACGAAACAATATTCACTATTTACATTTTCTCTATTGAAATATGATGTCCGATTAAAAGAAAGGTCTAAGCTCAAATCAAGCTTTCATATGTTAGAGGGGTACATGTTCTAAGCAATCTAGTGAAATTTTCATTGAAATCCGACGTGTGGTTCTCAAGATATCAGCAGATAAAGTTGTCACATTTTCAACACAAAGTTAACTTGAAGCAAACACACGTGATGTCATACCCTCACATTAATGAGCAGCCTTTTGTTTTTCTTTACACTTTTTCACCAATTTTCTCCTAAACAAGCGAATGCTATTGCAATGTGATTACATGAGAGGCATGGGAAAATTACAAAATTCACAGTCCCTATGGGGAGGTCCTATCCTTATTAATTTCAAGATCAACACAACAGACTGAAAAAAAAACAAAGGAAACAAAGCATTCCTTATCAATGTGAGGAAGTGATATCAGGAAGCTGCCTACTGATATAACTTCCACTTGCCTAAAGCTCACTTTGGGTCACAAATCTTGTAACTTCTTTTGCTGACATCTTGAGTAATACAAGTCCAATTTGAATGAACGTGTCACTAAAATGCATAGATTTAGATTTAGTTCCCCTTTACGTATGAAAAGACAATTTTTGTTTAAACACTTCTTTTAAGTAAGGAAATATAACTGAGAGAATTTCAGTGTCATTCCTAGGGTCCAAAACTTCTTACATGCAACTGCAATCATGAATGATCAAGATAGCTAAGGCTGGAACTATCTTCCCCGTTTCTCACGGACCTATATTTTAAGTTTAGTAAGCAACTTGCCAGCATCAAAATGTGTCATTGTTTCTAATCACATAATTATCCTATTATTAACATGACTTGTACCTTCTTTAAGCATAAGAGATACGAAACTACTTCCAAGTAGGGCTTTGAGCATTTTTTCCAAAAGTGTAATAACACAAATGTTCAGATAGAAGCCTATAGAGAAACAAAGTAGTGGCTTGCCATTACCTGTTCTCCAATTCGTTCGTAATCCTCATTCACCAGTCCTAGTTCTCCAGTCACCATGTGCAACAAAAAACCTACATAAGTATACGGCTGCTATGGTACCTTGAGCAGGACCTACACGTATATCGACGCACAGTCCGTCTGTAGGAGACCTATGCGGGCTGTCAGAGTAAATAGAGCAACTCTAATTATAAGCCTTCACTAAGCCGTATATGAGTAGTACGTTGATGGATAACAACGCAGCAATTAAAAGCAGCAATTAGTTAACGGTATTGCGCCTGAAGGAATGGCAGGAAATACTCATGCTACCAGATAAGTTGCCAAAAGTAGCTAACTGTCAAATTTCTATGGGGGGTTCGCTATATCAGGCATTAGCGGCTCGCCATAGGGGCACGGGGGGCACTCCCCCCTTCCCAGAAGTTTGCAAAGCATGATCTTCAATTTTCCAATAAAAATAATAAATAAATAAAACATGTAATTCGAGATAGGTTACGCCCTCCCTTTTCCTTGAGTGGGTTTAAAATTAAAGAAGTGAATAACTTTCCAATGCAATGCCAAGGTTAAACATTAATAAAGTGCTTTCAAAACGACATTTTTTTCGGCGCGCTTCGCGCGCGTTTTCTTAGTTGCTTGTTTGCCACTATATGTACTTCAGACATCACAAATGGGCCTGTCATTAATGCAAGCTAAGGTAATCAAAACAAATGATCACGCTGTGACATTGTTTAATCTGATTAGCTTTGGCATCATTATGTCATTTACAGAGTGTAACGGTAATGCTGGAGTTAAATGCCCATAGTTTTGCGGACACTTCAGAGCTTTCGGGGTCATTAGATACACAACCCATTAGCCGTGTTGATTATCATCCACGACTAAATGCAGTTTTGCCCGGGTGTCAATAGGCCAGATAAGCATAGGTATCTGTTTACAAAAAGTAACTGACATATAGCCTAAACGTATTGCGTTTCCCACAGAATTAGAGGTTTCCCTTCCCTTGTCCAAATTGACAGCGCCGTTGGCCCACGAGCGGTCTTATGACTGTCAAATGGCATGTTATAAGCAAAAGGTACTCCACCTCTGTGCTAAAGTATACCGTTTCGATTGATTTAAACTAAACACACCAAACAGTCAATCTAAGCTCAGTGTAATGAGACCTTTGACTAGTGGCCTGGCTATTTGTATATAGGATAAGACGTCGTTCTCAGTTAGGGGAATTCCCCTCCCCCTTTAAAAAGTTTCGTTCCGGACCGGTACTGAGATCCAAAATAGTGCTATCATTTCATCGTTTTCAAATGTCTGCATGTTCGAAATTTTCTTTAAATTAGTTTAAGAAAAGAATCCAAAAAACCAACATTTTATGGCTTCTTGGCAAAGCTGAAACAGAAAGAAACAACAAAATATTGAAAGGTGGGGCTCATTTTATAGTGACAAAAGGATCAAACCGCTTTGACTATTTCACTTGCCTCTTACTCCACCCCTATGGAATAGCGATAGGTTTATATGGTTGTATTCATTTTTAAAGTAGTAGGCTCATGACAAAATTTCTTAGAGCCGCCCATGATATCAGGCGATCTGAGCGCCGCCAGGCTCGGTCTACGTCTTGGTGTAAGCTTGTAACAGTTTCTTAAGTTATAAGGTGAGGTGCCCTAAATTGAGTTGGCTTTGACTGAGCCAAATTATCCTCACGTGAGACTAAAGAAGTTATTCCCGTGCACTTCGCTAATCAAATAGCGGGTGCATATAACTACAAAAGCAGCGCGGGCTATAAGTATTCAAAAGGCACATTGAAATGTCTACAATATGAATATTTAGTAAATGATAAATTGATAAATTGTAGAGCTGGTGCAGTGTGCTATAGCAAGTAAGTCCTTCCTAGGTGTGGCCCAGAGCTGCGATGGTGAGCTTGCAGCTTGTTCTGTACTGGACACACTGCTCACCAGCACATGTGACTACAGGACTAATTAACATTTCTACAGGTGCTGCATTCTGTCCACACTTGTACATACCTTCTATTGTTAAAGTTATTGGAAGGTTCTAATTGTATGTGGAAGCCCTCTAGTTGAATGTACAGGGGGGAGTGCTTTACTAATGAGGTCACTATAAGCCAAGGGGTTGCAGCCCCACCTCTTACTTGTATGCAAAAGTATACAAACAAAACTCAGTTCTTGATAGCTATTAATTTGACTGCACTTTTAGTGTAAAAATGAGAATAACAATTAAGTAGTACAACTATTTCTCCATTTTTATTTCACTTTTTCAGTGGAAAGCCCAGGACCTGTGTTTTTGAACTGTCCTAGTAGCATTGTGAAATGGGTTAAAAAAGGAGAAACTTTTGCGTTTGTCTCGTGGTCCTCTATAGATTTAGTAGACGAGGCTCATATAATCGACGAAAATCACTGGATGGAAAACGGGGGAAAATTTTTCACCGACAGTGTTGAAATAGTCCACCTTAGAGCAAGAGACGAATTCGATAATGTTGCTGATTGTAACTTTACTGTTGAAGTGAAAGGTAAATAATAATAGATTCATTTCATGGGACCTTTTGCTTTGTTAACGCGGCACCTCCGCCTATCTTACGTGGCACCACTTCCTGATATCAAATAATCAGCCACTTGTATGGGCGAAAAATCAGTGTGTCGTTTATTTCTGGCAGTTTTTCGTTTTACCAAGAACAAAACGACGATATGGGTTCAGTAGCGTTACTGGGCTGCTTGGCGTGGAGGGGACAGGGATGAAAATAGGGTAAATGTACCGACAGTTTATAGTCAATGAATGTACCGACACTTAGTGTCAAAGGGTTATCACTTAACAAGTCACCTCCGTACACGTGACCCCCATCCACCCAGTGATGGCGCCAGGATTTGGGGACAGACTCCCCAACGCGAAGGCCAGAGACCCGAAGCCTCGGACAGCTCTGATCCCTTCAAGAGGTTGGTGAGGGAGAATTTGAAGAAAACCTGTGTAGTATACCATGTCTTTGCGGGGCACACTTTGCATAAAATTTGTGTTGACTAAAAGGAAAGTAGTTCCGCGCCGATTTAATGTTTCTGCCGGACTCTAAGCTGTGAAAAAGCGCGCGAAGCACGCGAAATTATTTTGGGTGAGCCTATGCCTATACACTAAAAAGAATCTTTACCTATTTAAAGCTTACATAGGTCCAATGACCTGGCAGTTGGGCCCTATCGGGTACAACTTACATTTTACTTTCCTCCTCGAGTAACTAGCGGTACTGCAAGACAGATACAAGCAGACAAGAGAACATTAATTAAGTCTAGCGAAATGAGATGAAATTCCCGACATTTACATAATTCCATGTATTCTACTTATGAAGTTACTTGAAAAGATGGAAAGGGGTTGCAGCCCACTATAGTGGATAAGCGCGCCGAAAATTATAGCTATCTAGCTATGTGAAAAGGAACTATTGAAGAACTGGAGTGACTCTACAGCGCGCTGAAAATTTTGGGTTCTTATTAGAGAAATTGTCCTCTTGAAAGCAAAGACTGGTAAACCGTAGGGTAACTGGTCGTCGTTCACACCGGGTGGATAAACCGACAAGATCAGCAAATGTACCAAAAGACCATCCCAGGCAAGTGGAGGCGACCACCCCCTGCCCCCCCTTCAGTTACGCTAGTGTATGGGTAAACAGTTTAAAACAAACTACGGCAACAATGATTGGTATATCAATATGTACAGAGGTCTTTGACTTAGAGTCAGCACGGTTCTCATAGTATTTAGTTGGTTATGCTGCCCAGATCATGAACATTACCTACGTTTGCAGCTTACACATGAACACACTTTATATAGACCTTATCACTTCACGTCACGAAACGTCATTTTGGAGGTTAACAATAGGGCACATGGCACTCACGACGTAGACTTCTCACCCGCGCAAAATGGACTTACGCGAGTATTCGACAGGCACATAAATCAACTGTCTTTATTCGTTAGTGTAAAGGACAAGGATACGCGCTTGCCTCCATTAGGAGAGCACTTTCAGTTCAGTGACTTCATTCATATGCATATATTGTTGGATCGACAGCATGACGTTAAAGAACAGTAGGCCGAACCTGACAACTTAAATACACCGACGTAAGAAACTATTATCGGTAAGAGTAAGAGGCTGAACGATTTAAATCATCCTTGGGAAGGTTCTCAGATGTGGGGTTCTCCATCCCCCTTAGAAATTCTTGTTTGACAATTTTAGGGTCCTTAGGTGCAAGTTGATGCCAAAGTTGTGCTGTTTGAGAAGTGCATTTAGTGGAAATGTTCGATCATTTTTCGCAAAATTCTGATTAATATATAATTTAAAATTTTTTATTAATTTCATACAAGTGGTGCAAGAAAGAGTTTTTAACCTTGGGGGAAAAGGGGAAAGAAAAGCATATATTTTTGACGTATTTATATGATTTTATTTCAAAATGGAGTGAGGTCATAGTTAATTTTCTAATGTTTTCGAAAATACTTTTTATTGTTAGTTTTGGTTGACAAACACCCTCCATATGTTACTTGGCATCAACCACGTGATGTGCAGTATATTGTTTACACTTACCCTTATAACAACAGAAAAAACGCGACTAACCAGAAGCAAACAAAAAGTTTAAAGTTTGTTTGCTTGTTTGTTTTTCGTTTAAGTCGACGATGAGAAACCCCAAATCACAAACTGCCCAAAGGACATATCTATTCGCTCAACAAAAGACAGAGAATTTGTTGACTGGCGTAAACCAAGTGCATCTGATAACTCAGGAAGCGTCAATATAACTTTGGAAGATGGTCCTTCTCCGGGAAGCACAATTGCAGTAGGATCGATGACTGTTACGTATTTGGCTCAAGATCCGTACGGCAACGCGGCTACCTGTACATTTATAGTAGAAGTCTCTGTGGCAGGTACAGTTGTTGCACCTAATTTTACCAGGGCGGTGTTCCCTGATTTTACTTAGATATTTTGTCCACAGGGAGAATACCCAGGATTCCAAATTGTCTGCAAATAACCAGAAAAGAACGATTGTTACCTTGGAAAAATGTTCAAAACCTCGTTCGTCGGTTATTGTCTAGCAAGTGTTTGTATTACCCACGTCAAGGAGTTAGAATTAAGGTGGGAATGTAGGTTTGGTCGAAATATTCCAAAAAGGACAGATATGGTAAAACACGTACCACAAATTCCAGTAACCCAGGTCAGAGTTGTCGTTGTGTATATGCAATCTTCTCAGGTCATAGCTTAGAAAATGCAATCGTAGGTCACGCATTTAGCTTAGGATAATAGGTTAAGTACTACGCGTCGCAATAGTAGCGTTCACACATTTGAAGGCCGGAAACCCTCATAAACTAAAAATGTTTTTATAAGTGGGACAACGGTTGCACTTTTCCAGCAGCCTAAAATAATAAATTTGAATGTCATAAAAATATATATCACAGTGCTGTAGTTGGAGAGGAGGGGCAGAAAAGGGCCTTGCATGGGTGTCGGCTACCCTCCATTTTGAGGGCTTTAGACTAAATTAAGAGTCGTTAACAATATTATCTGCTCATTTTAGAATACAACTTCATTACTGCAGTAGTTATTTTAACCCTAACCGTAAATGTGAATTCAAATGTTAGGAATACTTTCTCAGCTCAGCACGTGTTCATTATGTATAATTTACTCAATATCACCGCTTTCTGTACGAAAACGTGAGATGAATTTCTTTACTACTACGTCATGTAGGATAGCGTCAATGTCAGTGATCTTTTCAAAATCCGTGTAACCCCTCCCGCAATGTATTTTAGTACTGCAAGTTTCACTTGGAGGGACGCAGCAAATACTGCCACTGCATGATATACACAACCTTAGCTCTGAACTGGCCAATTAATCATCCCACTACAAACTGGGTAATCTGGGTTCACATGCAAAGTAGGCGAGCATGGATTAGAATCGCTTCACATCTAAGGCCCTGCCTATACAATAATCTGTCGGTCTGTCAGTCTGTCTGTTGGTCAGTCGGTCGGACTGTCCATGTGTCTGCCAAGGAATAGGAAGCCTTACTAGTTCTATACTGCATTGCAACAAAGTTAAAGTTTGTCTTTTACACTTACAAAATAAATTAGTCGAAACAAGTTTAATTGATAGTTTGAGATATCGCCTTGACTGATATTCAGTTTGGGAGATAACCGCTTTCGGGGAAAATTTGATTTTCGCCCAAGCGGAGGAAAATTTTGCCATGGATGGCGCGATTTTCAAATTTCTCCCTTGATGCGTTGCGATCCTGCCCCGCAAATTCAACGGAGACGAACGTTCAAAACAACTTGGGAATTTTCATCAATTCTAGGAAAAAGAAATGCTGGCATATTTAAAAACTTTGTTGCTAGGGGAACATAAAAGCCTGATTATATCTGTTCACCGCACAGATTTTGAGATATCGAGCAATTTGGCTACATTCTTTGTTCTAAGCTTAATTTATATACTACATACAGCCGCAAGTTTTGTGCACTATTTTCCACACGAAGGTGTTCAAGTAAATTGTGACAGCACTTGTGTTTATTAACACGTTGTTGAAAGTTCCTTGTGGTTTCGCTCTTTGTGTGTGAACTATTATCTTATATTTAAATACACACAGTTATTAAACATAAATCGACGACTGTGAAGAGGTAGACACTATGTGCTCATAAATATTCATGCTCTGAGTCAGGCAAAATTTCCCGCGATCGTGTGAATTCTCATTTTCACCCGAAAGCGGTTATCTCCCGAACTGATATTGTAGTTCGTCAAAATTTTCTGTCACATAACTAACTTTTGTTTTCAACCATTTTGATTTGAGGGAAGGTGTTATGAGACGTTCAGAAATATCAGTGTAAAATCTTAAAATAAACTACAGTACAGATAAATACGTGAGTTTAATGAGAACGCTATGAACGTGGTGTGGTGTATGTGTTAAGATTCCAATCAGTGTAAGAACGAATCACAAGCAAAAGTAAATCCTGTGGACTTTTTGTTTTTGTAGGGTGTAAATATGTTCTTTTATATTTACCTACACACAGATGCTGGACTACCGTCTGGAATCGATGCACAAAATTCAGTGAAAGTGAGTGGGAATGACAATGACTTGAACATGCTTCTTATAATTATTATTGGAAGCGCCATTGTCGCTTTGCTTTTACTCATCCTTTGTGCACTTGTGTTTTTATCGTATAGGTGTCGCCGAAAACCAGCTCGCGAAATCCAGCGCACAAACAGCTTACCGCCAGAATACAATTACTCCGTTGCTGGGCCTGTTAATAGCGTATCGCTAGGAGTCAGTGGAGGTAGGGTGCAATACAGAGTGGCTGTGCCTGACGACGAACCGCTTTACGATACGGCAGCTGTAGGCCTTCCACCAGCATATGAAGAGGAAAAGAAAGTAGACTTAGCCGATGAAAAGGATATACCTCCAGGTTACCAATAACGAAATATACTTGAAGAAAATGTGGTGCAAATTGAAACAAGTTGCACATAAGGACTGGGGCGTGGGACTGTCAAAATTTCCATGAAAGGATGTACATTATTACTTACATCATAGCAAGGTATTTTTAAAGGGATTAAGCCACATTTTGAGTCGATCATATTATCTTTGCGCTATCACATCACAGGCCCTTTGTACAAACAACCCTTCACAGCATGTGGCTGTTAAGTTACCGGAAAATACTACACAAGGAGTGAGGCTTTCCTATCATACCTTTTACTGTCAAGTTACCTGCAATACGTATCCGGAAAAAAATGCCATGCTCTGCTTAGATGCAGAATACTGTTAAGTAATCTTTTCAGAAGTCATCTTACTTTAAATGAGACGTTTTAAGGAAATGAATGGCAATAAAAGCTATATGTAAGTTCTAGTCTTTGTTATTCTACACAAGTTTTTTTTTTCAACAGAAAACGAGGATTGTTTATTAATTAGTGAAAACTTAACAACAATCTGATACAATGAGAACCAATTTCAAAAGACAACACAACTAAGCAAAAACGGATCGAGATCTATAAAACTTGGAAATTCAACATATAGCCTAAACTAAGTTTCTCAAACATGTTCAGTTCTTTGGTTGGTTTTGGCCAAATTATCTAATTGTTGGTATTATATTCGATAAGTTGGGGTCAATTTTTTTTCTTTGATAGAGATATACACAGTCTAGTGCTTTATGTTAAATGCAATGAGGAAATTGAAAAGAATGCAGAATATCTTTTGAAGCTTGTTTGGTACTATTGCAATCATCCACTTACTCTGCTGGATCTTATTTGAGAGAAACTTTTATTATAATGTTCAATTTAATAAAGTCAATTCAGCACACGTGGTACTATATATTGTTGACTGGATATGACTCCACAATTTTTAAAAAACTATGTATTGTTGATTGGATATGACTCCATAATTTCTAAAAATATCGTTGGAAATAAAGCAATTATTGTTAACTTAATCCATGTACCACATTTAAAAACAAGGAAGAGCAAACCTAAGTCTCCATTCAAAATTTTTTAACCCAACTACACATTTATTTGCGCTTTAACTATAAGGATTCCTTTTCGGGCATTTTTGGCGGACCATGAAATATAAAGAACGTGTGATTGTTTTATACCGGCATAGTTTCGACTTTTTACGACGACCAAGATTCAGTTATCGGGCAGGTCAGAAACAAGTTCAGTTATAGTGCGAAGCGTTCATGGAGGTGCCTTTTCAGATCCAGGTAGTATGCAAACGGATAGATTTCTGTTTTCTGGGAAGAAGGAGTGTCATGACAAAGCTACTAAAGCAGTAATAAGTAATTTTGCCTTTTTCTGGTATTTACTATCTGGTGATAAATTTTGTTACTTGACAAGTACGAAGATTTGAAAAGGTCGAAAATTTAGTTTGAGATTCTATTTTGCAATATATTAATTTAATTGTGCAAATTTGCTTAATTCTTAACATTTAGAAAAGAAGTCATGATACTTTAAAAGCGTCATATATCCCTGCATGGTAATTTTTTTCACTGCTATGTTTTAGTTGAATGATTATCTATATAGCTTCTTTACTCACCATGGCAGAATATTGCAAATAAAAGCTTTGTTTTGGCTTAAAAATGACCCAGAATAACGCAATAGCAAATACAATCTTAGCGGAATTTCACTTGGAAAAATTAAAACAAAGCAAACAAAAGAAAATCAAACCAACCTCACCCCCAATGAACGAAAGCGATTTGCCTTTTTAAAGGTTATCTGCTCTTTATTTAGCTTTTAAGATCTTAGTACGAGTGGAATCTGTACTGGAAGGTTCCGTGTACTCAGATAACTGCGCCATCAGTATGTAAATATATAGTACGATATGCTATAATAAGATGCGAAAATGTAACGATGTTATAAACAGATAAATACATGTACTCTCTATTGCTGTTACTTTTTTGTAATATTGAGACAAAGGAATTTATGAATAATGCTACTTATTACCTCGTTCTCTGATATGTCATTTCTCTTGTGGTTATCATAATACCCTAAAACTAACTTACTGAGACAGGAGCTAGTAACTCATTTCTCCACTTTCGTGCCCGTCTTCCCATGGTTGGAGAGAAACCCATCTACATCATAACTGTTTCTACACTACAATTTTCCCGTCGAGATTTTAGTTAAGATACTAACTACGATATGTCACAAATCCTTCAAGGGTCGGATTAGAATTTACTTTCTTACGATTCCGTGGTTGGATTTATGGAAGTCCTAGGGTGGGGATGGGGTGGGAAAACTATTTCCCGCTACTGCCTTGCAAGAGGGGAACCCTCTAAAAAATGTAGCAGTCAAAATTTGTCTCTGCCGTTCATTTAAAACACAAAGACAAATATATTATTCTTGGGGGATCAGGAAAACAGTGTAAGTTCTTTTTGATGTTTAATTGCAATATACACGGTTTGGGAAGAGCAATATGGGATGTATTTCTAATATAATCGAAGTACCTTGGACCCACAACTCTGCTAATGTATGCTGGGTAAAGTCGTAGGCTGTCCTAAGAAAATTACCATAAAACTTAATTAACTGAACGTCGATAACGGTGACTTTTTAATTACCTCATCTCCCTACATGTAATGTTAAGAGGGATGAGATATTGTACTTCAACTAACATCAGAAATGTAAAGTTATGAGTGTGTGATTGCCAGTTAGTGTAAGCAAAAATGGTTTTAGCAAACTCCTCTTCAACCATAATGTCGATCAAGTTCAAACTTGGTGGGTAGGTAATTCACGATGAAAACCTATGCATATGTAACTGTGACGTCATAGATCAAAGGTTAAATAGGTTAAATTAGCTAGAACTATTTCATGTTATAGTTTGCCCATTGGTACATTAGAAAAGTAATAAAACCATGTGATATTTTGCGGCTGATATCACAATTGTTAAAACAGTGCTTTGAGGTTGCTAAAGGTTTCTTCACGCAGGGCACAATGTTATTCAAAGGTCAAATTTGCAAACGTTTCAGAAAAACCATCCCGTCCAAAAACGAAAGTCCCAACAATTTGAACGTTGTGGGTAGGTACCTTACCATAAACGCTCGTGCACGCGCACTTGATGGCATCATAGGTCAAAGTTTACAGGTGAAATGTCAACTTAGCCCAAATGTTAACTAGCTGAAAATTGGTTTTTGCTCTTATTTTTCAATCAGTATGTTAGTAAAAGTAATAAAACCAAATGGTTTATATGACAAATGATACATTTTTAAAAGGTGCTTTTTGCTTGCTTAGGGTGGGGTCAAAAGTCAAAACGTAGGTCAAAGGTTAAACTTTTGCGAAAACGAGTGTCGCCATGTTGTCCACATACTGAATTGATTCCGTTAAAAAAGCTGTTTCTCAAACTGCACCTTTCATTTGTTTTACTAACGTATATTATGTTATAATCCCATCCCCTAAGGCTACTTTTATCGCCCCACGAGGATTCTTTCCTACTCATGTTGCGAACAATAACAAAGCAGTGCCCCCTCCTTAATTCGAGGCATCCTGTTAACGGTTACATTAAGATGCAAGTTGCATAGAAAGTCTCCTGCTGTATGTCCGTGTGAGATTGCAAGATGCAGAGAGTAAAATGCATGCATGACATAGTGTTTGCCAATTCACTAGTCTTAAATGTTTATAGCTATATTGATGACACTGTTACGGTCATAACTATGCAGCCATAGGCATTTCCTGAAATGAAGATGGAAAGAGGCCGGAGTGCTGGCAATTTTAGCGAAATCACCTCTTCATAGAAACTGTGTGTTCAATCAAGATCAAACTTGATGTGTAGGTACCTGACCTTAAAAAATTTTGCATGCGTAATTGTAGACGTTAGAGGTCAAAAGTCAAATTTGTAAAATTTCGTTTTTGTAATAATTATATCATTTTTGTTTGAAAAGAAATAAATTAATGAAATACTAGAACTGAAAACACAAGTTTTAAAAAGGGCTTATGGTTGCTAAGGGTGGAGCCAAAGGTCAAAATGTAGGTAAAAGTTCACATTTTTTAGAGGTTTGCAGAGGCCTTGTTGCGATCTTCTTTGTAGCATAAATTCAGTGAAGTAAAAAGATGGTGGGTAGGTAGCTGCATGTGGAAACTTGTGCGTGCTCATGTGATGCCGTTATAGGTCAAAGGTAAGAGATCAAAGTTCAAATTAGCAAAATTTGATATTTGGCCTTTAAAAGTCAGATCAATGAAATGAAAATTTGGGCGCGCTTCGTGCGCATGCGTCACGATTTACAATCAATTTCATGAACATTATTAAGGTAATTATACCAGACACAGTTCTATTGGAGCTAGGGCGCTTTAGCCCCCCCCCCTCCCCAAATTTTTCCGAGCCCCGAAATTGCGCAAAATTTTATATAGACTAGTATTGGTGAAGACATAGATATACTCAGAAAATATTCCAAACGTCTATTTATCAGGCCCGTAGCCAGTAAGTTCTGTAACGATTTTTTCAAAAACTTCAAAAAATATTCGCGCTCTACGCGCGCTTTCATCTATAGTTCTATCTAGTGGTAACGCCCCCGTTTCAAACATATTGGATTTCAACGTTCCCACAAATGTTGTTCTTCCGTGTAGGGGTGATTCCAGAGAAACACGAAAATACATCGTTTGCGAAGTTCTTTCCTCTTTTTCCTAACTTTTGGAAGATTCTTTCTTCAGCCTCGACATCGTGGCGAACATATTTTGTAAGAAAAAGATTTTTCAGTTTCGTAGGAGATCCTTAATGGGTTAGATGAAGAATGTAATCCTCGACGACGACCATGCAGTCACCCGAACAAATTTCTTGGTTTTGTCCAGATTCTTCAATTAAAGCCCAAACTTTTTCAACTTTCCTTAATGAAAATTCCATATAACCCCAAATTTTTCGGCGCGCTTCGCGCGCCTTACATTTTGAGTTGGGCAACCCATTGCATCAGTCGGGACTTAGAGTAGCTAACCCCCAGTCAGGCCGCTTCCCCCATGTCGGCAAATCAAAGCACTACCCCTGGATGAGCCGGCGTGCAGGTTTTTCATTTTAGCATTGAAGTATACCCCCAAATTTCGGCGCGCTTCGCGCGCAATCCTTACGGTCCACGATGCATCACTTATGAACATTATAAGCACAACGTACCAGTGAACTTTTATAACATAAACTAGGTGTACATTCTGAAAACGCGCTTTTTAGTCCTAAACCCCTTTTGCTATACCTGTCTGGGAGGTCTAGTATCATTTTTCTGCACCTATACTCTCCCTCCCGCCCATTACCTATTGCTGGAAGCTGTTCGTCTGGATTTTCGTACAAAATTAGTAAACATACGATAGATGTAAAGTGCTTGGCGTCATACTCTATATTATTATTTAGATGTCAGGTAATAAGCATTACGTCATTGCCCCATTTTATATAATTGATCCAGAGCTTCCAGGAGGCTTATACAGGTATATGCTAGCATTAGATGCCAGAATAGAAGGCATTAAAATAGTCGAAAGGGGGGGGTGTTCAGGAGGTTTGTTGACAACGTATTCTTTTCTTAGACAACATACTTTCTACTTTCACCTATAACCAAATCTTAGTATTCACTAAATTATGGACATTTTCCAGCCATATATTCCAGCCAAAAGTATCCCAAGATTGCACCATTTTGCATCTAAGCAACCTCGCCTTAACAAAAATTTTTCAAAGGGGAGGGGTCAACCCCTCCCTTTAGACCCCTCCACACGACGGCACCTTTATGTAGTGACAGAGGAGGGATCCTCACTGCTGTATGTAAACGCAGGGCTCATAAAAATTCAGTTGGAAAAATATCCATCCAGTCGGAATTTGGGACCTTCACACCCCCTCCCCCCAAACATATGACCCTAGCTACGGCCTTGCTTAGCAGTTACAATTGTTCGACGTAGCACATCCTCTTGTGCGTTATCTTCTAACCTGTGAAAAAGGTCACCAAGTTTTAAAAGTGAACCACCTTCACCGTCGATTCAAGTTAAGGCTATTACGACCAAAAAACACACAAGAAGCACCATCGGGGCAGTTTTAAGAGGCCCAGTAAATCTGTGTGAAGGTATTTCATGTGACGTCACGCGATTGGGATAACCCAACATTGCCAGGAACAGCACACGCGCAGTGAGCGTATTTACAACCACACACGGGCAGCACGGCATAACCATAGATATACTACGGTGACACAATGGAAACTTTCCCGGCAAAACCTCTGATAACGTGACGTGGGTGAAATATCTCTATAAACCTGACGAGTTGGGAAATGCGTTCACGTAATGCATCATGAGGTTTGGTTAAAGGTCGAGTGACCACTCACCTTGGCGAGAAAGTTGTATAGGTACAGCTGACCTTGTGACCCCACCGGAAGTACTGAATTACCCAAATGGCTTATTGTTAACCCACTAAAAGACCTTATGCATTGACATCACGCAACGTCAATTTACAGGCAAACAATGAAGCTTGCGTGTAGTAGACTTACGCGTATCCCCTGAACAAGTCAGCTATGTGCACGTGTATTCAATCTGGGTATATAAGATTGTTTATCCATCTCCTGCAAAAAATGCAATATTGTGTTTCACACGGTAGTTAGATAGTTGTATGTAACATCTAAAGATATTGCAGAATACAAAACTTTGAAAGATCCAATCTTCTTTGGACAGTTTGATTACACTCTCTCATGGCGGACAGGAGGGGGTGGTGGAAATTCACCAATTTTACAGCAGTATCCTGTAAAAATGAAGCACATACTTACGGGGGGGGGGGGCGAGCAAATTCTTATTTCCCTCATGTTTTAGGGCCGAATGTGGGAACAATGGTTGAGACAGTTTAATGAGAAAGATACCGAACGGATAAAGGCTACTGTTAGTGAATTATGTGCATTGTTGATCCTTAGCAACCAAAGAGATACTACTCTAAAATCGGGCTTAGGATTTTCTACAGGTTTAATGACCTTCGCTGACGTATTTACAGGAAAATAATGGCAAATAACCCATTTTGGCTAACTGAACCTGAAGCCTCTCATCTTTGGCCTATGACGTCATGAGTAACGTTTCAACAAGTTTCTTTTGATCAGGTACCTGCACTCTTTTTTGCTCACAAACGCTTACTCCATTTCTCAGACACTCAGAACATGGCTAAGACACTCAGACACATCGTCATAGTTGCGATGTTAGGTAAAGTACAAAATTTCATCCCTCTATACATTAAATGTGAAATGGAGATGAGATAAGCTTTACATTGTAGGACCCTCTCCCTCACAGGTCCTGGAGCACTTTCAAACGAGGTATATACGTATTTATTCGAGTTTTCAGTGTTAGAAATTACGTGTTATTTTCTAATAAGGGCCCTTCATACTTTATATGCTTAGGGGGCCATAAAATCTAAACCAGGCTTTGGATATGAATACTTGCATTCAAACATGGTCAATGCCATAAGCGTAAACCTGCGTTAGAAGGAGGGTGGAAATGGAATAAAAATCAGATATGTATCCCCTTCATAGGATTTACCGACAATTTCATCGTTCAAGCTGTCGGAAAGTACTTGTAAAAGGCAGTTGCAGGAATGTCAGAAAACCAAAACATGCGTAGATGTCGTCCGTAATTGCCTAATAACTGACAATAATATAAATTTTCTTAAAAATGCATATTTTGAAAGTATCTTCCATTTTTAATTCACCACATGTGAGCAACATATGTGATTTTCCCTCCTTAAGCTGAGTCTTAATTCATTTCACACCATTCCACCTAAATACTTCTGAATCACACGTTTTTGCCGTATCCTTGTGTAGTACGTATGAAGGCATAAAAGTTGACTAAATAGTGCCTGATGCTAGTCAAGTCACCTCCTAGCAAATTCGCCCCTGACAAAGTGGCCGCCTTGGCTAACGAAGTCGCCCCTTAGCAAAGTCGCCCCTCACAATACTCGCCCCTGACAAAGTCGTCCCCTCAGTTTAACAAAGTCGCCTCCTGGAAAATTTTCATCAAAATGATTAAGACAGTACCTGCGTGTGAAACATGATTATACGAAAGATTATCAAGTCTCCGCCTGAAGTAGTAAGATGGAAGGACAGTGCAGACCTAGCAAGACCTTGAGCGTATATAAAAGCCTGTTACGTTAACAAAGCCAAAAAGCCCGTTTCTTGAAGTCTAGTTTTAGGCTAGTTCAATCATTTTACATTACGTCATTAAGCCTTTTAATTCAAATTTTTTTCGCCAAGTTTTGTCATGTTCAATAAGCCCCTTATCAAGTGCATAGGCCTAAGCACTTTCGTTGCTGAGATAATTATAGGGCCTAGCTCTATTTTAAATATTGGGCCTCTGAACTCTTTAAATACACAGTACTAATAAACAATACGAGTTAACCGAAAAACTAGCTTAATTAATAACCGTAAATATTTTTTTCTAACTTTACATAAAAAACGTTTCCAGAGACCTATACAAAATATGAAAGGTAACAAGTTGGAACGTTTACTACTAATCTTGTTTTGCTAGTTCATGCTCATTTCTTATGCAAATATGCAAATAAGTGATGACACACGAGTGACGGTTTTTATGTTTTCCTCTACTTTTTCACTTCTTGCGTCGTCTCGTGTCTTTTTTATGCTTCTTTATACTTTTGGTCACGTTTTAGTGTATTTACGAGGGTAAAATCTTCTAAAATTCCCAAATTTTGAGGGAGCTTCCCTAATGGTCACCAATAAGCCAATTGGGTAATTCAGTTTTTCCCGTGGGTCACATGGTCAGCTGTATCGTGACAACTTTTTCGCTAAGGTAAGTGGTTCACTTGACCTTTGACCCATCCAATATGTATTGCATGAAGCATTTTTCCAACTCGTCTGTCAATGCGGGCCGCCATGTTGATCTTGAGGGGTGATAATTTTTGGTGCCGCTAGACCTATACCTTATACCTCTATCAGAATTCAGAACTACATTTGCCGAAATCGACCGTTTCTCTTACGAGAGCGTGTAAGGGCCATATTCGTTTTTTAATTTTTGAAATCGTATAAAAAAATGACTCAGATATAATTTTCTAGAACTTTATCTTTTTGGAGCAAATTTGCCAATTTGGGGGCAATATCAGTGGAGTTTTTTCATTTTTACAAAACTGTAACAACCCTGAGACCAAATCTTCTCAGGATAATGCTTTTAATACCTTCGACTCATTTAAAAACAAAATTTAGAAATTGTGGGCCTAACAAAAGGGTATGATAATTTTTTTTTGAATTTTGGTGTCAAATGACGAATTTTGGCCAAATTTAGTACAAGCGGGCATTTTTACCAATTTTTCGGACCAATTTGTCACGATAGGACCCCAAAATTCTTGACTTTAGCACAAGCAGCCATCTTTCATCTATTCTGTAAAGTTAAAATGGTGTTTGTAGCTTAAATGGTGATGAAGCCACAGTTCTTTAAAAAACTAAAAAAATTTTAGGTCCTATGTAGACCCTGTGTGTCATGAAATTGTAAACTTAATTTTCATTATAAATTATAAATTCTTTTATTCATGTTAACTATTATTAACTGGCAGATACAACTCGAGCTATGTGGATTATTTTCATACCCAAATGTGCGAATACCTTAAGTTCAGTAGGTACGGAGATAACCTAATGTAATAATTATGATGATACCGGTACGTACATACGTTTTTACACTTAGCGTCGTTTAGCAGCCGATGTTCTAACTCTACGTCGCTAGCTACCCATACCCACTAGACGTGCAAACGTTTTTCGTTTGTCACCTTTTAATTTATCATTGAAAAATATTTGTATTTATTTTGTAATTTTTCAAATGAGGGCAACTTTGTTGAACTGAGGGGTTGACTTTATGGAGGGGCGATTTTGTGGAGGACGGCTGTGCCAGGGACGACTTTGTAGCGGCGACTTGACTGGTCCCCACAGTGCCACCCTCTTTGGAGTTTGCGAAGTAGGTTGTTCCATGGTAACCACATATATTAACAATGGATCATTATAAAAGACAGTTTTAAGAGTATAAAACATCCCACGAGGAAAAAACTGTAATAGATATTCTCATCAAAACAGGACACTAGTTTTAATCGAGGAAACTTTATTGCAGAGTAAATTTCGGACGAAACGAATAATCCGCCAATTTTAAAACCATTTTCCTCTGAAAAATTTTACACCTTTTATGTACCGCTATAGGTGAACGTAAATGAAGAGCTGATTTAAAATGAACAAAATAAGTACTGTATAAATGCATTTAATCTTCTCAAACTGATGTGTAAGGGGTAGAGAGAATTAACTAGGCAATTTGGGCAACAGTTTATTGAATCAATGAGATCGGTCTGTTTCCGTTATCTTCTAATTTAAAGAAGTATATGCCTGTACACTTTTGTGCAGAAGTTAATGTAACATTTTGACGTTCGTTCCGTGTATTTGTTTAAAAGCCTGAGCTATCGATGGTGGTTCTTTTGACACAAATCCTTTCAAACTGTATATACCAAAAATCGTCAGCATTTGAAACAGTCGAATTTTATTCGAAGGGCAAGACATGAAGAATGATGTTCAAATTACCGCAACAGCGGACGGTTAAAAAAGTTTTCGTAAACATCAAATTCCAAATAGCATGACAATCTACACAGCAAAGCTGTTTTTCACTTTACATGTAAATGAATGTCAGTTCGTAATTAATGCTACGCAGGCTTAGTAGCTTCATTCCAAAGGTCATAAGTGTATTGAAGGCCATAAGAGTATTGAAGGCTTGCGCTGGGATTATATTTGTATTTGATGCACTTCTTGCCGCTGTGGTAACGTTCACAAATTCAGAGTCGAAATACACCCTCATTATCCTTAATGAGTGGTACGCAACGGTAACTCTGAGCTGGCTAATTCTATAGATAGCTGAAAACGTTTTATACAATACGATACGTTGACAAGGTTATTCTAATCAGCATTGATTCATTTTGTGCGTGATGTGAAGAATCTTACGAAGCTGGCTGGCTCGGGGATATTCTTCCACTGGCAGAGTAGAATATACTTGAAAACACTCTTGAAACTAGGATGTTTGGTGGCGTAGATGATGGGGTTAATACAGCTGTTGAACAGTACGAATGTTCCAGTGTAAGGTATGGCAGGGTCACTGTCATCGTAGACAAGGCAGACGCTGTAAGGCGTTAGACAGATGATGAAAGCACATACTACGTAGAAAAGGTTTTTGGTGATCTCGATTTGTCTTCTAGAAAGTTGTGATCTATTTTCCTCGTGTATGGTTAACCTGGGATTATCACTCGGGATGTTTGAATTAGCGCTTATTGTGGACACGGGCACTGGAGATGCGTTGCCAACGCTAAAAGAAAAAAAATGAGAGGAAATGTCAATACATGCTGTTATTGGTTGGCTAAGCCTTAAAAATCTTTGTACACTCACATGTTTTATCGTCTTCGTGGAGTATATCAGGTAACTTACTTCAATGCCTAATGCTGCAAGTACAAAGAGCTATGGAACTCATTTCTGTAGGAAATGTGAATTTGGATGCCAAGATGATCCCACAGAACTGACCGTCGTAAGAGCTGGCAATGAATTGACTAAGTCTGGTAACGAATTGGAAGATATGCCCTTTACTGACACTTTATTTTATGGACTTCTCAAGGTTGACTGGTACTAGGTACGTATATTATGACACAGGGGTTTCTTCAAAAGAACACCTTTGTCGATAATATTACTGAAGAAATCAAATTCTATGGAAAATTTACACCTTCCTGGCTCTAAACTTTGTCAACTTCAAGCCTCCAGAACGTTATACATGATAAACGAAAAGTAAGCAATAAATCACAACAACTTAAAACCTGTTCGACAGCTATTAAACTCCCTGCCGTCAAGAGAGTTGGCACCACAGAATTCTGTGGTTGGAAACGACTTGGTAGGTAAAATGGAATATTGAAAAAAGATCTGTTAGGTCAATGAAACTCATGTAAGGGAGTAGGTACAGCTAGAGAACACCTCGTTTATGCACTCTGCTTTATGACTAGTCATATTTTAGGCTGACGGGTATTTTATTGGTTTGTACGATTGTGTCTACTGTGGGATCACCTTCTCATGTGTCAATCAATTGCACCTTCGAGCTCACTGATTCAGCCGGTTAGTATACCCACAAGAAATACAAGAAGGGTAAAAGTTGGCAAATTACATGGAGGTCAATTTTTGGTAAATTATAAAATATAGATTAGATGCTTGTTATAACAGCATTGTCTCGAAATTGAAAGTAAATTGCGAAGGTCTTTCCGAAACGTTACTAAATTGCACAAAAGCAGCATTTTTATTGAATGAAAAGCAGGCACTTTTGTAATTTTTCGCAGGAATCTCTTCCAGATTAAAAACAAAATTAATTCGCAAAACGTTCTCAAATTAGCTCTTCCCAACTTCCTTACTCATAATCCCTACGGTCAAAAGAACCTAAGTTTAGGCTATTACTATTACTTTGTTTGTAACTGGGGTTTGTGAACATAATCACAGTAAGGTGAAATCACTGGTCTGTCTATTGCAAAGTTCAAGTGCTAAGAAACTTGAGTAAAGAAGGAAAAAACCTCTCCAGGGGATAAAGCATTGCCTAGGCACTGAAGTCGTGAAAGCAGAGGCTAAAGAAACATGGAGCTGAGGGGTTGAAAACCCTTCTAAGTTCAAGCAAAACCTATTTATCAGACAGATGCTTGCAAAAACGAGGGCAAATAGCTCGGGTGGTAGGAAAAAGACGGTTTATTCCCTCGGCCTAAGTATCCCTTATGACAAACTATGCTTTGCAGTGATGAAAAGTCCCTTGAAATCCCATTTGTTCTCGCTTTTGTTTATATATTGTTCCTTTTTTTACTCCTGCCTGTAGCTACTATAAAAGCTTAAAATTGTTAACTTTTAAACGTTTTAGATTAAAAAACTAAAAAAAGAAGAACTTATGCGCCACACTTCGGACAATAAAATAATGTATGACTGAGATTGTTCTTTTAAATGTCCAAATCTGATATGTCGCCGGTCTCACTTTCAACTGTTTATGGAACATTAGCATTTGTCTCCTCAAATTTTCAGAAAAGAGAAAGCAGATAATGACTCTCACCGATCTTTGATTGAGCTTAATATACCCATTTTGTCACTACATCTCTTTGGAATCTCAATCGCAATTCGTCAGAAGTAAAACTGCTAAACATATAATATGATGCTAATTATCTGAATCTATCACATATTTTAAAACAAGAAAACTTGACATAAATCCTATGCCTTCTGTGTCATGTCAATCTTCAAATAGTACAAAAATTTACCTGCTATCGTCAAAACTTTCAAGATGATGGTTAGTCTTCATTTGTATCTTTCTTGCTCCTAGATTGTGCATCGTCTTCAAGTGCCTTCTTAAGTAAATATAAATCGCAGAATAGCACCCAATGATTGTGATCAGAGGAATTGGATAGAGGGCAGTTGCCACAATTAAGTCATATGTGTTAGAGTTGTGGTGGGAAGATTTCCCACTGCAAGTGAAGTACTTTGTGTTGTATCCCAGTTCTCCAATATTGAAGAATGGAGGGGTTATTACAACACAACATGGTATTATCCAGATTAAAATGATAAAAATGGCAATCACTTTCCGGTTCAATTCTTTCCTGTACACTTGAAATGGTCTTGTTATCAAGACAACTCGGTAAATTGCTATTGACGTCAGCGTATATAAACTACAACCGATACAGGTGAACAAAACCCCGGCGGCAATGGAGCATATAATTTCAGGGATCGGAAGCCCATTGAAACCCAGCAAGGCAACGGCGTTCCATGGTACACACAATGACGTCAGTAGATCAGCTACCGCGAGATTGACAACAAAAGCATTTGTGGTTGTTCTTAACTTTCTGGAAACAAGAACTGACAAAATGACAAGAGAGTTCCCTATTGTCCCAGAAACAGCAATAAAGAGAAACACCGACGCAACGATTGCTCTTTGCCTAGTATCTGAAAAGATGAAGGGAGTATCTTCCTCGCTGTCATCAATTACAAACGAATCGCTGGAGTTGGTCTCTGCATCCATTCTGACTTGTTACTTCGATTCTGTACTCCCTTCAGTGTGCGAGCTATAGTACTAATTTGGGACCCCTTTCGATCATTTGATGAACATTTGGTTTAACCTTCGTCATCAGGGTTTCTGAAAGAAATCCTGTTGAAATGATCATAGTATATTGAAAATTAGTCTCAAGTACTGAAAATACCAAAATCACACACCTTTTAAGTATAAAAAAATCGATATAAATATGAATGTAAGGTCGCTTTATGCCGTGATTCTCTGGCAGAAGGCCATGAAGAGGCCAATACATGAAAAGATTTTAGTAAATTACCAAATTGATTTGGCTTTTCGAACTCTATAATCTTAATAAACACCAGTATTATAAGAATGACGTGACCTTTGGAAGGAAGGTAGATGGTTTGGGACAATGTGTCAAATCACTTAGCCTTGCGAACCGCTTAGAGTTCGCTGATGGAGCAATAAGCGTTTCAGCGTGGGAATTAAGTGCGCACGAAGTACGTCAAAAAGTTTGAAAGTGATGTCGTGACAATGTTCCACTTTACTTAATATTGATAAAGTTAGTCCGCTAAATTAAAATTCTTTCTAAATTTCTCTCATCTTTCAATTAAATTAGTTCCTGCTCAATAATTAGTTTTTGCCGTAAATGTGTTAGTTTGTTTTATTATTTTTTTTTTAATTTTGCCTTGTTTGTGTGTGTGTGTGTGTGTGTGTGTGTGGGTGGGGGGGGGGGTAGGGGCACTCACCAACATGTCCTTATCGGGACGCGTGGCCTTGGCGGAGAGCTCCGCTCTCGCACGTCTTTCCTAGCTCACGCGCTGCTCGAAACTGGCGTAGCTGCCCGAAAATTCTGTCACTGCAACGAGCTCTCACGCGCGGCTGCACGTGCTTGCACGGCACCGAAGCCCGCCTTCAACAGCCACCTCTGATCGCCGAGATCTCTGGCAGCTCCGCTGTTGTGCAATTCGGGGCTTTCCCCTACCGGGACATTTCTCGTGTCCCGGTAAGGAAGCGAGGGTGCGTATGGGTGATCTGAAAAGTGGTAAGACAGGTAGCGGTTCGTCGGCGTGTAACGTAATTTTGTAACATAAGTAACAGTATGAGCTTAGTTGAATACCTGCGAGAGTTAAGCATGACTTTCTTTTCTCTAATTGAAGATTAGTACGTAACACTGACAAATAATCGTGATTTCATTTCACCCATGGTAGCACATTTATAAAGCCCCGCCCTGATATACATGGGACGGGTTTTATAATGTCATGGGACGCTAAAGAACATGTGAGGAAGTATTCATTTAGTTGTCCAAATGGAAAATTTTGGGGGTCAGTGGTAGAAACCATCACCGTGTAGAGTAGCAGCATCAGCAAAGCGTGACAACAAATTACAATTTGAGTTATAAATCATGCAAGGCACGATGGTTCAGAGGGAACAGAAAGAGTAAAGTGAAAAAAAAAAACGTAGACTTGATGCTTTTATATGATTGATCGCGTTAAATCATCACCAAAGGACAAAATACAGGCTTTATATTCCAAGTTTGTAAATTGGCGAATATATGCTTTCCTTTGAATAACTGAAGTTAAAGTTATTACGAACCTCAGGTTACTGCTTCCAACGCAGTACCGTGACATGAAACTCCTATTTATATTGGATTTTATTGATCATTTGAATTCCCGTGTACAGTTAGGTTGCCTAGCTGTGTGCATAGACATGATAGTGCACTCCATAACCCACATCTACCGTTTCGTTGTCTTTTCATTTAAAAGCCTCAGACTCTTATCATGGCCTAGAACATCCCCTCAAAGTGGTGACCATGCCTTGTGAGAAATCTTAATTTGTTGCAAAAATAAATTTGGACAGGGTCTGTAGGGTTTTGGTGTGTGTGCGTGTGTATTTGTGGGGGTGGCCTTCCGTCAATTATGCAACGGCGTGGGTTTCTACCGTCATAAATCAGCAATACTTATCGAGTAAACTACAGCTTACAAGCACGGTAGCTTGCACTGTAGAAATGTTTGTACAATTAGAGAACAAAAGAAGTGAGGAAATATAAAATAAATGAGGAAAATTTCATAGATTATTGGCAACTATTTGCCTTTTTCTGTTTGTATTCTTTCATTTTATGTTCTCAAGGGGGTAAGGTGTCCCTCAAACCCCTCGAACCAGGGGGTTGCTAGCCTTAAACAGGAATAGCCTAGAGTTCTAAGTACAGTTGATAACTGCACTTTGATTGACATTCATTCATCTAGCTTCACTCCGGTTGGTCAACGATGACTTGTACCGTCACTGCAATTTAGTTTCCAATGCAAGTGAGCTGCACACACAGTCACTGTGTGTTAATACATATGGCCTCGAGCAAATTAGTTCAGTGCAGGCTAGGTAGTGTACCTCCAGGCGCGGATCAAAGGGGGGGGGGCTTTTCCGGCCTCAGCCCCCCTTTTTCGCCACATCAACAATAAAAAATGCCCGAAAATTAGCATAATGTTAATCTAGAAGAATATTCAAGGGGGCTTTCACCCCCCACCCCCTTTTCGAAATGTCTGGATCCGCGCCTGACCTCTGTCTTAGAAGGGGTACTAGACAGGTGTTCTTTGTTTAAATTGGAGAAGGGGCTAAAAGTAAACTTAGTAGGGAGAATGTTACTGTCTGGGTAAGATTAAATAGTCATTAACTTGTGAAGTACAGAAACGTTTGGGGTGTAATTATGCACTTTACAATATAAGTAAACTTTATTGCATCTGTTCACCTCGCAGTTATTGATTGCCTTAAGCACGTGAAATCCTACAGAAAATTTGTTATTTTTGACATGCTAGATTTGCCTCGTATTCAGAAACCATTCGGTGCGTTCAATCAGCTCGTCCGGCGTTTGATCAAATAATTTCACTTCTTACATTTGATATAGATTTAGACTCCATTGTTATTCGGAAAGCTTTCGTAAATTGAGCAAATTTATGCCCTGGTTTTGCCGATAATCACTCTTTTTTCAACGGCAAGAGCAGTGTCGAACCCTGCAGGGAGCTGTTATTTGGATGGAGATCTATCGAACACTTTAATTTATGTAAATACTTTAAGACCCACTAAATCGAGGAAAGATTACCAACGAAAAGCCGTTTGTTTGGTAAAGGGAATTTTTTTCCCTTTTCCTTTGTTTGCTGGCTCCAATTTGATATCATTCACCTAGCAACATCATTCAAGTTACGTAATCCTTTAACAAGTGGCCTGCCTCAGAACAGTTCTTTGATGTGTAGGTTTGCACCGTCAACAGGTTTAGAGCAGGTGATATTAAACTCGAAACGACTGTTTATTTGAAATAGAAGAATACAGCTAGCACGTTCCTTTACAAGATGCCGCATGCAAATGGGCTGACGGGGCAGACGTCTAACTTTTCTTACAACAATAGAAAAGTTTCCGGAAGTTTCCTGAAATAACCAGATATAGATTCTTGTTCATATTTCGACGTAAAGCCTAACTGACATACGGCCATGCGCTTCGCCGAGCGTCGAAAGGTGCAATATTTTTTTTTATTTTCCTGGCGACCGGCAATGTTGTGGCAATGGACGAAAACCCCCAGTCTTACTGTAGATGTAGTGGACGACAAATCCCTTTTGCGTTAACTTCCTCATCAGGTGTAAACTCTTATAGAAATCTCAAGAACGATACAAGAGATGGATTACTGAGTGACCTTGGCGGCACAAACCCCACTTCAAAGGGATGTATCTCCATCCAAATAACAGCTCTCTGGTGTAACACCCGGTCGTCGCAGTTTTGTCAGTGCTGTCAACAGTCAGTGTGCGCTGCATAGCAATCTTTCAAAGTGAAACAAAGACCCTTTCGCTCTCCTTCCGATGATAAGAAACAGGTTACCATTGGTGGAGGGGAACATCTCGCAAAATGCCATCCATTCAGGGAACTTTTTATGAAAATTTTGCCCTCTTGAGTTTCGATCTCAGTGACGTACACTTGTTACGTAATAGGGAAGAAATGCTCACACACACACATGCTGTTGGTGTTCACTCAGGCTTATCAAAGTAAATAATCTAGTCGATATGCGCTGCGCTGTGTATGTGCCGTGTCGATAATGACTTTCTGCAAGAATCAGGGCAGGAGTTTTCACTTTGGCTACTTTTCAACATTTTGTGGCTGCTTCACACCGCTTTGAAATCCGAAGCTGTTCCAAAACGCTATTTAGGAGTCCTATCACAGGCATATGCCCACTATTATTAAGTTGGAACAGATAGCTTCGAAAGCAGCACTTGTTGAAAACACGGTTCACGGTTGAGTACACCACAAAGCCCCCGAGTTATTGGTGTTTGTAAACACCATTGGTGATTGTTCTACAATGTCATCGCGCTCCCACTACTTACAAGACACCTAGCCTTAACATACATCTGTCATACGAACGCTCTTTGTTATGAATATCTGCAGTCTGTAAGGTATTGAACAAAATAAGGAATGATCCGATGATACATTTACCGCAATATGGCTATCCCAACTGAATGTGTTTTAGGAGATAAAGGTGTCCTTTTCACTTTTGCCTCCGCGTGGTGTTCACAAGTATTTCTAATCTGCATCCTTTATACTCAGTAGTTACTTTCGCATCTTCAGGTAAGCAGGTAATCTATTTAAACATCTTGTCCCTAATACATTGGATGATGAATGAATATGGAAAGTGTGTGCAATATAGAGATTAAAAATTTTGGATAATTTTCATCCCCGGATCAAGTCCCAGTTGAACCCTGCTGACCAATTGAACTTCTGATTACAGCTGGTTTGTCCGAAATTCTGTTTTAACCCAACTCGGTTGAACTGGGTTAGACAGCTCTCAACTGGGTTGAACTATGTTCAACTACGCTGTGCAACTAGATTGACCCAATTCCATACTTGAATTAATATTGGTCTAAAAGGTTTAACAAAGTTTCAAGTAGTTGAGTAGTGGGACCATAGAGTAGGTTATAGGAACTAGAGTGCTCACTGCCCGAAACAGCTGTGATCGCATGGGGACTCGGCCGACATACAGTTTGTACACACATGCTAGCACACAGCATAGCTTCTTGCCTCCACCTATAATGGCGGACGGGTCCCCATCACTGATCTTCATGTAGATCAGTGGTCCTCATGCAATCACAACGGATTTACGTACGCGGTATTAGGAGTGCACACTCTAGAGCCTGTATCCTACTCTATGAGTGGGACTCAATTGGATCTAGTTGAACCTAGTATAACTGGGTGCAAGCAGAAATTTGAACCGGGGTTAAAGTGCATCAGGCACCGAATCCCTAAAATTAAGTTTGACAGCAGAGGTAGTTGTTTTTCATGAATGTTTTCACTCGGAAGGGAAACAGAGCCAAATTACCTCAATTGTCTTTTTATAGTTCCATTGTTCTTCAAAGCTTCTAGGCACAGGGTTTACCATAGTTCTTTTACAATTTTAAGGAATTATAATTCAGACTCTCGCTGGTTTAGTGCCTCAGGCCAGCAAAACAATAACCTCGGTCTGATGGGAATACCCTATGACCCACTACAGAATTGTTTTACTCGTTAAACTTTGTTTTGGTCCGTTTAGTTGTGATTCAATCTTGTTCTCCTTTTAAAAAGTCGGTATGGTAAGCTGCGGTCTGAACTTAATATACCACAACCCTCAGATATTGTTTGAATTGCAAAATAAAATAACTAAATAAAATAAATTATTAACTTGGAATATTTTTAAAACTTAATTTTTCTTTACATGGTAAATAGTTGTTCATTTTTTTAAATCCAGCCAATCATATCAATTCCTTAGCGCTCCTAACCGTGCGCACGTGAAAACATCTTCCTCTCCACACAACCTTGCATAGGGCATTCACTGTAAATCCCTCACTTCCTTTCGACCAAACTCCTAAACCACGCAACCGATTGTCTTGTATAAACCTGATTCTGAAAGCTTAAACTGTTATCTTTACTGTGATATTTATCATTTTCTCCTTCGAGATTTCTTTCAACCGTCACTTTTAACACAAAGAGAACGTCTCTAGACTTTTTATTTTGCATAGGCCCCGTACGTTTTACACGGTAAGATGCAAATTGAAAGTCTCAGCAAAACTCCTTTGCTGAATCCTTGATTTCTTCCCTTTAATAGCTTTTGTCCAACTTGTATAAAACGGATAATCCAAGAAGACACTTTTATCTCCATGGTAATGCCAAAATCGATACTATTTAGTTCATTTCAGCCCCGTCAAAAGGCGAAAGAAGTTCATGGCCGTAGAAAGACTGGAGCACTTTGAGGTATCTGAAATTCACCCATACAGGTAACGTGTGTTCATCACTACGTTAAAGAGCGGCAAAGAAATTGACCGACAAAGTTTCTTGGCTCGACGGGGATAACGAAAGCTGAAAAAATACTGATAAAGAGTGAAATACAAGGGATATAACGTCAGTAAATGTTTTTCTGGCCAAATATGTTTCTTTCTAGCTAAAAAAGTCAAGAAAAGTGGTGTCACTTTCGTCGAAGGCAAGTGCTATAGCAACAGTCTTAACGAAAGGGCACAGCGCATTCTCGAATAGGGGGTGTCAGTTTTACAGCAGGCAAGCAAGCCGAGCAAATGTACGGTGGAGTCTGTAATATAGGTTATACTTTCAGATTGCTTTCGAATGATTTAAACATTCGGGTTTTGGATTTAAACTCATTGAGAATTTAACAACTTATACTTTGAAAACTGGACTTAATTTCTTTTTGAAATGTGCTGAACTGTGTAATTAATTAGCCTTGCTGCAGCGGAGCTGTGCACTGTCAATTTTTTAGCTGAACTTAAGACTTCATAAGTTTAGTTCAGCTGAACATACAGATGCAATTTAAAAATTTGTTTTCGTAAACGTTCATGCTCTTTGAATAAAATTGCGTACAACATGTACATAAAGTTTATTTCAATGGATAGTACTTGCTGTAATTTTTGCAACCCTCTGTTCCATAGAAATCTCGCCTATAAAGCGAATGGACTAGCCCGCACACAGGTTTTCGGGGAATCTCCGTGAGCCTGTGTAAGGTGCGGTGAGGTGTAAATGAGTCATCATTGACCGTGTATTTTAGCTGCTGAAACAGGTTGAAAATCGTTGGGAAGGAATTGATATGGTTCCAAAGACCAGTAAGTGTTTAGATGTCTCTTTTATATGCAAGCTGGCACTTGATTAGGCATTAAAGGACAACAAGACTTTAATTTAGAAACCATGCAATTGTCCGTGAATTTAAGGCCAACTGTCAGGAAGCAATAACAAAGAGATAAAGGTTACAAAACCTAAAGCCATATCGTGGCTAGAGGGAAAGATTTACAGGCGCCAGAAACAACTGCCTGATCTGCATAAGTTACAACAATTTATACTAGAGTACAGGGTTCATTGTCTTATTGCCACCTTCATATCTCATTTCATTGCTGAGATATAAACTGTTGAGAATTGTACAATTTGAAGTAGTCGATTATGTAACAGACCGTATACTTTCGACGCCAAAGGAACAGAGCATACGTCCCCGGCTCCGGTAAAGTAACCGTATTAAAGCATATTGTTGTATACGTCGGTTACACGACCACGGGCACGGGCCAAGGCTACGTCATGAGTAAAGTATGTGTACAAGAGCCATGTACCTTAGCTAGCTTATTTCATTGGGCTCTCCTCTAACATGACGTCTGCGTGACGTCATTCCATAGGAAGTATAAGTTGTGGTAACCTGCTTGTACAATTCACTGAGTGTTTTTGTTTCCTTTTGAATGTACATTGTTATCAGACAGTAAGGCCTTGGAAATTTTTCCCTTTACTTGTACTGTTTGTTAAAAGGAGAGAACGAGTAGTCAAAGTCAACTTAGTTAATATATAGAGGTAAAGCAACGACCTCATTTTGAAATATGATGTAAAGAGCATTAGTAAAACTAAGGAAAAATAAAATCGGAGTAGAATTGAGTATACTGCCATCACAAAGTATTGCGCAATCCACATTACAATTTTCAACTGGGTGAATAGCCTTAACTTCAACATTTCATAGCTCATCGACAGGTGATTCTATGAGACGATGAGCTTTGAACCAATGTGACTCATTTTGCAACCTTAGTAACATATGCATTTCTGTATACAACTTAAAAAACACTCTTAACTGCCAAAAATCAAGCAACGCAGGCGTTTCCACGCCGCACCGGCCTGAATGCTTAAGACTGTCCGTGGAGGCCTCATAAGAGATATCGGACTGTAAAAGCACTTCACTTTAAATTTACCACTAAAAGCTGATGAAAAACATAGCCTGGACACTAACAGCAGGAGCAACTTCCTAAACTCACATCCACTCCTATAAAAACCACTGTTCTGATATTCGTTTTAAGGTTGCAGTATTGTCTTGTTTGTGCCTTGAAATAACACTAGTATATCTACCTAAACAAAAAGGAATTGAAATAAAGTGGAACAATACAAATGATTGTTTTAGCCAAACAAAACGATTCGTGAACAGCTTACCTTCTAAATAAGAAGTCAACATCGTTGGAAAGGATAGACGGCACAGAATGTCACTTCTTTCGTGCAGCACCTGTCTAATATAGCAGTGTATACAACAAATTAACATTCCGTACAGTAGCTACCTCGAAGCTGAATTTTGGTACGTTGACTCACATGTACAGTTACGTTGCAAGAAATCACAATAACCGCAATTACTCACGTCTATTTCGGAAACAGTCATCTGGAACACAACAATAGAAGTGATAATGCCAACTGCAGGACGGTAAATATTGTTCGTAGTCATCAGACGGGTTACTAGGCCTACCAGTGGGAAACACTTAGCAGCACAATCATTCAACTAAAACTGCGGTTTGCAAACCATGGAAAGTCAGTCTACAGATATTTTCTATCCAAGCAGCAGGGTGTAGAGCCTTGTACGTCGTTACCCGGCGGGAAAAACCAGGGGTATTTTAGAGTATTGACTGCTCTTTGAGAGGTTCCAGAAAAGCTGAACGCATGGTCTGAACCTCAATCAGTAAGGTACTTTGTGAAGAGAGAAAGTGTGGGTGAATCACGGCGCTGCTACTTTAAATACAGTGGTTGCCCCAGGATTTACTGGGGAAAGACCACCCTCCCTGAAAGGTATGATGATCTGGTGTAGCCAGGCATTTCGAAGTGGTGGGGGATGTGGGGGGCATATCGTTCCGCCTGAAGGGTACAACAACATGAAGGACTGATCAGGTCGGAGGGTGACACGAAGCGCTTCACTGTAGGCCAATGGCACAATGTTTTGCCCCTGGTAGAATCCGCCATCGACAATACCCCATACGGTGTCCAGAGGGAAAATCCCCGGAGGCTGTAGGTATGTAAAAAGTGTCACAGTTAGCTTGAGACATCTAACTATGTTCATATTTTATTGGATGCGCACTTATCAGATCAAAAAATAAAAATCACAACTTTAACAATATTTGTCAGCCTATAACTCACGATTTAAAGATTTGAGGAGGGGTTGTAAGTGGTAACGACGGATCATGCTAACGTTTAAACTGATCTTTGGGACGATAATTCCACTCACTCATGCTGCCAATACGAAGTAATGTTGAGGCGACTACAGTCACGCACGTAGCCACGGGGCACGTGCCCCCCCCCCCCAATTTTTCAATAAAAGGTCTTGAACTGAAGGAGGAAAAATTTATTACAAAACCAGCATTTTTGGAGTTGGCCCTGCAAATATAAGAAGATGAAATGGAAAATCATGCACCATTTTTCTTCTAGAGTCCTTGAAATAGGCAAAAATTTAGAACCTTCCCCCAGGCCGGCGAAACTCCAACATCAATGTGCACCTGCGAAGTGGTTATTCTGGCTACGGGCCTGACTACCGTACTAGGCATGTCACTCAGGGGGAACCCTCACAAAAGAACATCGAACGTATATCTACAGCTGCGGATCCGGGAACTTCAGGGAAATTTGCAAATAATAAACCCTTTTATGTGATTAAGTAGGTTTTGGATGGCTCAAAATTTTGAACATTGCAAAAATGTTTCCTCTGCATTTTCATCAGCAATAGGCGTAAATGAGAAAAGGGGTGGCTAGTGCCTGTTGAGACCCAAAACTGGTGCACTGGCGAAGCGAGCATACAATGTTGTCTTCAGTATGAAGGAAATTTTTGGGGAAGGGCACATATACTCCTTATGAGAATCTCACCACTTTATGATCCCTCGTTTGGTGCTCAGCTCTACGTCACCGGTGTTTAAAATAAACGGAAATTACATGGGACGAATTCTAGAATATAATTTCCAGAGAAGCAGTGCTTCACAAAGTGCACAAAAATAGAAGCGACCGGAGAGAGGAGCAACAAATGGTATTGAGAATATTTGATGTAATTTTAGCCCAATAAAATGAGATATAGACTATTGGGTGTCTAAGTTGATATAAGGACGGTGTGTTTGTGCATACGGTTTTTAGTAACCAAGATCACATGGCAGGGGCAAACGGGGTCCACGACAAACTGTTTTGGTTGGAGCACGACCCCCGGCCACCGTGGTGACGCCACTGCGACGAACTGCAGAGCCTAGACAACGGCAAACATGTTGCCAGAAAGACAACGTAGCTAAAATTTTCTGAATAGGGTATGATTCGAAAATTCTGGTTGTGGGTTTACGGGAATTTGAGAATTAAAGAAAATTTGAAAATGTTGTTTTTCCCTTAAAGGAAATGTAAAAAATGGGGTTGATGTTGAAAAGCTCAGTAGTCGCCTTGAGAGTAGAAATAAGTAAACTGTCGTTGTGACTACTCCCCATCGGCAGTTCGGGGATAACATACTTTATAATACACGTGCTGCAGCTCTCTTACAAAATTGGAAAATTCCGCCAAAGTGACCAACCTTCCTCGACTGGGGGAGCATCAGTGCTTGCTCCCCGCCTCGCGCCACCCGTGTTCTACAACTTTGAGTATTTAATTTTGCTTGAAAAACAGTTCCATCGAGTCCGTCGGGAGTAACAGTTGTCAGGTGGATCAAAACTTCTCAACACTTTCCTTCTCCAAATCATTTGAAAAATGATAGAGTTGTAATGATCGATTTAACTCCAGACCTCAGAAGCTCTAGATAAGTAAACTATTGACCTTCGGCAAAGTATCTCCAGCATGATTGTTTAATGATCAATACGATTTAATTTTATTTCCGATGGAAAGTGCATTTCGAACATACATAATCACTGGCGGTTACCACAGTCATGAAGCTACTGTCGTGGCAGATAAGCTTAGCTTTCCCTTTTGGTAATACAATTAAAAAGCAACTAATAAGGTTTTCTTGAATGTTTTTAGCCCTCCACAGGATCTCAGGATCTCAATCGGAACGTCAGTGAAAAGCCGAAGGCAAAAGGAATCTGTGCAATCACGCAAGCGAGCGTTTGCATGTGTGCGTGTATGGAAATGTGTGTTTTGGTTACGCTTCAGATAAAAGTATTAAAGTGTTAAGCTTTGCAATGTTTCATGCAACGTAATTATATTTACACTTTCAGAATGAAAGAGAAAATTCCATGATACGACACTTTTAAACACAAAGTGATTACTTTCTAAAGACTGAAATGTATACTTCTATGAAGAATAAACCTAACGAAGAAATAGAGATGCTTAGAGGCTCATTGCTTTGTTAATTCACTTCATGCATTGTGTTATGTTCAGGGTGTGTGAATGCAGTTCATCTATACAATTGCATTAAATGTGGAGATGTATTTTACAGTTTCAGGAGAGTGACTTCTCTTATTGTTCATTCCTGTGTGTGGACGGTTGGACACTTCAAATGTGAAACTCGGTCCCTTCCGTTCCACTACATTGCAAATATTTCTTGAACATTCGATATCCATTCAATCGTGTAACTTAAATGAAGGAGGGAATTCTCAAGAGGTAGGCCTATCTAGATTTGAAAACTTTCGTTGCAAGCAACCGGTTTCTGGAGTATTATGTACGAAAGACGTTTACGCATCATGTAAGTATAGAAACGTCTAAATGTCTAAATGAATCATGCTATTCAGAGTTAATAACATAGTTGAGTTATTTCAGTTTGTTTTCATATGTACTTGAACAGAAGTTAATATGCTAAGGGTTGTATTCTTTAAGAATTCATGTTTCAAAGTTCCGTGTTTACTCTCAGACTGGTGTAGTTACTTATTCACTGTTGTACTTAAACTTGCTTGCAACGTTATTTAATTTGTGAAAACTGGCCATTGATTTTGTCGGATTATGGATATGCAACATACAAGATGAAGTAAAACAAAATTAAAAGTATATTGTTGAAGAGCAATTAATAACATTTTATACATGCAGTCGGAATCATGTTACTAAAACGACAATGTGCCACATGGTGGTGTACACAGGTGCATATGCGTAACAGTTGAAACAAGCAAAGAAATAGTGTTGAGAACCAATTTGAAAACTATAAATGAATATATTTAAGACCATTTTTAAAACATGCTTATTTATAGACAGTCAATTTTGCTCTTACTTCGGATCAAACTCCAACAAGCCGTACCTCGTACCATTTGGCTAAAACTAAAAATTTCACTTTTGTGTACGTAACACCTACGCAAGCACATACATACATAGGTAGGGTCCTAGGTAAGTGTGAGTAAGTATAAGTTTGTAGGGGGCTAGTTTTCTAGGGGAGACCTGACTGTTACATAAAGGTACATAGTAACGTACAGGGACCAGTCAAATGGTCCCTAGCAAACTCGCCTCCTACAAAGTCGCGCGACGCCCCTACAAACTCGCCTCCTTTACAAACTCATCCCCTGAAAAAGTCACCCCTCGACAAAGACGCCCCGGACAAACTCGCCCTCATTTGAAATTATATTAAAAAATGGCTTTAGATTTTTGATAAATCAGAGGAAAACGAAATCTTCGTAAACCCAATGGGTAGGAGCGTTGAAGCCAATATACTATTGAACGCCAAAAGGGTCACTGTATTTAGATGTCTATTCACATAATTTGCCGTCTGTATAGGTATTTTGCCGTCTGCCTAGGTATATTGACGTACTGTCGGAAATTTTGCTTCAGAAATATTGCATGCTAGTGTGGAACGTCAAAAGGGTCATAGTACTTTGCCGTCTTGAGGTACATACACTCTCTCAGAACATTTTGCTTGCTATTGGCCATTTGTAAAACGTCGTCTCATTAGAGACGCCGATGCCTCTTTACATGCCGTCTCTTTTAAAGGGCATAAGGTATAAACTTTGGCGAAAAATTATCTTAATGTTACAAATTAAAGACTGTTAGGAATAATTATGGACTCATTCATATTGTATGGCAAATCCAGATCCCCGATTCTTCGCTGCTATAGATGAATTCTCTCAAATTGTCAACATGATTGTATAATATGGGATACTTTTGGCAAATTTTTCAATGAAAACATGTTCCTGAAATGTAACACGTGGAAGTACAAATGAAAAACGATCGGTCAACTTCCTACGGAGACTTATGTTGGACACATTATATTAATCCCACCTTGCGCTCCAAGTTTTCTATTACTGTACAGGAAAAGTTATGTAGTCCCACAAGGGTGGCGGAACGTTGTGACAATGTGGTGATCACTCCATTACCTGACAATCGAACCAGTTTAGATGCTGTGTCACGGTCCTTTCCCCAGTTCGACAAATGGACCTTTGTCCATGCCTCTCGCATCCGTCACCCACGAGTCCCATGGTGCAAGGAAGATTCGACAACAGTTCGGGATTGGGATGACATAACTTTCGGATACTGGAGTTTATGAAGCACTCCCAACGAGGCGGGCTTGGACCCCTGGTACTGTCCAGGGACAACGCTGCAATGTTGGCCCAGGTGGCAAAGGCCCCGGTAGCTCTGAGGTATTTGAAAAATGTGAGTATTAGAATGGTGCATTTAAACTTCTTCAAATTACATTGGATAGGCTCTAAATATTCCACAAAGGTCCCAATTTGACACTTTTTAAATAATAGCCTGGGTTCGACTGACTAGGCAGAGGTCCAGGATTGTTAATGCTGGGGGTTGACCTGGTTGAGGGTGGATTGTCCACCTACACATGGAATAAGCGATAGTTATGAGAAATATCGTCAATAGCAAAAATTAAGAAAAAGTATGCCCAATGGCCCACCTCCATTTCCCTCTCCGCTACGCGTCTGCAGATCATATAGGATCAAAACTTTCCCGTGTCCTGAAGCATGCCAGAACCCCACTGGCTGGGGTTTCTTGTTCGGATTGTTCTGATTAAGGTCATGGCCCTCCACTATTGTGAAGCTATTCAGTATTCCCCCTCTTGACATGCGATCAACTGCAGCTGTAAAAGCTAGTTAAACCATTGACATTATAAGCAACTTTCGTGTTCATGATTGTACATACGTGTGTTGTTGTAAAATTTGCTGTACCGCCCATGTGTAGACAGTTAGATACATAGGTTTGTAGCTGTAACCACAAATTTGTGTTCTTGACTTCAATATCCTGCAATTTCAGGTTTTGGAATGCCAAATTTTCTGACCTCAGCCCCATACATGGTGAGGGTAAGGTCGCTTTGGTGCTGTGCGGCTACCCTATTTACAGACCTCCATAATAAAAGAAAAAAAGTTATCCTGAACCGGCTGTTGTAACGAATAGCCTAAAAGTGATCGGTCGATTAGGTGATAAGAATGCATGCAAAATGCACCTAGGTTCTGACTTTAATACTGGATGACTAGCTGGATGAGGTGTATACAAGATAGATGTGAAGCATAACCTTCTTCCCATGGCCGAAAGAATTAACAGTGCCTGCTTCAGTGTCTCCTGCCGCTTGTAAGTCCTGGTGTTGCCATTTCCCACAGCATAACCAATTATGTATATATATATATATATATATATATATATATATATATATATATATATATATATATATATATATATATATATATATATATATATATATATATATATGTATATATTTCACTAATTCGGCACTTAGGGGGAAAGTTGTTGTTGAAAAGTCGACCTTAAGGGGACAAAAATTTTTGGGGTGAAATATAAGTTTCACCTTAACGTTTCCACACACTTTTTCTATAGGAATACGTAAACTTACAAGGGCGCCCTCTTAGATTTACAAACTAGATGCTATTACTTCAAAGTTGTCAAATTTACGGACACCTAGCTGTTAACACGAACGGATGGCTGGCCATTGAAATAACGTTAATTATATGTTTAGACGTTAGGGCGAATTTATTTCGTATGTATTTTATTATCTTATTTTCGCCCTATGTACAAGCAGATATAGCAATTTATCCTTAAGGTGGGAATTAGCGTTATATATATATATATATATATATATATATATATATATATATATATATATATATGTATATATATATATATATATATATATATATATATATATATATATATATATATATATATGCGTGAATCAACGCTGTATTGAATAGTCGCATGAAGACCTTAGGCCATTGCTCCTCTAACTTAGGCACTTGCCTTATACTTGCCTTATACACTCTACCTACTGTGTATATATATACACACATATATATATCTACACACACACACACACACACATATATATATATATATATATACAAATTAAAGAGGAGAGTTCCAGTTGTACTCCGAGAAAATAAATCGTAAAACAGGAAACAAATAAATGCATCACTTGTTGACTTAAAGAGTACAAAATAATCCAAGATTTAATTCGAAATTTTCGGCTTCCCTGGAACCTTCATCAGCGAGATGAGACAGTTAGGCCTATGGGAGTATAGTAATTAACTTAAATCAACAGCCGGAGATACAGCTTAAAAACAGAAGATGATAGGTGGTGAAAAGGTGTTAATTAGTGGAATAATCAATTACGTTGTCTCTACAACTATAATTCGAAATGCTGCGAAGCACTACAGTAGTATGTAGGTCGATAAAGGTCGTAAAAAGTGCGAAAAATTTGCTGAAAATTCCACGACGTTTGGAGTATAGACTCTTCATCAGATGGCAAAAGGATGCAACTGAACCATAATGAAGTAGAAACAGAGGAGAAACACATTGAAGAAAGGCACGGGCAAACCGGTCGGGCAGAACGACACGGTGTAAAAATGCGAATGGAGGCTGAGTTAAATTGGTAAAAAGTAAAGAAAGTTAAAAAAGGGTCCATTCTAATGTTAAGACCGTGTGAGGAGAGGGTCCGAACTTCATGATAAGCCGGTTTTCGGCGGTCTGACGATTACGGTCAGAGCCGCATTAAAGCTGCGGTAACGGCCAAGTCTTTAATTGAGCACGGTGATGGGGGGCTGAAATGTGTAGCTACCGGATAACCTTGAAGGTTTTGTTTGATGGACCTGAGGTGTTCAGTGACTCTGTCAGCCAGGTGACGTTTGGTCTTTCCCACATACAGGAAATTGGCAACGCCCACAAACTAAAATTTAAACCAAATTTGTGGAAGAGTGCAGGTAAAGTGTTGGTTCACACTGAATCTGTTGCCGTAAGAACCCAAAATATTAATGAGTGTGTTCTTTCCAACCACTGGGCATGTGTTGCACCTACTAAGACCACAAAGAAATGTACCTGGGCTGTTGTCAGTGGGCAGTTGTGGATGGGAAGCCCTAACTAAGTGCTTGGAAATGTTCTTTTCAACTCTAAAGGCCGTAATGGGGGGGGGGTTCGGGGGTCTTGTCGAAGGGTCTCTACATTCTTGTAAATGGCACGAATGATGGGGGGGGGGGCTACCGATGGGTGATTGGAAATTCCCAAAGGAATGCGTAGCAAGCGCGGATCCAAGTGGGGCTTACTCGGGCTCAGCCCCTTCCCTTTTCGCCACATCAACAATAACAAATAAGCGAAAATTAGCATAATGTTAATCTAGGAGAATATTCAAGGGCTTTCAGCCCCCCTTTTCAAAATGTCTGGATCCGCGCCTGCGTAGATTGGTAGACGTGTTAGACTTCTTACTCTAGGCCTCCGCTCTGTCGATTACTTGGATTCTATGTAGAGCATCAGTAAAGATTTTGGTCGCTTCTTTGACGCTTCTCAAAGAATGGTAGTATATTTTTGGAAGCTGCTGAGAAATCAGAATCTTCTGAGCAAATCCTTCTGGCTCTTAAAAGATGTGAGTATGGGGTGGATTTGGTACAGGATTTTGGATGGTTGGATGGATACAAAAGGTAGTTATGAGAATCGGTGGGTAATGAAAGGTAGGTTTGACTTAATTTTACGGTCTCAAATTGATAACTGAAGGTCGAGGGAAACCACTGAAGTGTCAGAAATACAATGTGTGAATTTCAAAAGTGGACAGAAGGATCCTACAAGTTGGATGAAAGATTCTAAATCTTGACGGGTCCCTGATGCCACTCCCACAATATCATCAATATACCTTTTGTAAAGGGAAGGGTGAGCACCGGTATACTGCGAAAAAAGTTGTTCTTCAAAGTGACCCATGGTGAGGCAATCAACAGAGGAACCCATTTTGGTTCCCATGGCTACTCCTTTAACCTGACGGAAAAAGCGCCAATGGAACTGGAAACAGTTTTGGGTGAACAAGTTCCGTCAAGCAAAGGAAAGTAGTTATAGGAATTTGGGGGTCTTGTCGTTGGTCCAGGTAATGGCGGATAGCTGACAAAGCAGCATGATGGAGGATGGATTTGTAGAGACTAGATACATCCATGGTGAATAGCAGACGTTCACAATTCAATTTTCGGGAAACTCAAAGTGTGTGTATATATATATATATATAAACTGAAGAATGGTGGTGAATAGTGGATACAGTCGCATGATTTTGAAACTTGTGAAGGTTGAATTGTGTAAAGGTTGCCAATATATTAGACGTTTAATTTACACGTTTCAAAATCATGCGACTGTATCCGCTAGCCACTATTCTTCAGTTTCTATACTAAAAAGTCGCAACGTCACACCAATACTACGATATATATATATATATATATGTATAGATATATGTATGCATATATATGTGTATGTATGTATATATATATATATATATATATATATATATATATATATATACATATGCATATATATAAATCACAAAGGAAAAATTCGTCAGTTGGCTGCCGAAATATAACCTTTCGAACTGGGATTTCCGTCTATTTTTATTTGTGCTTTCCGTCTATTTTTCCTTTGTGCTTTATATATTGTACGTCGGAATGATGCTTTTTTCTGTGTACTTCATATATATATATATATATATATATATATACATATATATATATATATATATATATATATATATATATATATATATGTTGGACGCCACAATGCTCCTACTGCTAAAGCCACGGTGGCAGGGTGAAAGGAGCACGGGTGTGTAATTCACTTAATCGCCTTATCCCCAAAACACACGAAGAAACGGGATCTTAAATCGGACTAATAAATTAATGATGTTCTTTTCATGGAAACGTTTCGCGGAACTCATTTTTCTGCTTCTGAAAAATGATTCTTAGCAAATAACATTTTATTCCATAAATATCAAATGAAACAATATCTCCTTCAAGGGCTTTGCCCTTAGGACCCCCATCGAAACGCCACCCTGAACTCCTGCCAGGAGCCCTAACACTTGCCCTAGACCCCAAGAGTACAAAATCGCCCTGCCCGCCCAAGGTGCGCTTGAAATCCCCTTCGTGTCCCGGAGAATTCCTATATCCGCTGCTGAGGACACGCCAAGTACACCAAGTACACTGTGCAATTTTCCTTCTGCTTTTCTCCCCGTCCCACCCGCGTTGGGACTTCCTCTGCACGTAGGTTGTTCGCCAATTTGACGCGACCGAAACAACCTGGGTGAGTAGGTAGAAATAAAAAAGGTGACCTTTGAAAATCTCCGTAGTACGTTGACCGATTGCTTTTCTTTTGTAATTTCCATGTGTGGAATTTTAGAAACATGTTTTCATTGACAAATTTACCAAACGTATCCCGTTATACAATCCTGTTGACAAGTTGAGAGTATATCATCTATAACAGCGAAGAATCAGGGGTCTGGATCTGCCATACAATATGAATGATAGGCTAATATTCTTAATAGACGGTTTTTTGTAATATTAGGTTCATTTTCTTCAAATTTTGTGTCTATTCTTGCCGTAAAGTTGCGCATATTCATTGTTCACGAATACCCAACGATGTAGCTGGAGACGACAATATAAATGGAGACGGCATATCACTACAGACCGGTTGCGCCAAAAGAGTCACACGTATTATTCTGGCTCAAGTATTCTGACTTCGGAAGTATTTTGGTGCCTTTAGATACATTAAAATTCAAGACAAAACGTAATTTTTGACCAAGAAATACCTATCTAGAATGCATTTTTCCTGAAACAAAGTATCACAAAAGGCGTCAAAATACCTGGGCAGACGGCAAAATATCTGCGCAGACGTCGAAATGACAGTGATCCTTTTGGCGTTTCACACTAATGTCCATGTTGTTGTAAGGTGTTCCATCTATTAATCATAGAGAACACGATTACCTTTCTTATTACACAAGTACAGTCCTAAGTTACTTCATTATTTCTTGAAAACACGTTTTTATATTATCGGTAATTTATTAACTACATTATCGGTTAATGGAAGATTTACATTATCGGTAAATTTTTGTTACATTATCTGTAAATTTTTTGTTACACTATTGGTTGTTTTTACATTATCGGTACTGAATTTTCTCACAGACGAAAATGTTGTAAAACAATCTTGGACTACAAAACTTGAGGGAAAAATGTATTCCTTTTATTTGAAAACACACCTTATTTACATCAAAATACAATGAAAAAATGTCATGGAACAACTTGCAACTTACGTTCTCGGCAACGATTTTAGGAGGCATTTTTGCAAAAGAAATTTCTTAGTGCTTCACGTGCCAACTGATGATGGCTCCCCTATTAGACAGTGTGACAATTTATCACTTTTCTTTATCACAAGCTAGAATCCCCTCATTGAAGGAACTGCGTACAAGCCTGAAAATATATTAAAATCACCACGACTTGAATAATATTATTTCACATGACCAGTGGTCAAATGACCCAGTAAACCAGAGGATAAATCTTGAAATTATTACGCAATACATGCTTGACAATTACGGAGAAAATTTGTAATAGTATACACCACTTTATAAATAGTATATCACATTTGTGAGATAGAAGGGATGAGTTCGTCCACATTTAGAAAACTTTCTTGTAATCCATCTCGAATTACATGGTTTTTGGAAGATTGAAGACCATGCTTTGCAAACTTTGGGGGGGGGAGGGCAAGTGCCCCCCGTGCCCCTATGGAGAGCCGCTAATGATCCAAGTACAATTCCCTACACCGAACTATGACTCGGGGTTACTATAGTATGTTTACCACAGTAGATGTAATCTGAATTGTTCTGGACTGATTTGGTCTGAAAATTTCCGTCGGCTTGTACTACCTGCATCTGTAATTCAGACCCTGACCGCGAACGTCTTAACCCGGATGCGGATGTAAGGTTCGCAGCAGACCTACTGATCTCTTAAAAGTAAAGAGGGTTAAAGGAAGGAGTAAAACTATACTAAAAATTTTCAGAAATGTTTGAAAACATTAACTTGGCAGATTTCGCAAGCATGACCAATCTAGTGATACTTTATGTGACGTTTGTTTCTATCCATACAAGGGGAAGGTTTAGGATACCTTTTCGGTATTCCATAATTCCCTTAAAACTGCTCGTTCCTCTTCGCATTACTTGAAAGTTCTGCTCCCATTCCTTCCCATCTTACACGTAACGAACTAAATGCTCATTCGGTGGGTTTTACGTGTGTATATTTCCCAACTGTCATGCGGAGGAAAGATAAGTTAGATATATTTCGTAAGGCAACATCCCTTAAACTTTATTCACTTAACTCACGTCAATTATAGTACTTGCAGACCTTATAACCCCAAATTTAATCAGTAGTTTCATTCTGACACGTGCACACATTCTCACACTTGCAGTCCATGCTATTGTTGCAGAAATTCTAACATCAATAATTTCCTGAGTTCCATGAGATTCCCGGGGACTGTCTTACCTGAACCAGGGAGATGTTTGCAACTCCCTGCCTGAACAGGAAGATGATGTTTGTTTCATCAGGGAGTTGTCTGTTTGCAACTCCCTGGTTTCATGACAGCGTTTAACTGTTTAATAATGTGTGGGCTGACCAGTCCCTTGTTGTCAGCGAATTTGACAACGTGGTTACTGGTTGGATACCCAAGTAAGCTCAGGGGCGTAGATTTCTTTTCAACTTTGGGGGGATGGGGTGAACTATCGCAAATGTGGAAAATGTGCACGGCGAGCGCGAAGCGCGAGCCCATGACGGGTGGGGTCCAGGGGCAAAGCCCCGGTGGGGGTCCAGGGGGCGAAGCCCCCGGAAGCTCCTGGGTTTTAATGTCTCAGAAGTGCCAGGAAGACTTGTTTTAAGGGGTTATTTTCAGTGGCAATGTTCTTTGGTAGGGTATTGGTATATTCATGCATTTAGGAAATAGCCTACTATTTTGAGCACGAAACTCGTTGATAAGCTGCACTGGATTGAAATTGTACAAGAGCAACAATGTCCTGTTAAGCTTAAAAGGCAGGGATCAACATATAGGGTCATACCAGACAGCTAGATTTTGAATTCGGAGATCATTGCAAGACCTGCAAGTTGGCTTGAGATCAGTGGCGTCGCTAGATTTTTTGTGATTGGGGGCCCATAGATGATGTAGTAATAATACCTCAGTTCCCCCAAGTCTGCTTTAAAATACACCTTTATTTTTCATGCGTTCCTACATTTGCTTGCAACAGTTTTGATCTTTCGTTTGTCACTACATAAAGGTGTCGTCCTGGGGAAGGGGTACCCCCTCCCCTTTAAGAATTTTTTTTATTAATTTAAGGTTTTTTAGATGCAAAATGGTGCTATCTTTGGGATGTTTTTGGAACTGATCATATATGGCCGGAAAATATCCATAATTTAGTGAATGTTAATTTTTGGTAAGGTAAAAGAGGAGAATATGTTGTCTATTAAGAGACAGATACGTTGTCAACAAATCTCCTGAAGCCCCCTCCCTTCTGTCTATTTTACTGCCTTCTATGTTGGGAAATTTGTTACACAAAAATATGTGCGAGGAGTCCACAGAAACATTCTTGAGTTATTGCGAAATATGTCCTTTCCTTCATAGTGCATTGTGAAAGGGCATCTAAGGCTAGCAGATACCTGAATAGGACCTCCTGAAAGCTCTGCATTAATCATATTAATTTAAGAGGGGGGGGGGGGGATTAAATAATGCGTATACTACCTGACATCCAAATGATAATATAGAGTACGACGCCGAACACTTTACAACTATCGTATTTTTACTACTTTTGAACTAAAATCCGGACGAACAGCTGCTAGCAATGAAAAATGAGAGGGAGGGAGAGTATAGGTGCAGGGAGGTGATATTAGACCTCCCTGACAGGTGTAGTAAAAGGGGTAAGGACTGATAAGAGCATTACAGAGTGCTGTTTTCGTCATAAGTGTATTAACAATCACCATCTATACCGATAATGGCTCAGCGCGAACTGGCAAAGCTCTGGTAAAATTTTTGGAAAAATGTATAACGGCAGATACGTACTTCCAACCTTCTACATCATGCTATATATTAGATTGAAAGATCCCATATTGGTGCGAGGTCCCCCACAGATGTTTGGAGATGTATATCTGCTCTTCGGAAAGTGTCGTGATGAGAACAGTTTCGTGTATCATTACCTTAATAATGGTCATGACATGGAGTGTAAACAGTGACGAATAATATTTCCATTACAAAACCTGCATTCAGACTCTACATCGAGACACTTTCAATTGCCCAACAAACCTACATGCCACTGCCATAAGCCAGTCTTTTACCTATTAATTCGTAAACTTTCAACATTTTGCTGCTGTGCTTCTCCGAAAGTTGCTATCGGAAGATAGTGATAATATGAGTGACACTGACGTATTGTTGGAAGCGCGCGGAGCGCGCGAAAATTTTGATAGATTGCCAACGATTTGCTAAAATTCTGATAGTTTGAGAAACATTTGTCATAGAAAGTGAAGCGAGATTGAAAAAATTTCTTACAAAAATGAAGAATAAAATATACTTTCCATCATACACGTATCTGTAGACTGAAACATTGGGGGGGGGGGGATGATTACATGGGCCATCCCCCCTAGTCAAATGTTGGGAAGATATATCCCCCATCCCCCCGGGATTTACGCCCATGAGTAAGCTAATAGTGTTACTGTGGAATGTTGTTTATAAATTCGTATTTTTAAAATGTATTCTGTATCGTTAAAAACATACTCAGGGTCTTCTTTCCCAAAAATGATACTTCCCGGTGCATTAACCTGGAGAGCTTATTCTGTTTGCACACTTTGCTTCCAACTTATTGGCTTTTCTTTCCTTTTCGCGTTACTCAGTATGCTTCCTCCTTCCGTGTAAAGACTGCCTCTACTCCCTACAGCTAGGCTCCTAATAGACTTACCGAAACGCATCCTATTAGAATACTTGACTTTAACCCTTTAATATGCCATCATCATAAAATACCGGTTATAACACAATGAGTATAAAAAATAAACTGGAACAAAGCGAAAGGAAGCCCCTGAACTCTTTATTCGTTTACAAGTTTCTTTTTCCACATAGGTCAATTGTAAGAGAGTGTACAGAAAAACTGATTCAAAGACAAGCCACATCACTGTGACTTACTTGCATAAATATCAATTCATAGGGACTATCAAGTCAATCATTTACTTCAAATCGTGACAAACAAGAATAGTGGGTGATGAATGACTGGTAAATGATTCAGTACGGAAATCTTATTTAACGTGTTGAAGCGATTAGAGATAGTAACATGGACAAAGTAAGGAAATGGAGACGCAAAAATCTGCTTATAGTTTTTCTCTACTTAGCAACACAGCATACTGATGTTAGCATTGCGGAGGGTAAGTACTAAAGATGATTTTTTGTTGAGAAATGTCTTATTTGCTGAAATAATATCATTGCTAGAAAACAACCAGCTAAAGAAATAAATAAATGTAAGCCCTGTAGAGCCAATGGCTCGCACACTTTGAAATATAGGAGCATCCCCGAACTATACTAAACAATCTGAGCAATCTTGTTACTTCTTTATATTCTCACTTTTCAGGTGCAAGGAACTGCTTTTCTTGTGTTGTAAATCGTAAACACTGTATACTCTCAAAAATCGGTACACTTTTTCTTATGGCAGATTGCCAGAAATCTCCTCTCCTCGATAAGCATATAAACGTGATAGCATTCTACAATTACTGCGTTCTTTGGTCAGGGGCGTAACGAAGGTGTTATCTTTGGGGGTGTGGGGTGGGGATTATGTTTTGCCGACGGATCTGGTAATGAGTAGTGTGAAAACGAGCTTTAGGGGGTGGGTTCCAGGGCCCCGCCTAAGGACCCCTGATGGGGGTCCAGGGGGCGCAGCCCCCCGGAAGCTTCTGAGGTTTAAGTATATCTCTGGGTGAAAAATTAAGTCTAAGGATGGATATATTTTTGTTCATAAAGCATCGTCAAATACAAACTAGATCCCCACTTATTTTAATGTATTAGGCCATTCCTCTCGTCAGGCCGCTATTATTTTAAGCGCTTGGGATCCAGAGGTGTTTTAGCTAGGACGTTTTCTTAATGCGACATTTACTGATCTGTTGCCTGGGGGAGGGGTCTAAGGGAGTGGGTGGAATTTCTAAGGTGTGTAGATCGCAAATGGTGCAATATTTGAGTGGATTTACGCCATACTGTGGAACCTCAAAAATTACACCAGGGTAGAATTTGCTTGTCAGATTTTTTGTGCGACATTTGTCGCCGTTTATGCGACATTGTCCTACAAATAGGGGCGGGCTAAAACACTGGGCCGGCTTAAGGGTCCCTTGTGGGAGTCCGTGGGGCTTCGCCGCCGGAAGCTCTGAGGTTATACTCAATCTCTCGGTAAAAAATTAAGTCTCATGCAGGACTAGTATATTTTAATTCATAATGCATTATCCAATGCAAAGATTCCGGTGAATTCTACTGTGTTACGCTATTCCTCCCGTCATGCCACAATACTTCAGGAGCTGAACCTGTTCAGAATTGGAACACTATGTGTTCAGCATTTGAACACTAGACGCTACGATAAGTGGATAGGCGTCCAGCTTTCAAAAAGGGAGAGAAAGTGTTCAGAATCTTAACACAAGTGTTCAAAATATGCTTTGAACGCCAGAATCTGAAGATGGGTTTTGTATCTGTTTCATTTCGGTATTCTAAAGTTAAAAGCCTGAGATTTCAGCGAAGGGAAGACAAGCGCGGCACGCATTATTTTTCCCAGGATGTTTATGGGTAGACCGGATCCTCAGAAGTTTGCAAAATGTGTTTAAGTCAAGGTTAGGGTTTAGAAGACGGGCTAAGGATACCCTCTCCATGGGTAATCGTGTGCTGCTCTCCATGGTGATGATAAAAGTGAGGAATAATGTGCAGAAAGTGGTTTTTCAAGAATTTCATATGACCCGAAATAGTGTACCTATACGGAAGCCGTTAAGTCCCTTTCTTTTCCCGAGTTGCCGAAGGACTCAGTCACTCGTCCAATTACGCCGACGGCCGTTGATACGGCCGTATACGGCCGTCACATGCATAATCAATTTGTTGACGGGTCTTCAACTTGAATGGCAATTAGATGAAAAGCCGAAAATCGAAAGAGGCAAAAATCGAAATAGCCGATAACAGACTGGCCCGTTCTTTCTTTTTTTTTTCTTTTCCTTCTCCTTCTTCCCTTTCACTCCCTTTCTTTTTCACTTTCTTTTCCCTTCTTTTCTTCTCTTCTTTTCCTCCTCTCCTCTTTTCCTCTTCTTTTCCTTTCCCTCTCCTCTTTTGCCGACAGACAGCAAATTTGCCGACGAGCGACCAAATATTGGGGGGGGGGGGGTGGGTGACACCTCCCACACCCCCGCTCGCTACGGCCCTATCTTTGGTTAAGTTTGAATAGGAGACAGTGGAGCTTTGTACTAGTGGTTTGACTGGCGATGAATTTCATTATCTCTTTCAATGTTCGGCCTTCAAAGATGAATGAAAACTTTACATAAAGCGTTATTATAGAGTTGCCCCACAATACCCTGAAAATGAATCAACTCTCGCAACAAGAAGGTACAGGGAACTTAGCCCCTTTTTGTGGTGCATTACCTGCCCATTTAAATGACTTGTTCGACTCCTAAGTATGCTAGTATGTGCTCTTGGACATGGGCGGCTCTAAGAAATTTTGTTTGGGGGGGGGGGCAAACTCAAGTCCGTATTCAGGGAGGTTCGGAAGACCCCCCCTGCAAATATTAATGGTCAGCTCCGGATAGTACAATATCCTCAATAGGAGCATGCATATGCGTAGGGGCCCAAGTTGATGGGGGGGGGGGGGCGGAGGGGGACTGTAACGATCTGCCCGAAAAATAGAAACAAAAATATCCGCGCGTGTTCAAAATGTTAACGTACGTTTTCACACCGCATGCCAATTACATACAATAATTTGCCACGTTACTACCTATTCCATATTGGTTATAATTCTGGGGGAAATCGTTACAATAATGATGATAATAATCAGTGGTGTAGCCAAGGTTTCTTTCATGGGCGTGGGGCATGCACTATGTTGTGTGATCGCCGGCCTGGGGAGGGGTTAAGAGGGGGACCCTCCCCTTAGAAAATTTTTGGAAAAATTAGGTGTCTATACATGCAATCCGGTGCCACATATGCTACCTTTGAAGTAAAATTTTGTGTTTCATTTTAGGTACTGAAAAAAAAATCGGCGTCAGTGACGGGGGCATGGCCTAATGACTCCTCAAATACACCACTGATAATCATCATATAAGTTTAACCATTAAAAACACACTGGTGAACTAATACCGAATATATAGGTGATGGTGCAATCCAAATCAGAACTATCTTTTAATTACCAAGGTAGTTTTTTTTTTAAGTACCGCTTTCCGTTAAGCTACATTATTGCATTATTTTTCTTTTAGTAGGTGCCCGAAAAATATTGCCCGAATTTTCACAAAAATATTTTTAATAGTTCCTCTACACCTATGAGAGTATGGTTATTATTATGTATTACAGCGATGCCCCGTGTAGTTTTCAAAAGCTCTTCAAAAACCATTTCAGGCAGTTAGTCATGAGCTGACTACTTTAAAAATAAATACAACCATATCAACCGTACTACTTCAGGGGTGGAGTAAGAGGCAGGTGAAATGGGCAAGGCGGCTTGATCCATTTGTATAAAATGAGCCCCCACCTTTAAATATTTTATTGTTTCTTTCATTGTGTCACAATATGTTTCAGCTTTGCCAAGAAGCCATAAAATGTTTGTTTTCTGGATTGTTTTCTTAAACTAACGAAAATTTCGAGCATGAAGACACTTGAAAACGATGAAATGATAGCACTATATTTTGGATCTCAGTACCGTTCCGAAACGAATGTTTTTAAAGGGGGAGGGGAATTCCACAACTCAGAACGACGTCCCATCCTATATACAAATAGCTAGGCCACTAGTCAAAAGTCTCATCACACTGAACTTAGATTGACTGTTTGGTGTGTTTATTTTAAATCAACTGAAACGGTATACTTAAGCACAGAGGTGGAGAACCTTTTGCCTTATAACAGGCCATTTGACAGTTATAAGACCGCCCGTGGGCCAACGGCGATGTCAATTTGGACAAGGGAAGGGAAACCTCTCCTTCTATGGGAAACACAATACTTTTAGACTATATGCCCGTTACAACTTTTTGCAGACAGATACCTATGCTAATCTGGCCAGGTGACACCCTGGCAAAACTGCTTTTAGTCGTGGATGATAATCAACACGGCTAATGGGTTGTGTATCTAATGACCCCGAAAGCTCTGAAGTGTCTGCAAAACTATGGGCATTTAACTCCAGCATTACCGTTCGGCACTCTGTAAATGACATTATGATGCCTAAGCTAATCAGATTACAAATATCACAGCGTGATCATTTGTTTTGATTACCTTAGCTCACACTAACGGCAGGTCCATTTATAATGTCTGAAGTACGGTATATATAGTAGCAAACAAGCAACTGAGAAAACGCGCGCGAAGCGCGCCGAAAAAATGTCGTTTTGAAAGCTCTTTATTAGTGTTTAACCTTCGCATTGCATTGGAAAGTTATTCACTTCTTTAATTTTAAGCCCACTCAAGGAAAAGGGAGGGCCTAACCCATCTCGAATTACATGTTTTTTTTTTCATTTATTATTTTTATTTTTGAAAATTGAAGACCATGCTTTGCAAACTTTGGGGGGGGGGCAAGTGCCCCCGTGCCCCTATGGCGAGCCGCTAATGCTCTTGAAGCCATGTAGGTACCGTATGTATGTGAGTACCTATACATGTAAGAAGGTGTTCCTAATTATCTAATTACTTTACTTTTCGCTCTCTCCCTTTAGGAGGCCTGGGCTGGTAATAAAACTAAGTTCTGATTCTTTATTGAAAACTTTTTACTTTGTATCAATTTGGTTTGCCAGTTGCAGGTATCTGTGTTTTGTGAAATACTTTGTGATATTTTCCTTATATTTATTTCGTCATTTACTATTGTGTTGTATTAAGCATCATTTATGCACTTATGTTTTGTATTGACTCTCACACCTCTGTGGAGATAACAAAGAGTAAAATAAACAAACTGAAACTGAAACCGCTCCTTTGAAATATCGTGGTTTAAAAGTTTCGGTTTTTGACCTCTGGTAACCTCAGATGACCTCTGACCTCTATTGAAAGTGTCCTAATTTTTAGTATGATAAATCTATATAATTTTTAGTATGATAAATCTATATACCAAGTATTAAAAGTGTCCATCTTGTTATCCTAAGATATCCATATTCCGAATTTCCACCTCCTGTAACCTCAGATAACTTTTGACCTCTACTCTAAACAAAAAGGTTCATTTTCTGTCTATAGCGCATTCACATGCCAAGTATGAAAAGTATCAGTGCTTCATACCTAGAGATATCGTGTTTACAAGGTTTTCGGTTCATGATCTCTGCTGACCTTACATGACCTTTTAGTTCCACCAAAGAATAGGGATCTTCATCCTCTTAACATAGGAAATCCATACGTAAGTATGAGAAGTAGCCATCATTGCTGTCTTTAGATATCGTGTTTACCAACCAAGCGTGACAAAGACACATGCATGCATACACACACGAACACGCAGAAGCGTAACTGCATACTTCCCTTACGCCTTTGCAAGGAATAAAGAATTAGAAGACCAAGGTGATGTGAAAAGCATAATTGTTTTACAATTATTCCAAGTGAGAACATTGTACTCCACACGTATGATGAGGATGTCGTAAACCACAAAGAATGTTGTTGCTATGGAAATTAAGGTAAAATTTCACGTGAGGGATGGTTGAATGTTTAATTTTAAATGCAGATTTAATTCAAAACCTCTTTCCTAGACAGCTGGACCGATTTTCTTCGTACTTGGTGAGGACGTTCTTAAGAATGGAAAATTGTGCCTTGCAGACCTAACTGAAGTAGAGGTCAAAGACGAAGTTTGTGAAAATCTTTTTTTTTTCTTTTTTATGTTGCTATATGTCCAATATGTCCAAGTGGAAACATGATAATGGCATGAGACTTTGACGGGAATAGCTAGTACTGCCAAAGTAAAAAAAAAAAAAAATGTTTTGAAGCAATTTACATTATTTTCACCTCTGATACTTTGTGACCTCTAGCAACAACAGTAGGGCTCATCTACTGACCATAACAAATGCACATGCCATTATGAAAAGTATCTTTGATTCCAATATATGTCACACTTACACAGTTTTTGACCTCTATTGGCCTCTGACCTCCTCTTCGAGAACAACAGGATTCTCCCTCTCAGTGACAATCTTGCATATCAAGTATCCATCATTTGCACCTTTAGCTATTATGAAAACTAGCAATTTAAACCATTTTTTTCTTTCACCTTTGTTGACCTCAGATGAGCTTGTTAAGTGCGTAAGCAGAGAAAACAGAAAAGCGCGATTAATTGTCATTGTCGTCAGTGCAGCCTCGGGGTGACTTGTGAATCAAAACGTGCGTAGACCATGTAGAAGCAGTAAGAAGATCTGTATCTCTCTAAAAAGCACTTGAAAGCGTAAACGCAGAAGTGCATTGAACCTAATATGAGGCTTTCTGAGCCTTAGGAATAAATGCAGTTAGGGACTACTAGCCTTGCGGATATAGGCACAGTGAGCTAGCTGAAATTTCTTTGCGAAACGAAAGTATATGTAACTCTACATGCTTTAAGCTCTGTGGCGTTGTGAGTCGATATGGAACGGATATCAGGGGTCGCTGTTATCATGTTTGATTAAATGCGTGCAGCCGATGAGATAAATAACTCCACGGATTGAAGTCTTGGTTCAGACTTTAAATGCAAATCAGGATTCAAACCTGCAATGCTAAATATCGGGCTTATCTTTAATACTGGAACTCCTAGTCATTTTTGTATGAATACAACTTAGATGAACGAAGTTGTCCAAACATGATGTTTAAACCAAATATTACTTTGCGGTATTAAAGTCTGTAGTTGGATGAACCGACCGCACCGAATGAAATGAATTTGATTTACAATATCATAAAATAATTTCGCTTTTACGTAATAACGCCATGGTAACTACCAGTTGTTAAAAATGATATCGGTTTTATGTTGTACTTGGAGATTCCATAAAGCTAAAAAATGTCAGAAAGAGATGACAAATGAAAACAACCACCCACTTTGTATAGCATCTGAAATTTTTGCAGCCATTTGCTAGTCTTATCTTCATTATTCGCCAGCATTAATAGCACATCAAATAACTTGTATTATGGTTTGCTAAAAGTTACATTTCGACTGTGCTTCTAATTGAAACGAACATTTTCCTTGTTGCGAGGATATTTTAGGCTCGAAAATTGTTCCAAGCAGATTGACTAGGTAAACCCTCGGGACGAACTGGGGGTAGATTATAAAAACGTTTATAGAGTAGCTTCCATGGCAATTGTTATTTAAGCCCGTCCTTGTAAATGAAACGAACGAATGCATACGAAGGGTAACCAGCATATGATGAAAAGGTAACCATCGGTTGGATTCAATTATTCTTTCAATACTTTCTTGTCTGACAGATTTGGGTATTGTCTCTCCATCATAAAGGCTTCCTCGTGAAATGTTTTCATTTTAATGCCTACTTTTGCAGAAGTCCTGAGCAAGGCTTATCATTGAATATTGGTGAATTATCAATTTTTTAATTTTCCAACAAAGACTTACAAAAAGTAAAAATCATTAGAAGCTTTAGGTATCGAGAGTATTGTATTTGATATATTCAGATAATAATTAAGACACGTTTGTATTTATTTACTTTATACAAGATTGTTGGACAAAAGAGTTGCTTTATTTGACCATAAGAACAAAAATATCTGTATGTCAGTAAAAACGCTCTCTTGACACAAAAATAAATAGCTTGAAAAAAATCACAAACTCTCAAACCTTGCTGTCTTTAAAGAAATATTTCAAATATCTGAATTGCACAACACGTAGTTTATGTTTATGAATATAGTTTTCTTTACATTTTAAAGCTCTAGTTTTCTTAAGACAAAATCATTATTATAAAGCATAGTTAATGAGCTAATGAAAAATCTGTGCACGATATAAGAGCAGCCTCGAGGTTATGTGATTAAAGACAATAAATCAAATACGGTTGACTGAGCTTTTGGCACAGGGTTTTGGAGAAAAAAGACAGAATATTCTTATAAATGGCTTGCACAATTCATTTGGCATCTATAGGTGCCAGTTGGTACCGCGCAAATATTCACGTTCAGTGACACGTGTCGGAATACTTAATAGATTTTTTTTATTTAAATTACAACTTCTGAATCCATTGCAACGTAACACGACGTAACTCTTATACCAAACTTTTAGTGTCGTTATGCAGTTAACTTCTGGAACTGTATACAATCACCAAGGTCTTTGGCACGACTATGAAAACGAAACAGTTCATTGGAATATCTATACAAAAGAATGATTGATCTAGAGGTAATAACTGTGTAAATGATAAACAGCCTGGGGAATCGTGATCGGATATAGTAATATACAATACAAAACCCTCGATAATTGTTGGCTGAGATTTTGCTGAACACTTACGGTTCTTAGCTTACTCAGGTTCGGGGCGTACTTTAAGTATACGAGGCCATGTAAAACGTGACCAAAGTACTATGATTTTTGTATTGATAGTAGCTCTCTTACCTCAAAGCCTCCTAATGTTATGTCTAATTATGGGATACTTAAACCCTTGTCTCTTAGAAATAACCAGCTGACCTACTACATATATTTCTATTATAAAATTTGCTCCTAGTGGACAGTTGTCACCGGCGCCAACAATTGGAGTACAGTCTGACAGCAGAAGCGAAGATAAGGCAACTGATTGAACACGATACTTTCAGAGAGATGCAGTACTAAGTGGAAAACAATGCCCGTCTTGCTACATAATATGACCTTGGTTGAGGTGGTTTGATCCCCCCTCCCTCTCCCCCTCTCTTCTAAAACAATCAGCTCATGAGAGTTGGAAAAATGATTTTACGAACGTCAATACAACACGAGGCTTACCCAAAAAATCCCGAAGTAATATCTGCCAAAGATGTGCTTAAAATAGCAGATTCCTTCCTGTCACAACATTTATGTGCCTCTGCGTAAATGAGGTGGAATTCCTGTAATCAAATTCTTCAAAAGTTCTTCTCTTTTACTTGCCTTTTAAGAGACACGTCCCGCGCCACGGATCTTAATTTTCTTTTTAAAGTTTTTGGCTTCTTCTTGTCAAGAGATGCATGCGCTTTTCAGTAAGAAAATGATCCAAGGAATGTAAATCTGATACAAATCGATTATAGAGAATGTACGGAGACCTCATTTTTACAAAAGCAGACTCAATGAAGTGCGAATAGCAGCAGTTTCGGACACAAATCTATTTTATTTCAATGAAAATAGATGGCCGTTAGTCTTAGCCTATGTGGATGATATTCATCCGTTGTAGTAATTTTACATTTTCTGTACAATCCTGTGTGTTACTTTTTAACATTCACTGACATCACCATTACGTAATCAAAGTATGATCACTTGATTAAGATTCATCACCATACACGGTGAAGGAAATTTTCCGGACGCAGGAGAAAGCATCCTCGAAGTAGAAGTTTTCGTCACATAGTTTCCTTCTATTTGTTTTTACGTCCCAGTGTCCTCAATCAATTTGTAAGTTATAAAATATCCATGTCCTTCTTCTTTGACAAGAAGATCGATCACTAACACATCTGACTCAAACCGCCTTGTTGTGAAATACAATGGGGAATCCCAGGTATACTTTCTTGGACCGTCTTTTATCTCGAATTTTTCATCTGCATGGAAAATAGGACAGTGTGGACATTGCGAGTGTAGTTGTAAAATTGTATATATTTCAATAACATTCATTATCTAGATTCCTCTTAATATTGAAGTAACTTATCTTTTCACTAACATTTACGAAAATAATCAAATTTAATGAGGATAACTATGTTATAATTAGTTGAATCGATTGATAATGTGGCTGATTTAAGCCACATCTACAGTGGAGATAAATGAACACATATATGTCAAATTCTCGCATTTTTTGATAAACCTGTTATTTTGAAAAACCCGGTAAATTCATGAATTTTCCCTTTGCTCCAGAACTATAATTCATGATATTCTGAGCAAACAAAATGCAAATTGAAACTCAGCCAAGAGTTAATCCTACAAAAAGTATTTATAAACCGTACGTATACCTATAATGTCACAGTACTTGTGCAACCTCGGTTGAGGTAAGTCGGTAACTAAAATATACATTATATTCTTTGTTGTCTAACATGACTTCGGGGTCGGTTATCAAGTACAAGGTGACGTCAAATGCTTTGGGTTTATTCAGTAATCAAATAATTTTTACGAATTTGAAATGTACCTCACATAAATGAAGTTACTAGACTGTGCGTTTATTCAAATAGGAGTGAGGGCATTTTGCCATTTGAAATCAACACCGTTTGATAAAATGTAACACATGGACTCGGACCAGCAAGTTTCAACATTCCATAAACAAGTTCACCCCTTCCCACTGTAAGTATCTCGCAAGACTATGTTTCCAATATCAGCTCTATAGTTTGGATCGGTGTACATACCCCCAAAAGTAGTCATATGTACAAGCTGTGTAAAAAAATCTGTTCCAGTTTACTTACTTTCTTGTCCGTTCACAAGGACGACAACAAAGGTCAATTCAATAACAAAACCTTCCGGTGATCCAAGGGCGATGGAACACAATTGACCTATGACAGGATCAAACTGTATAAGAGGCCCTCCCTTAGCCGAAGGATCGCCCGGGACATACTCTCCACATGCTGAAATAGCGAAGACATTTCAGAAAAAAATCAGTGACCTTCCAAGTTGTGGCCAAATCATGTGAGTACTTGAATAACGCAACCCATATTAGGGTTCGATAGGAATGAGGGCTGCAAATGTTTTACAACTACCACTGACCCTTATCAGATTTACATTATTGACGAAGTATTTCAAGCAAGCATTATTGTAATTCACTGATTTAAAGTACCTTTGTTCAGTGTAACGTGGCTCTGACATTAAATCGGTTCCAGCAAAGGTGAATCAAAACCTGTATGTCCCATCAGCTGTAGTGACTTTACTTTAGGATTGTATTCGAAAGTCAACAAACCCTTGGAGTAAAATCAGCTTGGGGTATAAACAGAAACTTAAAGTGGTATGCTTGCATTGTAGTTGACTTAGAGAAACGATAAGGTTCTAAGTGCAGAAAAATACGTGGGAGACGAGGGGTAGGGAGTACCGTGGTCTCCCTTTCCGTACGCCAATGTTTATAATCAGCACTCTTCTTAAACTCGCTTTTAAATATGTGATAATTATCATTAAGTAGTAAAATTGTTGCTTCAAATCAACTAATAGTAGACAAATATGACTCCTTGAAAAGACGGTGAAGTGTTATTATTCAGTGTTTACAATCTTCACTATTTAATACAAGAATCAAACCAAAGTAATTTGATCTGTGTGCCATCTGGCTGATTTGAACCGGCATTATCCTGGTCTGAACAGCTTCCCTGAATTAAGTTTGTAGATGATACTGCCCTGATTGGCTTGATTAAAGTAGATAATGGCAGTGCTTATATAGTACAAATTAATAGTTTTGTGGATAACTGTGGTATGAGTTTTCTGAAACTAAGGGTTAGGAAGATAAAAGAGATTATTAAAATTTTAGGAAATATAACCCTAAACCAAATCACGTAAACATCCAAGACAGTGTTGTTGAGCTGGTTTCAAGTAGTGTAAGATAGCCAAATTGCTTAGCATGACCATATTGATTGTTTGGTGAAGACATTAAATCCTATATTTTACTGCTTCCGTAAACTAATTAAGTTTGATGTTGGCCTTCGTATTCTGTTTTATAATTCAGTTATATGTAGTGTATGTGTGAACTTTATTGTCCTTATTGTCTCCTACCTGCGTGTTTTGGGAGTTAAGTTGAGAAATCCCTTGAAGATTACAAAGGCCAGGCTATTTAAATTTTGAGAGTGCAATTATCCCCTTTAGTGGTGGCATGAGACTACCGTATGCTGCCACTAGTAGACACAAATAATATTTATTCATTTTATTCATTTTAATAGGTAGACTTTTATATTTTATCATATCATCTGTCTTTTATTTTAGTTGCTTAACATATTTTTCATCATTTAATTTTAATTTCATATTTTTTAATGTTATTTCATGTCTATCTCTGTAGTCCTCTACTTCTTATAAATTCCACTTCATCTGTCTTTACTTCAGTAGTTGCGAGTTTGCACACTTCTTGGGATATAAAAGGTTTAACTTGAACCTGATCTTGAACTGTATGCAGCACCCCAGAGTCGAGAAACGTAATACGCTAACTAATGATACCTCACTGATATCTCCGAACGAGATTCATATACTATAATAATTTATAATAATTTATAATAATATGTCGAGCGTGGTTAAATGCCTTGTTTGCCTCAAACCCCAAAAAGTCCTCCGAGGTCTATGCAGTGTTAGTCCATGCAATGCCAGTAAATACAAAATGGAATTTATGTAAACTGAGGGGAAATTCTGAGGGGAAAGTAACAGTTCAGCATAAATGGGGTGAAAAGATAATTAGCATTATGAACCAATAAGGGGATATGAGCTAGCAGGTAATAGGACTTTCAAGCTGACATGACAGTAGCAGACACGGTTTGTGAACATGCCTTTTCAAAGATGTTTACTTACTCTACCTGCTTGTGCAATCGAGCATGCACTCTATTGAAAAGGAAACGGTTGTCTGAGTCGACAGTTTTTAATAAAAGTACTCTGAATGGTGTTTCAGTATTTTACCATTGACATGGTGTTCAAACCACCCAGCAATGTGAAGCAACTTTGTGCCATGTCATTGTACGGGTCATCGCTAAATAGGCAGCTACCTACACTGAAGTTCTAAAATCTAAAATTGATTTGACTAACAAGTAGCACCATTTGCTTGCATATACTGCAACATTCTGAGACCGTTCCATTATTCAGGGTTAATTTTAAACAATGAACATAAACTAGGACAATGGTTTCAAGAACAGTTTTTCAACGAGTAATACGTATGTGTATATGTTTTCCAGTAGCTAAGGCTGTGTGCCTCAAGAGAAACCTCTCCTTGTTCTTCAAATGCATAGGTGGCTTCTTGCAAAATTGTTCAAATATCCAGGATTGCAAAAAATAAAGTATATATGGTATTGCCAATGTTAGGTGGGATACTATTTGTAAAATATATGTGGGGGCTAAAGTATGCCCCCACAGATTTCAAGGACCAAAACTATTTATTTGTCTTCACTGTGAAAGTTATCGATCTTTATCAGTATCAAACTATTGCAATAAATGTACTACAAAACAACACAAACTGCAACATCTCAGAGCCTTGAAATATTCATTTTGTTTTTTCAAAGGGGAGGAAAGTCCTCCCCCTCAGACGGCTCAAGTAGAACAGCTTTATACGCCTTTAATTATTGGTCCGTCGTCTCCACACCAAGTGTTATTAACAACCACTATTTGTACATGGAAGAGATAGTCAGAGTCAGATTTGAACAATTGCATGCACGTCTCAGATTTGGAAACATTTCATATTGGAAACTTTAATTTCATTGATAACCATAGCCAAAATTACTTTGAGATAACTCGTGCATCTATATACTGGATAGCGGTCTTAGTTTAAATTTCAATGTTAACAGTAATTAATTGAAAGTCAGTTAAGTTTGCTGTCCTCTCGGGGACGTAGCTCCTTTGGGGAGCAGAACTCGTTCGGAAGTAACGTTTGGTTTTGCCCTTTGCTCTTAGCCAGATGGTCGAGGGAACTTTTGAAAAGGTATTGAAGGACTGGACTTTCTATGAGGAAAGAAAACGTGATTCGGATAAACTTAAGTAATTTTATGTTACTTCTACTGAGAATTTTGTACATAATTTGCTAGTGTCATGCTTGTGGATAATATTTAAAAAAAAATAATTATTTAAGTTACTCCAACTTCTTAAGATTGCATCGTCCACAGTCATGGTAATAGACGAGTTGGGAAACTACTTTCATGCAATGCACCATGGGATGAATCAAAGGTAAGTGAACCACGTTACTTGGCGAAAAAAATGTCACCGTACAGCTGACCTTGTGACCTCGCCGAAAGCACTTAATTACTCACCTCCCTTTTCCTAGAAATGGTAAGTTAAGGAACTTTGGTAAATGCCCTGTTATTAGGATTGTGAAGTCTGTCGTTTATTAAGTATGGGAAATGTGTATAGTATTTTGCGGTATAAAAGTCTTCCTCTTCGCCAAAGTTATCTGCAAATGCACCGTCAACCTAATTTCCTTCTTAGCGGATAGCCGTAAGCCCTGGCCAATCACACTTAACTCAGAAAGCCGCATTCTGAGTTTCCTCCTAGTAGTAATTTGAGAGTGTGTTTTAATGAAACTGAAGTTTGTTTTATTCTGCTTTATTCTGTTCACCCCTTGAGATTGAAACCCTCCTGCCTATTTCACATGGTATATCTTTGTTTCCCCTTTGATATACGTTTTGACCTTGAACAGATGTTGTCTTCGGGTCTCTACATTGAAAGAACGATTCCACCTACCAACCTTTCCAGTGATTTAATTTAGTTTTTCCAAGCTTCACCGTTTTTAAGACACGTGAGTCAAGGTGAAGGAGATAAACTATTTGAGCGATTCTCGTTTCCAGGACAGTAGTTTGTGGGGAGGTGAGGAGAGAAGTTTCCTCCACAGGGGATTTTCACGCCAACGAGAAAAGTGGCCTCCATGAAAATACTGAAAAAAAATCTGAAACAAATCCACTCTCCTGATAACGCTTTTGTGAGCCCCAGAACCTGAAACATTCCATATAAAAATGCGCATTTCGCCACGCTTTTCCAAGGAGGTCCTCGGACCCTGCCGCAGACCGGCCCTTGTCCGAGTAACTTGCCATGGCGAATGAACCACGTTCTTTATCCAAGGTGCACACAACACCGCCAAAGGTCGGTCTTCAAAGATCTTTACTGTTGTTTCACATGCATTGCCACAGCATCCTTATAGCCTTTAAAAAGCCTATGCTTACCTTCAACTACACTCTAATATGCAATGATCTTGACTGTAAACAGGGAGGTGTTATTAGCACCACCTTCCTGTTGTAAAGGATATTTTAGTCCTGTTTTTCCTGACAAAGTGATTTACCAAATAAGTTTTCAAGTTTTACTTCTACCTTAGTTTCTACAGCATGAAGTTTCATAAACTTACATGCAACTTCGGAGGTCTAGCAAGAGCCATTTCCGTCAATTTGCTAGAATTTATGGAAAAAATTGATTTGTGCTAAACAACAACCAATGTAGACCTTCCAAGTAGCTCAATAAGAAGGGGGAGGGGAAGGTCCGCACCTGATACATGTCTTCGGCTATGGCATGGCAACGTCCAAAACTTTGTCAAACATAGCACCATGTTGTATCTGACAAACCTTACAAGAGGCAAACTTTGTCAAAATCAAGGGGCTTTAGACAGCAACGCCTACGTTACACTCAGCAAAAAAAAAATAGAAAAAGCCAACAAAAAGTTAGCATTTCTTATTCTTCATCCAGTGGCTTACCTCCAACCGACACTAAATAAAAGCATTTCTAAATACATAATCAGTTCGAAGCTTGTAAAAAGACCAACTTGGACTTAAGCGATCTTACATAAATGTCACGTCTTCCCCTTAGACCCACCCCTCCTCTTTAACCTCTCCTTTAGAGGAGGAACTGGGTGACAAAGAAAGGATCCGCCAGAATATCAATTATCTAAGGTACGTTAATATAGGCTTTCATGAACTGGTTAAGATTTCGTCCTGGGTAGGGCCCCGCATTTCTTTAATATAGTAACTCACAGAGTAACACCTACCAAGATCTGATTCGCACTCACACGTGTCGTGGTTGAAATTGCTTCCAAAGGTGCACTGCTGTTCCTCACAGAATGCTGTAATAATATACAGTAAACCATTATTATACAAGCACAGAACGAGAGTGTTCATCGCACTAGCACACTGCAGACCCAAGTAATGTATGGGAATTGAAGGATTGTAACGTTCATTTATACCCCGCAGTATGGGATTTAATTTGGCCTTCAAACAATAACTTGTTGGGTACTACACTATTAATAACGTATGTAAATTAACAGAAAACAAAACAAAAAATAGATAAGAAATATAAAAATTTTCTAATAACTGAAAACCAGGATATTTCTCTACCTTTTATATTTCTTTATTTTTATATTATGTACATTTACCGACCTTTTTAACAGTGTACGATGTCAGTACATCACGTTACATTGTATAGCACTCCATTCGTTCGTATTAACGTTTAGCCGTTATGCTAACCTATCGTTGACAGGGCTGATTACGACACATTTATTTAAAGCTCTCTAGTATTGAAGGTCTTGGTTAATAAAGTGCATTTGTATTGAGGAATTCTTAGTCTTGTTGAGTAGATCTTTTCAAAGGGTACTATTAACGGCAACTTGTTTTACAGTAGGGGACTATTTTCAACGCATGAAAACCTGAAGGTGTTAAATATCCTCATTTACTGTCAGGCATTTTGTTCAATATCATTTTGGGTATATCAATTAGAATATTGCAAATATTCTTTCACTTTGGCCTTTCTTTAATTTACAGACGAATATATGTTGTCCATCGATTAAGAAGTTTTATTTGAGCAATACACAACAATCACACAAAAACGGGTCTCCTGAATAGATATATTTCTATCTATTTTCTTTTACATTTTCCCAGTGTGTTCGGGTATTCTGAATCGAACAATGCAGGGTTTTATTTTTTCCGACATTACCATGGCGGCTATTCTGGATTTCAAATGGCCGCCATTCTTCACAGTGATCATAACTTCCTCATTCTAGAAGCCGTAGGCGTGATTTTGATGACTAACCCTCGTTTTTTATACCAACGAATCCATTAATGATATCGACATCGAGCATAAATGGTAGCCATGATGAATTTTAAGAAGGCAACCATTCTTTGTTAAAATTTCTCTAAAAATCGCTTTAAATATCTAGCCATACCAGGTATAAACCAAAATTCTAATTAACCCTCAACAACTAATTCATGAAGGGGAAATTTAAGAGCCAGTTGTGGCAGACAAACCAAATTCCAATATAGCTCTTATTTAATGATAATTGATAGTCTGGGTGACTCAGTCGCGATGAGCATGCTATCTTGTAGTCCCTTTACTTCCCCTTTGACATCAGAGAGCATATCACAGTGTTTTTCTTCCACAATGAAGGTGGTCGGTATTTTAATACAAGTATTTACTTTTATTGATAGGATATTGGACACATGTACACAACTGAGAATTCATCTAATTGTATCATCGCGGTATAAATGTGCATAATGAACAGCGGCATTAAGCTCCGACTCCATCGTACACTTGCAGATAATCTTGACAGTATTTATCCTCAAAGACATAGCATGTAAGGTATGGAAGGTATTACTCCAGACGAATGAGAGGTAAGTGTAGAAACCAAGAGAAAACACACTCTCGAGCAAAGTTACCCTACTGAAGCTCCATCTTCCACAACGTTCTTATATTGAGTTCTCCTTGGTATGAAACTGACGATTCTCGATTTCAATCTACAGGGAAAAAGAGTTTTCGACTAGACAGCGTGAAGTTGTGTGGGGACCTAAGGGATGATCCCATTCTAACCTTCGGGGCGATTTACTTCATTTCTTTTCAAGCACCTTCACACCAACTCCGTAAGGGAATGGTATCGTACAAACAGTATGGGTCCAGTATATGCTGAACTATTCTGGGCATATAAGATGTAGCCTACGAAATATATGCAGAGTACATGTACAAGGGAAAGAGGGAACTGCTTTCCCCTCCTTTTGGATGGTTTAAAACGTTTTACCAAGTAGGAGAGAAGTTCATAAATTTCCACACTGGTAGGTCTAACTCGTGAGAATTCACTTACTACGTTTTGAGACTTAAAGTCATTGAACCAACCCACCGACATGAAAACGCATTAGTAAAGTATGTGAACCTCTATGCTTATCCTTCCTTTCCTTCTGAAGGGAGCTTGTTGCATCTTAGGACCTAAAGGATTCGTGGCTTCATCATAACATACCCATAGCAACATAATCTCAGAGGGTCGCTTACGATCATAAGGGGCACATACCACTTCATAGCTCTCTCCATTGGACCCCCCATAGTACCTTCGGACTAAACCCTCTTTTTCCGCCTAAGCGCTCCCTGTCCTCAAGGGTGAGTATGTCGCCTGACAGGAGGTCCAGGAGGTATGAACGTAACATTCGAGAAAACTTCTAAGGGGTAGGAACAGAGCAGTTTGTAAGGCTCTGGCTACAAGAGACCACTAAAATTCCTTTATGGAACACAATGACATGAGGGAACATAACGGAACTTTTGCAATCCCCGGAGGTGCTGGGAAGGGGCTGACTTGACTAAACAGTTGTTTTACTGAAACTTTTAAGGTGAACAGCAGTGGTGGTCGAGTGATAATCCTTGATCATGTTAACCTGTATGCTTTTCTTGAACAAGCCTAATCTGTACACCATACAGCTTGCCTTTGAATCACAAAGGCAAGCTGAAAAGTCTTCTCCCTGTACCTGCCATGGCGACAATGTCGTTCTGATTCAATGGAGGATCATGGCACTTCTAACGCCCTGGCCCCTGAACGGAAAGACCTGTTGCAGGAGATCGAAAGTCTAACCTCTGTCATTGCAAAGATTCTACATTGAACACCAATCCTTGTCACATTAATACCAGTTTTTTTCTGAAAATGCGATGTACCTCCCCGATACTATTACGATACATGTTAGAGAGATTTAGTGCTGACGGCCTTTAAACAGGAGAGACGATCTAACCTTAACGCATTAAGGCAGAGATGGAGGTTAGTCTCTCTAAATTTTGATGTCTGATATGACAGAAATGTTGTCCAAGTAGACCTACAAACTCTTTTCTTGTAAATAGTCCCGGGAGACTTAGCTGGCTCATGTTACCGCTTCCAGCTCTAGTGCGTTGCTGAGCAGCTCCTGCTTCCTCTGCTATCTGTACTCTACTAGGGTTTTGATTGCATCCCCCAGCCCCGTAATCGAAAATTTTATAGTGATGCTTATGAGGCCGGGCTCTCAGAGCCCGAAGGGGCCCTTAGAGATATTTACTTTCAGCTATCGTTCAAGATTGGGCCGGATAGGGGGTACCGTGACATCAACAACAGGACATGCGCTCCCTAAAATCGGGTGGGGGGAGTACTGTAGCAGGTGGACAAAGGTGCTGGCCGCACTTGAGAAAGTGGTCGACCAGAGTAGTTGGTAAGCCTAATACTGAAAGTCAAGCTCTGGGGAGCAGCCACGAGTCCTGCGATGGCTTCTCTGAGGGTGGTGAACCTTTTCATCAGTTGAAATCCTCGCCCTCTATTTAGGTCTAGTCTCGCAGGGTAGAAATGAGGTGAAACTTTTCTCCATTGATCACTCATGCCGCCTGTTAGAACAGATCCGAGTGATCAGGTTTCTCTCTAAGACAGAAACCCTGACCGTCCTTCCAAACAAAGATACGGGTAGAGATAGGCTGTGTCCTCATACCAGAGGACAGGAAGTTATAACTTCTCAGAGTGCTTACGTGGTATCTCAAAAGGATTTGGACTGAAGGGATATAGAAGGTCCGAAGGAGAGAGGAGTGAACTTGAATGTGTCTACTCAGTATCGGTAGGTGATGCTCTGAGACGTCGTGGATATGGGTATGTTACGTGATGGCAATCATGTTTTATGTCCAAAAACGCCACCAAGATCCCCTTTCGAAGACTACGAAGAATGAGCGCTAAGGTGTACATGCTTAACATTGTGATTTGATATCGGCAGGTTCGTTTAGTGGCTTGAAGTCGACAACCTTCATTGGCTAATTTCCACAAGCTAGACCTACTAACCTACTTGTGTAGACATCTATTAACGACTACACTTACCCCCTTGCTACAGCCCAACTATACTTACACCTTACTACAGCCTTTCCCTAACTATGGGAGACGAGAGACCTGTTTTTCTTGTATCCATGTATGTGTATTGTAGGCGACATCTTGTATGTACGGAAAGTACAGAGTTAAGCATACACGTAGCCCATATCATTAAGCTCCATTTTATCTAGATGCTACATCAGGTGGTCCTTCTTTGCTTTCTCCCAAGGGGTAATATAAAGGTGCACAGCCTTCAGGTCCAAGGACATCGACCAAATTGCCCTCTTAAGGGTAGGACAGGATCATCGCCACTGTCCCCGCACGACTTTGCAACTGTTTAACGTAGACAGGCTTTGTTAAGTGGATTAAGGTTGAGAATTGTCATCAGTTTCATAACAAATCGCTTTGAAAGTAGAATGTTGTGCAAGCTACTGTATTAGTAAGGGTAACCATGCCGATGAGTGTGCTTTCTCTTGGTCTCCTCACGTACCCCTGATGAAAGGGCGATACCTTACTAAGCTTATAGTCTACACCACTGAAGGAAAATACTGTAAAAATAATTCACACATTTGTGCGATTAGTAGCAACCGTGATGCCACTGCTCACCATGCCTGCATACCATGATGTCAATGCTCTTGGAGGAACTCATTTGGTAGGTTTAATGCTACATTAAAGTGGCGTTAAATTTAAGTGAGACTTTTATAGTATTTACCACTTAATAGTCATAATTGCACAAATATGCGTTTTAAGTTACTACCAGACGGACAGGCAAGGCAGGACAAAGAGTAATGGGAGTAATGTTTGTATGTTTTTGGATGGTAGGATAATGTGACGTATATTAACTAGCCAAACTATTAGTAGACTTTAAGATTTGGTGTCTTAAAACACTGGTGGAACATCTACTTAAAGCGAATAATTACCACAGCTTCAAGCCAGGTTTGATTAGAAATCTACTTTTCTGTTATTAGATTAAAGGAATAGCTGCAACTTTACTGATCATGTATTTACAGGTGCCTTCACACTGACAGGAACTTGTATGTTTGACCAACATAGCATTCAATGACAGGACTTACAATTAAAAGATTTTTTGAGAGCATTTGCTTATTAATAGAATAGAATAGTATCAGAAAATTGTTCAATAAAGTTCTTAAAAAGTTCAAATCGGCGTTTTTTGCAAATAGTAACTAGAAATATAACAAATTAGGGGTACAATTTCAAATAGCTTTAACTGTGCTTAGATAGATTACACTCCCATTTTGCTACTGTATCATCATCATCATCATCATCATCATCATCATCATCATCATCATCATCATCATCATCATCATCATCATCATCATCATCATCATCATCATTATTATTATTATTTTAGGTTCCAAGTTGTGCCGTGTTTATTTATGTCAGTAAACAATTAAGTTGTAAATGTGCATTGCCGTTCTCTTTTTGTATACAACAGTACATAAAAGATCGTTTACGAGAGGACGAGTTCATATTAACAATAAAAATGCAGATGTACCTTCACATTGACAGGTAAGTGAATTGTATCTTTGACCGGCAGGACAGTCAACGGCAAAACAATCTGAATAATGTAAAAATGGTAAGAGAAAATGTGGATACTTAAAGAACTAGCGCAAAACTGTTCAACAACCTGTAAATGTTTGTAAAAGTTAAATTAATCTATATTGAAAAAAAAAACATAATAAATAAAAACCAAACATAGTTATAAACGGATTTTCCTACTATAGATGGACTTGTTAACAAAAAAGTGATTCCTCTTCTACCTAAGGATAAAGTGTTTGATAAGTTCATGAAAAGGTTGTTTTACCGTTGTTTTTACCTTAATATCGATAGTATTGTACACGGCCCGTCTAAACACAAGTTTTAACTTTTCCTCAGCAACTATAAATATGTTAAAGTGATCTTTAATGTCTCCATACTATGCAATGTCATGATAGCAATACAAACTTTAGTCATATTCACCTTCACAAAAACAAAAAGCTGTGTTAAATCTCTGACCTGCTCCGCAACTGAGAACAGGACAAGCTGCAACAAAGATAAGGATTCCGTTAGAGAAGTAAACCATAAATTGTAATTAACAAAAGCCGTTAGTCAAGTTTATATACACTTTATGTATCAGAATCTTAAAACAAAGGTAGAACTTCCAAATAACGTAATTGTGGTCACAACGTCAATTCATTCATGACAAAAATATACTCTGCAATAAAAAATGAATAAAAGAAATATCTGTTTCCAACAGGGGCGATTTGTTCTCAATATTGGGGGCATGATCCCATTTTCAAATTATTTACCGCGTGAAAATCAAAGTCAATGGGCGATTTCTCAAATATTAGGGGACATGCTTCGCTGCCTCTCCTGATCGCCGCCCATGTCTTTTCCTTCACTGACAAGAAACTTTTGTGAACAAAAAGTTAAACATTTACCTTCACACACACAGGTATATGCATTGTATCTTTGACCAAGAGAGCATTCAATGGCAGTACAAACTGTAGTAAGAAATTTAAAGAGAATTAGCTTATTGAAAGACGTGTCTGGGAGGTGTTGAATAATGTTGTCCTTAATTTGAAATCGGAAGTGGCGTTTCATGCCTAGTAATAGCTAGAACTACAAAGTTAAATACAATTTCCAACGGTTTTGTTTGGGTTCCGATCAGTAATCTCAACTTTGTTTTGGTATTTGTTTCGTAACTTAAGGTTCGATGTTTTTCAAGTTTTATGTCCAAGACATATTTAAAAGTTAGCATACATGTCACTTCATAATCATACACCACAATCAAACAAAGAACATTTGAGACAGGACGTGCATTGTTTCCATCTACCTAAAGTATTTTTTGTAGAATTCAAATAAGAGTATATTTATAATAAAAATCATTTGTTTTCAGATAAAAGATATTCTGCAACAGAACTTGTATCATTGTCTCCATTTTCCTTTGCTGTTTAACTTATATTTATAATAAAAATCACAAATGTACCTTCACATTGACAGGTGAGTGCATTGTATCTTTGTCCAGCAGAGCATTCAATGGCAGAACAAACTGATGTACAAGAAAATAAGAGAATGCAGGTAATTAAAAAACTTTCACAAAATTGTTGACCAATGTTTCGCTAAATTTAAAATCAAAGTTGCGCTTTCTGCCAAACATTAATTAGACATTCTTCAAAACACAACTTAATATAGTTTTTATGCTTTCATAGTTTTTTACGCTCAATCTGTATTATGATGTTGTCGTTGTTAATTTTGGTTCCACGTTCCTTCCTGTTTTTGAATCAGTGGGGAATACAAATTTAATCATGTATTTTTTGCTCCGAAACAGTTAAAGAATAACCTGAAAAGTGTGTAAATAGTCTTTGTCTTCTTGAACATTATAATTTACATTTTATAAGAAAATGACATGTATCTTCACATTTGCAGGTAACTATATTGTAGCTTCAAACGGTTCAAATTAGTCGTTTGACGTTTACGTTAATAGTCCCTATAATCATTTACACACTCTTTTTTGATAAACCACAAATAGAAGTTATAACGTTATCTACTTTTGGTTATTCTTATAGAAAAGCCTGTTCAGAATAAACCATATTACTGTTAGTCTCTAACTATAAAAACATGTTCCTCACACTCCCATATAACACATCACAAACCATGGCATGTCATTCCACATACCAAATCATGCCTATCAGCATTTCCGATATTTGATATTGGAGGTGAAGAACACAAAAGGGGAGAGTCTTACAAAGACTCTCTGGAAGAAAGTGGAACTGCTGTGCCTCAAGTCATGCATCCATTTACACGTTGGATAAATGATACTTTTCCATGTATTCCAGTTCAGAGTGATGGCTAAACTGTTGATAACCTAGCCTAAATGATCATAGTGACATCTGCATTGAATTATATACCCAGAGTAGCTTTAGTTTTAATCAAACATGCAAGTACCTTGACAAGAACAGGTGAAGGTGTTAAAAAAGCTACCAGGTCCACATGAGATGGGGTCACAAGCTGAATGAAAGAAAATTACAAGCAAATTGTGTGAGACTCGTGTTGTGAATATGGATATAGTAAATTAAGGTACAAATATTGTGGCATTTCCAAAATGTTGAAACGGGTTGTACCACATCCATTTTTGAAAGTGTAATTTTCTACTGGGTGTAAAGAACTGTTTGCGTACATATTTATCCAATAACCCTGTCAATGTGTTGTGCATGTTGCATTATGTTTTGCTCCGGACACTAAATAGCCTAATGCTATACACCTTGTAACCACGGAATACCAAATGCATGTAACATTCTTTATGAAAGAGAGGGAGGTAAGACCTGTCCTTCAGAATTACAACCTGTAGCTTAGGACAATTTCATAACATAAAACAGTCAAATTTCGACGAAAAATGCATTTTTACTTACGACAAGATGGCAAGAGGCATTGCCTTTCCGCTTGTGGCCTTTGGTGGTCACAGAAGGAATCGTCAGCCGGTGTATAACTTGTCAACTCGTAGCATATTAAGGTTCGCCGTTGAACACCATTTCCACACGTCACCGAACACTGTTCAAAATAGAGACTCAGATTACACCTTACTTCCAGTGGGTTCGCTCAAAACATATGCAACATGCCTATAAGACACAGTTGTCATCTTTTTGGTTCCAGCAATGTATGTTAATAGGGCTTGAGCTGTGAATCGACTTAAATCAGGCTCGTAGCCCGGTTGCAGGTACTAAATGAGGACGGTTGTCCAGATTTCGTAGTATACACTTAATCATTAAGTATTGCGGATAATCCTGAAAGGTCAGCATCTGATGCTCTGGGTGTTTATAAACTTGTGGGTATTAGAAAAAAGTATTAAGATATCTGCAAGAGGCTTGATATTAGGACTAAACATTTTACAACAATGACAATTTGTCCATTTCTTTATAAATAACTTGGACTGAACCCTCGTCGAATTGACAATGGTACGGGGTGTTGATGAGAAAGATGGAGGATGGTAGGGGTTACAATAACAGGGTTACAATAGCATTTTTGTTCAGGGTAACTGGCAGAAAGTCGCAAGGCCATAAGTAAATACTGGCGCGCGCCGATAAAATAGAATTATGGGAAATCGATTAGGATCATAAATGTCTTACCGCATTTTATCCAAACTTTATAATTATGTGGTTTTATTTAATCGATCGACTTATTTGGAATCAGACCATACCACCCTCTGGTGGTTAAGCAAATGATTCTTTCCTACACATTGTAAGACTACTGAATAAATGTTAGCAATAACATTGACGTCAATTGAATCGACATTTTAAATAGTTATTACAAGAAAAAACTTCAGATATGGAGCGCCTTTTTTCTTCTTTCTTTCCCACCCTCCTTCCTCGCGTCACCATTGGTTAACTTCCACACTCCCTTCGGTACAATTCTTCCTTCCTACACACTGTCTGACTCTTTCGTCCCGTAGTTCCCGACCGTTCACCTCCTTATGCCCAATACTCTTTCCATCCTCCCTCATTCTTTTCTTATGCTCCGTCCCAAACCTTCCAGAAGCGTGTGCACAATTCTATATACATAACAATATAAAATTCCCTGGAACTTCTGAAAAAGTTTAGAACAATTCTGTAGAAATCTGTTAAACGCATGAGAATCTTTGGTGAATTTATATATATATATATATATATATATATATATATATGTGTGTGTGTGTGTGTGTATAAAAAAGCATATCTGAGGTATTACCGTTATCTATGCAAATCCTATCAAAATTAAACTCTATAGAAGTTTTGAAGAGTCTGTATAAGTTCTTTACCAGTTTTATAGTGAATTTTCAGAGCTTGCGAAATTTTCGGGGATTTTCTACAGAAAATTAAATGAAGTTTCACTAGACGGCTTATGCAGAAGCTCTATAAACAAAAACCTCTATAAATATTTATAGTCACTCTATTTTCCTAGAGAGTTTTATTAAGTTTTTCGCCTACTAACCTCTAACCCTTGTCCCTTGTTTCATGATCTTTTTATTTCTTCTTTTAATTCTACACTTGCCCTCTCCTTTCTTATCGTCCATTTCTACTTTTTTCTCATGTGTTTTATTTGGGCCTCCCATTGTACGTCGATTTTTCCTCCGACAGTTGAATTCAGCCCCCTGTCCCACCTTTAGTGAATGACTAGTTCTTAAAATGCACCAGGAGAGTTTACCAATGAATTGACATACTTGTACACATTTATGAACTGTATCAAAAGTCGGTTTTACTTATGTGCATTATCATACCTGACCCCATTCCTGAAATAGCCACTCGTATGTCTGGCATGCTGGAACATTGCACCTTTCGTGGAGGTGAGGAGGCTGGGCACATAATGACGAGTCCACTTGATTCGGTGGTTGTGATTCACTGACACACACTGCCGTTCTCGTTCGATAACTATCTGTACCACATGTTGCATTACAAGGCTGATAACTTTGATAGAACCAGGTGTATGAGCTGCATGGATGACAACAAAATTATAGAGGTAATGCATTTATATCCAATGCTACCCCCACCCATAGCCCACCTTGAGAGTAAATCTTGAAGTGAGAAAAGAATAAATCCAAAAGGCGGTGTTTTTTGAAATTTTATTCCACGATCCATTTAAAAGGCCGGTGTGTACATTAATATACAATTTTCAATTTCAGTTGCATATTTACAAAGGCAACACTTAATTCGAAAAAGATGTGATGTTCAGGAATATAAATTTTCCTAGGTGTGATTTGTTTTTAATTTTTCTTTCATTGTTAAAACTTTCGAAATGCTTTTAGGAGAGAATAGAAATAACCCTTCCTTCGCTGATATGAAAAAGTGAATAACAACCGGATTTACTTTTCACTTTCGGGTCATTCATCTCCTGCTTTAGTGTATCTATTCACTTTATTCAAGGGAGGATGCCCAAAGCTGAACAAGAGTTTTAATGATTGGATAACGCTAAGCATAATCCCTAACCTAATCCTGACCCTAACAAAGATTACATTGAATACAATAAAAACCGGTCAACCAATCATCAAGAACCTTATTAGGCACTGCGCATCCAACCCCATTCAAGAGCTCGCAGTAGCGTTTTTTCCCTTTTTAGACATTTTCATAGGAAGCACACATCCTAACCTGGTCCCTCAAGACGCGCTTTGTACATTCAAACCACTAGGTTATTGTTCACAGCGAGCAGAATGATTCTTCTTCACTCATATCACAAACGGCAGCACGGTAGTCTAGGCAGACATGTTTACATTGCATAATCAATATCTGGTTCATACCTCTTGGCATCCTGGTTAAACAATACACTAATTGTTTATTCACGGAATAAAATAGAACAAAAAGTAAGGGTTGTAAAGACAACTTCCGGCTTTATGTCTATATACATATATAAGATCCGAGGGCATCTCTCTTGAATGTGATGGAGGAGCTGGAGACAAGCTTGCGCTCTTTAATTGTCAAGGAAGCTAATATCACATGAACCCTTAATGGGACACAAATATTGACTATTTATCATTTCACTTGACCCTAAACTCTGGAATATATGAACATATTGCTTACCAAGGACACCAGAAGTAGCCAGGGGGTCTCTGTTCGTTGCTGCAAAATGAATCGTCAAGGATTACGTTCCTCTCAAGCCATACACATGTGACAACGTTCTTTGCAAAGGCTGTTTGAAATAATATATTCAAATAAGTTATTTGATGGTAGGATGTAGAATTGGAATGCCTTCCTGTTGATTCCAGTAAAGGTAACGCATGTTATAACTGTAACACAATGCAACGACCTAAATTTGCGTGCAAAAATAAAGGAAAATTGCGGTGAGTCTGAAATTCATTAGAAATTACTAGTGTGTTTTCATTATGCAAGAATTTTAGTGCCTGTGCGTAAGAAAACTAGTCTACAGCCGGTCATCGTATGTTACCAAAATGTTACGGAAGTCCAGGCATAACGACATGGTAGCCGAATGTAGGTCTCACAATTTTCATTTACAAAAATGAGAATAAAAGGGAATAATGGAAGCTGTCCCTTTTTCAACTTAAACTCATATGGATGTGTTTTTCTGTACAGAACGTTTAGGGAGTAATATTAGAAGGTTTATTAATGTCTAACTCAAATAAGCATTTTGTGAACTACAATATCAATTTATTAAGAGGGATATTAAATTGAAATTAATATCTCACATGGACAAGAGTGACAGGTTTCTCTCTCTACGTGCCATTTAAAATTATTCAGCAGTGTAACAGGTTCGCCATAGTAACGATACATTACAGATGAGGTGTATGCCGCCGAGTCCTCGAACACTTCGTCCGATACGTACAAGGTGAGAGTAAATTCCTCCCTGGTTGGTCCCAAAATTTTTAAAGTTTCAATACCGCCATTCTTTTCATAAAATATTGTATCTCCGGCGTAGGTGATATTCGTCACTGTACCAACTTCTTGACTCTGACCTTCGATGATGTTGTCGTTACCAAAGTTTATACCTGCGTCGTATTGAATAGAAGGAAAATCTAGATTGTAGTGGTGGTTTACTTATGCGAATGAAAAGAGGGTTAACTAGACTTCACATGGACCAATTGCTGCACTGGTTGCACATGGAACGGGTTTTTACCATTATTGTTGTGGACAACTATACCTGAACTTTTTACATTCTTGACTAAAGTGTTACAAATGCTCAAAACCAGAGGCGGCGCCACAGGGGTGGCAGGGCAGGCATTTGCCGCCCCTATGGCTTTTAGCTCAAAAATAAAATCGTCTAAAAAACTTTTTTAAGGTATACTTTTGTGGGGGTGGGGTGACAGTACAAAAATATAACAAATGAAAGCACCATTTGGCATCTAAGCAACCATAAATTGGAGGGGTATCCTTCTCCCCTTCGACCCCTCTCGCAGGACGGCGATTACTCACCCCACGTTTGCCACCCCTTTCAAAATACCCTGGCGCCGCCCCTGGAAAACATTCGATCTTATTCGGAAAATGTTCTTTTTCATTTGATTGGTTGATGGTTAAGTGATGGGCTATATGGAATATACTTGTTTAATATAAATCACCTTCTTATGAAAACTGTGTCATGTGGATAAGAGTTGAAAGATTTCAGAGGTATCTACAGTGCGTGTGATGTTTATTGTGAAATACAAAAAACTCTGGAGAAGTTTACACCTCTTAAAAGCGCTTTCTTGATGTGAATTCTTAGGTAAACGAGAAACACGACAAAATATGATTAACAAGTTTTTTACGACTCCTCAAACAATGATTTTATCTGTTTTCTGTACGTATGTGGCCTCAGACTGCTTATTAGCAGTTGGTTTCTATGAAATCTGCTCTTCTGCTTCCCATCATTATTACATTAAATGCCTGGACAGAGATCATTACACCTACTAGATCGGCGGCCTCTAATTAAAGCTTTTCTTACCTATAGATGTCAATGGGTTTGTGCTTTCAACAAATATGTCTTCCGTATCCCTTGCAAATGTTAAAATATTAACGACACCTGCAATTTTGAACAGAAAGGAAAAATATTATTTTCAAAGATAATCTTTGTTTATATGATTGTGTTAATATTTAGGTATTTCTGAAGGTTTCACAATGATTGTATTTATTGACGTCTCGTAAAGCATCATTCTGATTTAAAATTATCAAAGAGTATGACCTATACTGTGCTCCTATTATTGAACAGAGGTGTTCCAACGACGTCACCTGATCGTGCGTCCCTTTAATTGTTCAACATTTTTGCGGCCAAGCGTCCATTGTGTCACACTAGTATCTATGGTAATAATCGAGTGCTGTAAACACGCTTCCTGCGCCTGTGCTGTGCCCGGCAATTCCTGGTAGTATCAATCGCGTGGTGTCATATGAAATATCTTCTATAGGTGCTATGGGAGTAAGGTCTTGCTGGGACAATATATTGAATATATTTTAAAAGCGTGACAATTTGGGGGAAATTTCAGTGGAATAAATCATCATTACAGTGATCAAAGGTAATGCCTAACACTATAACTGGAAATGTAAAACCGAAGGCTTAGCGATTTCTTGACAAAAGGAATTGCTCTGTGGTCCTGAGTTTTATCCCTCAAAGTTATCCTTCTTGAGATATCATGTTTTACAATGTTTTCCCAATTTGACCTCTGGTGACGTTACATGTCCTTTGATCGCCATCAAAACAACAGGTTCTTGTAAACAACATGGGTGATCCTGTTTGACGTTTTTGACATCAAATGACTTTTGACCGCCACCAAAAACACTTGAATAATTGACCGCTATATGGGAAATCTACTTGCCAACTATGAGATCCGGCAAGATTACCCTTTGTGATCTATCGTGTTTATAAGGTTTCCACCAAAAGACCTCTAGTGACTCCAACTAAACTTTCACCCCTACCAAAAAAAATTCTTAAAATTAGTATGTATCATCCAAGAATGAGATATTTCAGACAACAGGTTTTCGTTTTTTTCACCGCAGGCGTCCCCAGATTACCTCTGAATTCTATTGAAAGGACAGGTGTTTTTCAAAGTACAACGCATCTTGATTCCAAGAATGAAAACATTCGTGATTTCTAACTTGACATATGGTGTTTAAGAGACTTTCAGTTTTTGACTCTGATGATCTCTGACGACCTCTTATCTCCAGCAGAACAATAGGTTCCTTCCTTTTTCCTCAGAAAATTTATTTCCTAAGTATGATAAATAATATAAGACAAGAACTGAATAATAAAAACTGAAAAATAACATGATAAATAATCATTACGTGAACAAAATTGAAATAAGAAAACGAATTTACCAGAATTATGCTTATGAAAAGATATATGTTGTTTTCTGTAATGTTATTCTTGGAATAGTACAAACATTAAGCCCTTCTTTTTCGCTGGCCACGCAACAACACTGTGTGGAGCTAACCCCCACTGTCTTTTTTGAGTTTTATGTCTGGTGACCTTAGATGTCTTTGGACTTCCACCAAAACTTATAGGGTTGTTTCTTTTGATAAGACAAATCCATGTACCAGGTCTGAGAAACATCGAGAAGGCTATCCTTATCTTAAAAATCGTGTTTACAATTTGTCGGTTTTGACCTTTGATGACCTCTAATGACCTCTGTCCTCTGACCTCCATCAAAAACAGTAGGATTCTTTCTTCAATTTCATAGACGTAAATACCAAGCATGAAAAGTATCCATCATTGTTATCTTGAAATATCGCGTTTACGAAAAACTAAACGTCACAAAGACACACTTATACATCTGCCTAGAATTGGCTTATGTAATATAACTATGAAATTTCAACCAACCTCCAATGTATCCGCCAGAGTAATATCCCACGCTGCTACAAGATGTACCGTCCCCACAGAGAATTCCACACCGGTCGTTAGCTAGGGAAGAACCTTGTATTCCATCACATCCAAATGCCTATGGATATTCACAAATCAACAATGCCATGTTTTTAATGTTCACCAACTTAAAATTGCGAGTTTTTATCTCAAAGGAGGTATCCCAACTTGGTGAGAAAACACTTTTGTTCAGGTTTAATAGTTAACAAGTTACACTGCGCCAAAAAAAAAACTAAAATCAGACGATAAGTTTGCTTGGCTGTTTAAAGAGTCTGTGGGATAACCTCAAACATATTTGGGAATAGCGTTATAGTTCTAAATACATGTGTTGACTGCACTATGACTGAAATAAATTCAAACCGCAGCTTCATTCTGGGTGGTCGGGATTACTTATGCATCGGTGTGCTCCCAATTGAGCTTTCACAAAGTATTGCGTTGGTACGGCCTTAAACAGTTTTTACTTTTGCTTTTTCAGTAAGTTACACTAAACGTATGTTTTTATCAAATTAGAGGAGGGGCTAGAAGTCTTAGTTGGGAGAATTGTTACTGTTTGGGTGAGATTTGTTGCTCTTTAACTACTTACCTCACACCGTCCATTAACACACACATGATAGTCGTTCCCACAGTGTGTGCCATCCACGTAAGTCCCTTGGCTGCTAATTGTCTGTAGAATTCTATTGAAGCAATTCATCTGACACAAAGCGTCACCTTAGAAGAAATAACGTGACACTGTTTGACTCATTTTGTCACATTCAGACGTTGTGAAATACTTTTGTTGCTCTTATCAACTGTAATTTTGTGATGCTGATGGGCTTCAATATTAAAAGATAGGTTGTGTGGTGAAAGCCTTGTTATTTCACACTTTTTCATACTATTGTCTAAGTGGGATCTATTTATGTTGCCAACCCTACAGGCTACTTCCTTTGCAAGTGCAAGCAGTCCTAGATGACATGCACTTGTGTGGAAGATGTCTATGCTTATAAATTTTGTTTTCAAAACAAGGACACTGCCTGTTGACCTTTTTAGGAATGCCAAATCGTCATGAATGAGCAAGACAACTTAAACTGAGTGGTCGTAACCATTATATACTCTTTTAACCATTGGTGTGTAATACCAATTTGGCTACTGTACTGGGTTTCCTTAACGTTATTTGCCAGTGCATGAGCTTCAACCACCTGGAATTATCAAAACCAGTAGGCTCACTTTTCATGTGAAAATTTTCAATGATATGATTGTAGCCACTGTACTCCTAACGTTGCACACTAACGAAGTTACACTTACTAGGAAAACTGACTTTACGACAAAAAATAAATTCATTGTTCAGGCTGACAGATATACATACCTCAGAATTTTCAAAGCAGCCAGATAACCTATGTCAAAACACGATGGTAGATTTTCATCTGGATTTTATCCTTAGCATAATAGTTTTTTCTTTGTAAATCAGAAAAAACACGTGTAGTATCGCGACCTGATTACTAACCCCCTCCCCGCCTTCCTTTTCAGCCTGAAATTTAAGGCGTAAACCCAGTTTGGCATAAAATTCGGTATTAGATGTGTCTTTTAATTACACGAAAACACCTTTCCACACTTTGGATTTTCAAGAATGCTATACGTAGATCACGAATTTAGATTTACCATATCCTGCCGTTGTCAAGGCTACACTTTCGTTGCCGAATGTTGTCTCACATTGTTCGGTTTTGAACTCCAACTGGCTGGTGAGGCAAGGTTGATCATTACACAGTCTCGTCCTGTGATTGCTTCCGAGACAACTGGCGCCCCCGTTCGCAGGGCTGTAATAAAATAAAAATTTCAAAAATATCTACCTCAAGAAATTCCGTTCAAGTTATATTTCCTTAAAAATAATATTTGCTTAAGAGTTCGTTCCGTGCAACTAATAAGGGGATAATCAACTTGCTATTTACTAAGCGGGTATGTTTTCTCAGAAAAGATCTTGAACTGACCTATAAATTCTTAGGGTAACCTTATGAGGATGTATTTTCGGTCATTGCCAACTAATTGTGCGAGAGATTACAAAGAGATATATAGCACTAATGAAACGAGTGAAGTGTGATTTAGAAGGCAATACATTGGGATTTGCTGACTGAGGACTGAGGCAGCCTGCATCATGTCCTTTTGCCTGATCTTCTTCAATTAATTGATACCCAATAAAGCTTCATCATAACAGTCATCTTAAGAAGAGAAATACGATCTAGACTGATGCTTTGATGTTTACTTTGTTTTAAACAGTCTTGAAAAAACAACTGTTTTGCAATCAGAACGACAGTTTATCGTTACAGTACAGAGAAAGAATGGTAAAGAAGAAGGCGAAAGCTGATGTCATCAAACCGAAGACTTTGATATAATATTGATATAATATAATGTGCTACTAGAAAAAGAATAAAACAACAATTAATTTGTTGAATGATATTACAACTTTTCTTCATTTGCATGTTGCAGAATGTTAATCAATGTTCAATATGTTGCACAAAACCAAACTGATGTATTTAATAAGCACTGAAAGCGTAAGAAGCTGCAACTCAATTAATTTGTAAGGAAGGTAACTGGCCATGTTATGGACAGAATGATTCCACCTTTTTTGAGATGAGGAAGATGACACGAGTTTTTTTGTTTTTATTCGCTAAAACTGTTAGACTCATTAAATCTTCCAGTGTTAGATAAGACGTATATGACAAATAGATAACACTAATGGAATGTTGGGTAGTATATCCTTCTAAATGACAGATTGTGCTAGAGCAGGGCTCCTTTAATTCTGAATTGCAAAATTTTATTCTTCTTACAAAGTCTTCAAATAAAGGCTATGTTTGCTTTAATGAAGAAACCATCTTAATGGTGACTTTTTCATAGAAATAACTGTGATGACAAAACTTTCATATGGCACAATTTGCTAATAGGCCTTTAGGTAAAGTAACTGTATATGAAAGTCTAGCACAACTTACGCTGGATTAGTGCAGGAACGATATTGTAGTTGGATACCACCTCCGCATGTTCTGGTGCATGGGGTGAGATAAGATAGCCATTCAGACCAACCTCCGTCGATAGGAGACTGTGGTTGGATCGGGACATTTGCTGGCACAACTGATGTAGGCCTAATTCCTGACTCCTCTGATTGACAGATGCCTTCCTTACATACCTATAAAATATTAACAAATTTGTGACGATTACAGTTGAAAGATGGAATGTTTACATTCAACTCACAGTGATGAATAAGTATACTTTTCAAATGACATGGTAGTTAAAGGTAATCGGGGAATTAGGTTTACTCTTCCTTAATCCTTTTCTTCATTGCATTTTTAATTACATTTAGTGGATTGAAAATTGACATGCATACTTTAGGACTCAGCACTTCTAATAACTGTTACATGCATATGCGGTTGATTCTTTTGTCATAGAATACGGTGAACTTACCATACCAACGCCACATACTGTACCATCCAAAGAGGGTAACGGTGTTGGATTACACACGCCATTTTCAATGCAATGTAATATTCCGCACGTGTCAGCAAGCTAGAAAAAGAGGTGAAAATATTTCAACAGTAATGTTAAGTACGTCTTTTAGACTCTTCTATTCGAGATTGTTCTTAAAATATTACCCTGTACATGAGTTCATTCTTCAAGATCAAAAGCTAATACCAATATCAAATTCAAGACTCAGCAGTATTCAATTATTCAATTCTGCAAGCTATTATGAGACGTTAGCCTACATCTTAGTTCTTAAAATACATTAAGGTTCACAATTACGTGCAACGTTCAAACCTGGAGAAGAGCATCTGGGCACGGCCGATCTGTGCTAGATCATTTTTTAACAGTTACAATGATTTTTACTTTGACAATGGTATTACTGCATTAATTGCTGCAGTAACCACACAATATATAAGAATTTAAATAGAAGGAAACAGATGTGATGTCATACAGTGGTGACACCAAAAGGGGCATGAGGGGCATTTGCCAACCCTTAATCAATGCCTTGTCCCTCATTCCGCTCCTGTTCAAACGTGTGCAGTGTACACAAGCAATGCGCACACCGAATTTTTGTCCCCCCCCCCAAAAAAAAACCAATCTGCACCCCCATTTTCCCCCTCCCTTTTGAAATCCTGACCCCGCCGCTGATGTCATAGGTTTACATTTACAGCCTACAGTTTCATTTCTGTTTTTAAATATTATGTTCTAATCTAAAATCGGCTAGGGTTATGAGTTTGCTCTAAAAGTATATACCTTCTCGAAATTACAGTTTCAGTGATACATTCAAAGTATCAATCCACCGGATTTTGGTACTATCATACGTAATAAAAAAAATTAGTAAAACAAAATATTGGTTCCTCTTAAAACATCAAAAAATGGTCTAAATTACATACCCAAACCTGTCTGACTCTGCAAGACTAATAAACTAGCAGTATATTGTCATTTCTGTGAATTTGCTTCATAAGTTAACCTAAGTGAGCCAACTTTTTAAACTTAACAGCTCTTCCTGAAGTTTTTGTCGAAAACCTGATGTCTGGTTCTCACTACTGATTAAAACTGATTCATTACAATGATATACTAAACCATTGAAACTGCAAAACGAAAAATACTTTCAACTAAGTCAATTCAACCATGAAACTTTGACGAAATGCCATAAAGACTTACACTTTTACCAATTTGATTAAGTTGAGCTTCTGTACAAGCTAGGGGCATTGAAGCTGAATACAGGCGGCACTGGTTGTCTGGGCTGCTTATGGCCCCAGGATCTCCGGACTGCTGTAGTGTATCTCTCGCCTGTGTATCATTCAGGCATGAAAATTGTCTACAAGAAGTTTAAATAAAATGAAATGTTGCGGAAGTTTGAAAAAGTTTGTAATAGTACCGTAAATGTGATTGCCTGACTGTATTAAACAAACAAATGTTTATCTGTTGGAAGTTGAATTTGACAGGTCAGTGTACAGATTAACTTTTGTAGTGAATTAATCACGCAAAGTACATGCATTGCTACACTTTAGATCCCTCATAAATGCGCGAACCTACCCAGGCCTTAGGTGAATTCTGGTCCCCACTAAGTAGCTTGTTTATTCCAAACATGATGGAAGGCTTACGAACATTGCCAGAACTGACCAGAGACTTAAAACTCGAAATTTGTTTTCCTGTAGCCTACCACGCAAGTTCTCACTAATATCATACTTGCTAGGAAAGATCGCAATAGTGGTATAAACTGAACAAACCCTATAAATGACTGAAACTTGCTCCGACTACACTGAGACCATTGAAATGTGCCAGGACCATTAATGCGTGCTGATGACATCAGATACTGTCCATTTGGACACGACTGGGCGTCAAGGTCACCGTCATGGGTCATTCCCAGACTAGAAGAAAATGAAACACAAAGATAACAAACTTTACCATCTAGAGCTTTGCATTTCATATTTTACCTAATACGAGATTGAGAGGATGCAAATTTACTTACCCCTTGAATTGACGCTTTTATTAAATTATCGGAGAACATTTGTGCAGCAACTGCGTCACCCGCCCCCTCTCTTTCACCAGATCCAAATTATTCAGTAGGCATAGCAGGCACTTTGCCTAGGGCCTACCAAATTTCGGAGGCCTCCGACGATATAAAGGGCCTACGAAAATATCGAGTGCATACATAATACACTCAAAAACTGAGGTGCTGAAATGGTAGCACCTAACGGGTGCTGATGTTGAATCAACACCCGAAGTGCTGTATTAGCACTTCTGTGGTGCTAATGCTCAGCACCTTATGGGTGCTGATAGCTTTTCGGAAATAATTGAATATTCTGGTTTGGTGGGCGTGGCTAATTTAGTAAGACAATTTTCTCTTTAACGATTTCAGATTCGACAATAAATGTATTTTCGTCTTTCATTTTGCTAGGAAATTTTACGCTGCTTGGAAATTTCCAAGCCGATTAAATGTCATTGTTTCAATCATTAAATTTGTAAACAATTATTAATTATTATATAAGAATTGTAAACATGCAGACTTTAAATAGTTTCTAATGACCTGTAATGATTAATATCAATGTAATGTCCCAGGTTGAGAAATTATTCAAAATCATTTCCAAACGGTCATGGCTCATTCCATGGTGTGGATTATGTATGTTATGCAACAATTTAACAAACATAAGTTATTTTGGCAAACCTAATTCATCTAATTATGGTTAAAAGTGTGTCAGTACCTTCGTGGTGCTGAAAAAACAGCACCTGCATAGGTGCTAATTTAGTACCAATGATGGATACTTTTCATACTTAGCATATGGATTTCCCATATAAAGAGAAAGATCCCTACAGCTTTTCGTGGAGATTAAAGGTCATGTGATGTCACCAGAGGTCATCAGCGAACAACCTTGTTAACACGATATCCCTAGGTAGGAAGCATGGATACTTTTCATAATTGGCATGTGGATGCATTATAACCAGAAAATGGACCTCTTGTTTTTAGTAGAGGTCAAACGTTATCTGAGGTCACCGTAGGTGAAAATATGGTATTTGTAAAAATACTTGTAAACACGGTATCTCAAGATACCAATGATGGACACTTTTCATAGTTGGTATATAGATTTATCATATTAAGTGGAAGAACCCTATTATTTCAGGGAGATCAGAGGTCATTTGAGATCACCATAGGTCAAAATCCGAGAACGTTGAAAGAACACGATATTTCAAGACAGAGATGGATACTTTTCATAGTACTTGGTAACAGATTTGTCATTTTAAGAGAGAGAGAGAGCATATGGGTGTTGTTGGAGGTTAAAGGTCATTTGAGGTCACCAGAGGTGACTATGAAAACCTCGTAAACTAAATATACAGTGAGCGGTATCTCCGAATTGAGTCGTTTCGTGACCACCGAAAAGTTAGGGCTGATTTTTTTCCATTCCAAGGATAAAATTGAGAACAACATATATTTTTTCAAAACTACCTGTTGTAAGCATGTGTAATGGATGTTTTGGCTTTAACATAAATCAAAAGTACCATACGTATGACGACAATTCGGGGTTTCATCCTAAATTGCATGGGCACTGTGTCGTCCGACATTTGAAGTTGCTATAACATTGAAAGCTTTGAAAAATAATTTGTATTTCCCAGATCCAACGCTTATCTAATTAGACAGATGGATTTTACTTGACATGTCCGACATGAATACACATTTCCCAGATTGCCCAAGTTTGAGGCATCAATATAATACTACATCACATTATAGTCTTGCACCTCTTCTTAGTCATTTACGCATTGTGTCAGCGTTAGAACTTCTTCTAACGTTAGATTTTCTACACTCCGTGGGGATTAGCGGATGTTTTCATTTAGAACAGTTTTTACACTTGTCGGCAACAAGGTTTCTTACTTGTTGGTAACAACGTTTGGATCAAAGCATTGTTCCTCCTAATCCAATTTATATAATATAGATAAAGTTGTAAATAAAGTTTACTTGGGTATCATGGTAGAAACTGAAAAGGATCGAGTGGGTGCTCTTAGCTCTAATAAGATACATACCACAGTGAAGTGGATCTAATAAGATTACCATAAATTAAAGTTTTCGATATGTCTCCTTTTAATAGCAACTCCCTGGACCAAATAAGGACCCTGGCAGGTCATCTATTTTGTCCTAAATGTACACAGAACTTGCTGTAAGGCTTGAAAATTTCAGCATGCTGCGGGCGCTATTTAATTTTGCAAATCAGACTTTTGAAAAATATAATACTAGTCTAGCACAAAACTCCTTAAAGCATTGCCAAGTATTTTGTGCAAAACATGCTATGACATGGAATCGTATTGCTAAATTTTCTCATTCCTTTCTGATCGACATGCAGATCCCATCTAACCGGAGTGTAGGAGCCCCGGACTTTTGCCTAACCAACTCCCCACCGCATCCCCCGCTCTTCACGTCGGGTAGCCTGCGCCCTATTAGGGGAATCCTGGCACCACCCCTGCTCCACAAAAATTAGAGCCATTAGCCTACGTACGAGAGTCGTAATTCAGCCCTGCTTTTCACTTGTCCACTGGTTGAAAGTAATAAAGCTTGTATAGTAGTGTCGAAGTGGTTACTCTAATGACAGGTTACAGGTTACTCACGTGTGCCCAATTTCATGAGCAAGAACGAGACCCGCTGCAAGTCCATAATCTTCACAGAGGAGGCATTCACGTGATGGTTGACAGGCACCACGGGCTGTTGCCAAACCAAGTAAACTTGAACTGCCGTTTAGTACTAAGTCTTTTCTATATAAAAAATATTAGAAAGAACAGTTTTTACAGTTATCTACCTACAGAAACCCCACACGAACTCTTCTGATTACAAGCGTAAATATTAAATGTTAAAGGTGGCATCTCAGGGAAATTTAGTGCCACTTTTATATCGCACACGCCCTCACTTTTGTTGAAATTGAACTCTGTATACCATTTACAATTACAACAAAATTAACGGCCATTATCTAAAGTTATGAAAACATCAGGTCAGGATTTGATAGAAAACAGACAAATGTCAATGTTGAGTATAGATGTGAAGATATTTGAATTACAATCTCTCTAAAACCATCGTACCTCTCTTAATTTAACTAGATCGTGGTCACAATTTGGCCAACCGTTTCCTGGTAAATTAACCCAGAAGATCTGCTTATTTTTTACCAGTGAAATATTAACATTTGACTAGGATACAAAAGTTGTCATTGCCTAAAAACCAGGTAAGTGTTAATATTGAGCAGAATCTCTCGGTCATTTGAAGCTTGCATATGGTCGCCTTTTGTAATACCAAGATTCTGATTAAATTTAACCAAAATGTTTGTTACTAACATGTACAAACCGGTGAACCTCCATATTCTACTCAAAATATTTGACTTTTAAATAGGTAAGGTTACCTCGTCAATAATATTGCAAGGTCCCAGTGTTCACTGTCGCTGTCACTGGTTGGGTTTCGCCCAGATTGATAACTGCAGAAATCGCTTAGAGTGTGTTCGCCATCGGAGTTGAAATGTAAATTTGTTCCTTGAACCTTCAGCAAGAAAAAGTGATAATGCAGTCTCAGTTTCATAGGGCAGTATCTTTTTCGTGCCTTCAAAGTATGCTAATACTTTGTGACCATCCACTAATTAGAACCGTTAAATGTCCTAGTTTTTACTTCCTTGCCACATTAACGTCATTGTCATTAAGTAAATAAAGAATAAAACTAAGTTGTTTATTTGCTTACCGTATCACTTTCTAGAACTGTAATATTTACAATTTGAATGTATAGCGGAGTGTCTCCCAAACTTTCGTCCTGGAATCGAGCAGAAGCCTGTAACAAAAGTCAATCAGATCTCAGTAATACACTCCTAACCTGTGTTCATTGAATAGGGTGAGACAACTGAATCTTACCGAGAAAAGGGCGAACTGTGCAAACTTGAGGACCATTCAACAAAAAGGAGGAGTTGTGCATTCTTCGATAACAGGAGAATCTGTTTTAGTCAATATCATGCTGGCTAGAATACGTATAGTACTCTCTTAAAGCAGTGAATGTGGAAATTTTAGGTCACACATCCATTAATGCAGAACTGACATTTATCTGTAACCCAACAGCATTTCACGGGTGACGGTTAGTAGGACTACCAGTGGCGTAGCTAGATATTTTTTGTAGGGGGCAAAAGCAAAACATTTCCGACAGATTATTATCTTGAAGTAATGATGTACTATCTAAGCGTAGCGCCACCATCATCTGGCGTGTAGCGCGCGGAAAAAATTAGATTAAAATATCTCCGAGATTGCCTTAAATGACACTTCCAGGCCTTGTCAGTAACCATTTCGATGTGTAATTCTGCTTAAAAACATAAAATGTGTTGTAACTTTTTCAAATGAATTGTTTTTTTATTTACAGTATTTCCGACAGAGACTAGAAATTTCCGACAGAGGCCTTCTGAGGCTTTGTGGGGGGCGGCCTCCCCTGCCCCCCCTCCTTACCCTCTAGCTACGCCACTGAGGACTTCATTAGGAGAAAATACTTTGAATTAGATGCATACAATTGTCATGAATCTGAATGATTTTACAAACAATTACAAACAGTTCATTACGAGATCCAGTACATCAGGCATCCCTTTCAATAGTTTCCGGGCAAATCGTTCTCGAATCTCAAACGATATTGCGGTTTTCTTCTCTTGCAACTCCGATGCCTATTCGACACCAGTAACAAGCCATATTTTTCATTCCTACTTATACAGTTCAAGGTACTTATCACTCAAAATATAGTCATTGATTATGAATTCTGGTTTGCCACAACTCTAAAGTGTAATATGGGGTGATGAGTGTCTGACTTTAAATCCCAAGCATGCGATATCTTTCTGCTTACCACATTTAGAAGAGCCGTGGCATAATCCTCTACAGCGTCACCATGAAAGTTTGCCATATCTTTGTCAATGGTCACCATAACCTCTAAATATGCTTCATTTGTAGTTTCCCTTCGCCTTCTTGTAACACCATTGCCGTTCGTCACAGGTGGTGGCGTCGTTTTTGACGGTGATATAAAACTTTTGTTTTTCAAGTGAAAGTCTGTAAGAAAGAAGTGCACGTTAAACCGTGGGGCAAAGTACTTAGTGTCTACATCACCCCATCGCTGATGTAGTGAGAGTCCACTTTCCTTTCTCGAGATAGTAGTTCCTTGGTGGTCAGTCTTTCCATGGTATAATTAAACAGACATTTTCTGCTCTGCAAGGAAACATATCTCCGCTAAGCTATACATCTAATGAGCAAGTGAGTAATACCTTTGTGGTAATACTAAAAATCTCAAACGTAACAAGCAACGACATGCTGAGCACATTGATGTAACATAATCTTTGAATAGTAAGCAGGAGGGCATAGTGTAATATTTTGGCCAGTTCATGCGTGGAATTGGTAAAGTGATTCACGAAATTAAAAGAGTCCCAACACGAAATTTGCAATATATTACTCGTCATTGAAACGTCATTCAGGATCTGTCCATTAATTTAGGTTAGTTCCACATAATATCCGAATGTGATGACCCAGCATAGTGTATGTTCCCCCTTACCATTTTACAGCTCACGGCAGTAAAATGGTAAGGGGGGAACATACACTATGCTGGGTAATCACATTCGGACTAACTTAAATTAATGGGCTAAATGGGTGCAAACTGTTCTATAGGCACGCTACTGGACGCTGTTATGTACTGCCTCCTAGAGATTTCGCCCAGGCTATGGCCCTACCATCCAATCGTCACTTTAAGTAAAATGAGGATGTTGCCACAAAAGTTTAGACATAACTCAATTGATTGTTCACACGTACCCTCCTGTACTGATATTGCAGTATTTAGATATGCTCACAAAATTCAAAATTTACTCTTCACGATGTTTCGGTAGAGGTAGCTTCATAGATATAATGTTCTTCACTATTTTCCATTTCATGTAAGATTAGATGTTACTTTATAACTAAACGAAATTTAGTGAATTTTAGTGGAGATCAAGACTGCATTAGATAAGTATAATTACATGATATCTTTCAAAAATAAATGTTCCCTAGGCCAAGTGGCAATTTTACTTTACTTTCTTTAGAAGTTACACGACATGCCACGATCCGTTGTGAGACACGAAACGACAGTGTGCGACATAGCTGTCAACAATGTCGTTACATACATTGTAAGAAAATGACATAAAAATGATAAAATGGAAGAAAATGCCTGTGTTTGTGTCTATGTGTCAAAAACGTGTTATGCAAAGAGTTTAGAACAGTTTTAAAATTTTACGACAATCCCCGAAAGCTCGCTGTAGTCCAAGCGAAAAAGTACAGTAACTAACATTGTCGCATAAGTACTAAAACAGTACGACACATTGTTCGGCATGCCGTATTGTAGTATGTTGTCTTGAATATTAAGAAATCGTGAGAGCAATGCATCTTGTGTGGCCGCCTTAAGAACAGGAAACTTACGAGTTCTATCCAGACCGCAAAAAAATTTTGCCGCATCACGTTCGTTGTCAACACTTCTTCGATAGACAAGATGAGGGGTGTATTGTCTGTCCTTATCCTTATGCCCTATTTTTGCCTTGTACTCGCGAATATGGTCTTCCCTGAGTGGATTTATGTACAAATTATGTTGTCTAGTTGATATAAGACCAGACTGAAACGATAAATTGTTACACAGGGTTATATATATATATATATATATATATATATATATATATATATATATATATATATATATATATATATATATATATATATTCATAAATGAGATATGTGCCAACAATCACAAGCTCACAAGCGCAAAGGCTTCTTCTTAGTAAAGACGTACGAATTTTTAGGACACTATAGATAGTTTAGAGAAGTTTTTAAAGGTCTGGATAAAGGGTATTTCTAGATTGCCATGCGTGTTAAATATTTTGAAAGTTTAAACAGAGACGACAACTATATACTCATCAATGTTATCATGACTGAGAATGTCCTTAGAAATATCTACCAGCGTTTCCTTCATTCGTCACGACATCTACAACGAATTCAATTGGAAGCATTCTTAAAAAAGTAATCTTTGCGGTTCTGATGATAAATTCTTATTTTTAGGCTTACTTGTAATCAAAAGCTGTCTGCCATGGCACAAGAGGCACCCCTCCCTCCCCCTCCCCCCCCCCCCGAAAGTGGAAGTAATACTCTCTTAAACCTTTAGAGTGAAAAGTCACTCTTTTAGAGTGAGATTAGGGACCAATCTAATTTGGATTGAAAGATTTTAATCTAAAAAGAGTCAATCTCACTCTTTTAGAGTGAATATTTAGTCGTAATTCTAGATCCGTCCCTAGTTTCACTCTTTTGGATTTAGAGAGTAAAATCAATTTATTAAAAATAACATGTTATAAGAGATAATAATGGTATTATGGACGAAAATATTCCTTTCATCAAAATATAATGAAATGATTATTAAGCCACTCCATCACTGATGATAGAAATTAACTTTGTGAATTCAAGATACCACCCAGCGAAGACTTCTTACAAATGCTGTTGCTTGTAATAACGTATCAAGAAAGACATGATATAGTGATATTTTCATTTTTATTTTAAAAGTGACAACAGGTAGATTAGAAGACAAGAACTTACAGTTTCATTACATAGACTAATTGCTGAGAGTGTATTTCCATTTACTTCGTGTGACACTACACTACCAACGTAATGACATCCTCTCGAAACTTCTCTCTCCTTGATAACCTCGCCATTTCTATTAACATATTCCGCCCGTACGCCTTTAGGAATGAGGGCTCTATTTTCTTTCAAGTGTAACCTGTATTCTTCCCCAAAGGCCTTAAAAGAAACCTCTGTTGGTTTGTCATTAAATGCAGCTTCTCGTCGAGTCCGTGACGCGAGGCTGTTTTCTATATGTATTATTGCATATTCTGAAAAGCAAAATAAAACATTAAATAAATAACGTTTAAACATAAGTAGCCCGGTATATATTTTTACTATGAATAGCCCCATAGCGTGCTAATTTGCTAGTAAAATTTGGGTTCGTATATCATGCACGTAAAAATTGGTATCTTTGGGTACACACTTCATAACGAAATGCATATTCATTTTTACTTATTAAAAAAGCTGTGCCTACGTCACACAGATTAATGAACATATATACAACTTTAGGACGTTCCTGAAGATCATTCATACTTTTTTTTGCCATATTTTTATTTGCATGAATATGCAAATATATTTAAGTAGCTGGTTGTTATCCAGTGTGACCATTTTAGCGAATGACGCCCAAAGTGAACATTCAGCCACTTTTAAAATGCTACTGTCTTGCAAGGAACACGAACGTTAAAGTATCATTAAATGCATTTGGCCACTTAAATTGAATCAAATGAAAGGAAATGATTTTCCACATACCATCTTTTAATGGGTATATCCCATAGTACTGGCTGTTTTCTTTTGAAATTAAAAATTCAAGTTCCTGAAAAATAATGAGATATTCCGTTAGAGTAACGAGTCTTTGAAAGCAAGTGAATATGCGATTGCAAGTAACACCGAAATATAAGAAACAGATTGTCTTGACTATAATGTTCATGACAATTACGCTTTGAATCAGGTTGAAACTTTTAGAAAAGGTATGATCCTACAAGTGACAGATTTTTAGCAAAGAAACACAATACTATTCTTAGTTACTCATTTACATCTATCCCATGGAAGAAAACAAAAATGTTTTCCACATCTGAACAACCTTTCCACATAATCACTTGGAACCTAAACCTCAAACGTTTCATTTGCTATTCTCGAGAGACTTTTTCTATTTTTAAGTAAGTTTTATGAGATTCAAGAGAGTTAAGAACAGTCATGGCAGATGTGGTTGGGTCACCAGCTATTTTGTCGAATAAAACTGGTCAGCTTGAATTAAGGTTGCGTGTTTGTAGGGTTAAGGTCATGAGGATTTTCAGATATTCGAATGAATGCGTCAACGTTGCTTCAGCGACGCGCACAGAAAAATATGCTTATACACGGGGGTTGGCGTACGATTGCGGTCTATACACTATGACGTGTTACCTGAACAGATTGCACATGCGCAATAACAACACTGGCTGATTCATAAAATTAGTGTAAGCAATTGAAAAAAAAAGTCTGATGTTAAATATAGTGCTACAATAGTACTGTAGTTTGGAAGAAAGCAAACGCTCTTCTGGTAAAGGCAATAGTAAAAACGTGGTATTATATCCAGCCGTAAGCCCATATTTGCCCCATTCATGTAAACCTTAGGTTGATCTGGGAATATACAGATTCAACATTTGTTTACTGCCAATAACCCTGGTAGGTATCTTTTTCTCCTTGAGGTCACATATTTAACCAACGTGCTATTTTCACATACCTTACCTCAAATATAAATATGTTTAATCTACATAAATGTAAATTTAATCCAGGCGTTCACGTCACTTAAGTAACATCAATAAATGTAATAAGATTGATGTCTATCAGCCGGTTTGAAAAACGATGAAAGACACCATTGGTAAAAAAAAATCTCTCCTAGGTTCTGGAGTCTCCCGGGCCAAGAGTTTTTACTGACAGTAAATAAATGAATGGTGCATAGGCGTACGAGGCGGGGGTCTGGAGGGCTGCAGCCCTCCCAGAGCAGGGAAAATGCTTATTTCAGGGCACTGACACTTGTATTTTTCAGCACACGGGGGGAGTGCAGTGGGCTGTGCGGCGGGCAACGGCGTTTGCCAACAGGGCAAAATGCTTATTAGTTGCACATAGCATACTGTTGAATATATGGAGTAGAAAATGTAAGTCTATCATAAGCGAACCCAATACAAGTATAAACCAAAACTTCCGAAATAATATCTTTCCTCATAGTTTGTGGGGGCGGGGGAACTCATCCATACCCGTCCTGAGTGCTATCGTGGTAAAAGAGGAGAATCAGGGCAATTTGCAAAATTTTCAGAGCAAGCACCCTCCGCCCCCTCCCCCTGAAATGTCTCCCGGAAGCCTATGATTGGTTGGGAATATTAATCCTTATAAATTATCCTATGTTGTCATTGTCGACAAATTACAAATTACAAAGACACAAACATTTAAGTAGGAACAATCCAAGATGTAATGGACTACAGTTACTTCTAATTTAGTCACTAATGGCACACTCCCCTCACTTAACAACCCTCATCATACTGTTTACGAAGAGTTATGCAGTTATGATGACTTTGGGAATAAATTTGATCTTTAATTTAAATTCAAAAGTAGCCTGTACGTAAAGTCATGGTCAGTTGCATTGGTATGCAACCTTTTCATTTCTTTCACTTGACGGATTTATTTCTCTTTTTAGTCTATAGACGAGTTGGGAAACTTTGGGATACAATGCATGCTGGGAAGGAAAGTGTACCACAACAGAGACCGCATGTGCAAGACAGATATTTTGTGTAATCACGCTCAATTTTCCAGTGTTAAACTATGGTTCTCTAGACTTCAATCACGGGTTAAAGAGAATTTTCTTTACAGGAAAAGTTCTTTCTAAACTTAGTCTCCTTAACGTGGACCGAAAAGGTTGGGCAGTATGGCAGTAAATTGTGAAAGACGAAAAAATACTTTCTCGATGTCCTCTTGTCCGTGCGCAATTATCCGTGGCCTTCATCTGTGGTAGTACAATGGTACAGCAAAATCTAATTTCCCAGCTCGTCTATTACGCGACAACATAATCAATGGTTATCCTGAAATAGTCAGTTTTCTGCAGTTTTTATAAATTTATAACCAACTATGCTTTTACTTCTCCTGAAAGGATGTTACATTAAAATCTACATCCAGATTCGACTACCATTCATTACGCTTACATTTTTCGTTAGCAATAAGTCGATCAATATTCTGTACAGCGAAAAAAAATTAAGTGTTATGTAACATTTATAGTGGCAGTGGATTATTCACGTTTGTATCTTTACTCCCCAAATGAGTTTGTCATGCGTCAATGATAAGTGTGGTACCGTACATTCATTCAGATCTGACGATATTAATTGATTCTGTAGCAGAACATAATATTCAGCAATAAATATTGAAAGTGTCATTATAACTCTTCCATACCAGTTGTACATACAAAGATCGCAGCTTTCAATGTAAAATACAAGTGCACATCGCTGACTATTCTTATGACACAATTATCTGAGTTCCAATTTGAAGTGCAAATCTGGACTCATTCGGTTACTGTCCATCGACCGCACTGCCCTACCTTAACCATGACATGTGTCTGTTAAAGACAGACAGTCATCACCCCAAAGTATATTTTTAGTGTATGTATATCAAAATTCTCAGTTGGTGACTGCTCTTTGATTGACATCAAAGTTTGAAAATTTGAAAGATGCAGAGTAGCTCACATTCCACACAAGGCAGAGAGAGTACTTTTATTACATTTTATAGCCTTGTATGCTCACCAGGAAATGGCCTTAAGCAATAAAACAAGTTTATTCTTGCACAAGGAAGAGCTTCATATAGTTATGGGAGGAGCTAGAAGATGCATAGTTGGGAGAATTGGAACTGTCTGGGATCATGAAAATTCCCCTTTAAGGACTCTGAACCACTGACTGCTGCAAAACAGTTACGTAATTTAAAGAGTTTGATGCAAGGAAATGTTCTCTAAAACTGTACAAAGTGTCTTTAAATAAAGACCGAAACTATTTAATAAAATTTCTGCCATTCAATGCCTAAACGTTGCTGTTGTCGTTAGTATTATAATTATTTTCATTTTCGCTTCGTTTCTTTATTTTCGTTTCCTTCGTCTATATTCTTCTGTCTTCTGAAGCTGTAAGTGTAACATGTTAAATTATAATGAAAGGCAACCTTAAAAGCCTTTTAAGTATTGCCTTCATTAGAAAATTTTCATTCATGTTTAGCAGGTGAATTAAAGATGAAAATGTCGATGAGTAACTTTTTTTCCAGAAATTACTTTCTCAAAAGAAGGAATGTATTAGTTTATAGCTCATTAACAATATGTTCATTCAAATTTGCAAACGATGAAACATGCATGACTCTTGAAATGCATAATATTTTGGGAAGAGGAGCCCTTTTTAGAGTATTTTGGTCTTATACTGAATGGTTTAGTAACGATAGAGCCATTTTCTGTAGTTACCAGATTCGATGCAAAGTGAACGCAATATTTCTCCTTCAAAGAATGTTATTCAGGTATGAAGGGACGGCTTTGCCAAAAAGCTTGTTTTTAATCATTTTAATTTAGTATTTCAAGTTATTCCCTACCAGAAGCATTATTCATTTATCATTAGACAAACTATATACAGTATTGTCATAATTGGCTGTACCGTGATCTTTCAACTGTAAGTAGACTTCTTCAACGATAGGCAGTCCCTACACTCGTTTTGTTAAAAGGTGTGAAAAAGAGGTCAAGGTGGGAAATTTTCTTTGATGCTCCCACGCAGTGTCTGTAATATATTATAATTGCAACCTGCCAAAAGGATAACTGTAAGTGTTGGGTCTGAGTCAAAGGTGATGAATTCATTACACTCTGTACTATGGGAAACTCACCGTGGGAGAACACAAAAAAGTCAATAAGTGAGGTAACTTTTTACTGGCTGACAGTTTCATAAAATACGCTCTGCCAAAATAGTAAGAAAAGTTCTTGAAATATCGTGAGTTATATCACTGCATTACTTTGTACAGACCCATTGATGTTTACAAACAAATGACTTCACGGCTGATTGGAAAAGAGTTGATAAAGCGCGTTTACACTGTTGTCACGATGAAAATTAGATTTCTATTCGTTTACTTTCTGCGTGCAATTGCGTAAACATTTACAGGGGCAAAACCTTACGTGCACTTATGTGTTTTTGTGCATGCTCTATTGCTTTTTTCTTTGCCAACCAGTGACGCAGCCGTGAATCGTCTAATTAGAGCTAGTGATGTACGTTGGTTATTGTTTGGCTTATGCTTTGCATAAACATTGATTCGTTTTGTTATGTGTGAAAGAATGAGTATTCAGCCTAATTTTTAACTTGAGCTTAACCTTCCTTGTAGTTCCTACATTCTCAGTGGTGAAAGCTGTAATCAGGGTCAGAGTTAGATCTTTAATAACTTTTTCGAGCTCGACTGGTCACCTAAAAGCTTTGGTTGATTGAGCATATATTTTCTTGGGGAAGTTACCATGCTACACTATTTACGCGGACCCCCACCAGAAGTTGGTTCGTTCCTGGAGAGTGCTCGCACAGCTTGGGAGGGGATCATACTTTCTCAGAATTTTACTTTATACTAAACCTGTTAAATCCAACAAAGAATGAGAAGATATTCAATTTAATCAATTATCACTAAGCTTGGGGTCATTCAGATATTTTGTGTGATACGTGCAATTCACTCCTCATGACCTGGAAAACCTCAGTCACACCTATTCCTGCCAAAAGAGATCAAATGGAACAATAGTTTGATATCCAGCAGGCAGGGACGTCCCTTAGGATTGATTTGTAGGAGGGGGGTTCTGGACTTTTTTCCGAAAAATGAGGGCTAAAATCTCTACAAAATGCAAAATGCAAAAAGACCTACAAAATACAAAATGCAAAAAAACATTGACACCCTACAAGACTGGGAGAAAAGATGGATGATGGAGTTTCACCCCGACAAATGTGAAGTCATCAGCATTACTCGCAAACGCCAGCCAAAGAAGTTTAGTTATTACCTCCATGGGAAAGAGCTCAAACATGATCCACATCTTAAGTACCTCGGGGTCAACATCACTCGTGCAGTTAGTGAGTGAGTTAGTCAGTTAGATAAGATTTAACGACACACCAACACGAATGTGTTATATAGTGTCAACTAGATAAATACGGTTCAAGTTCGGTATCAAGTATTGTTCAAATACAGTGCAAGTCCTTCCCTTTAGTCGCCTCTTACGACAGGCGGGGAATACCGTGGGCATATTCTACAACCCCCAGCCCACAGGGGGCAACATCACTCATGACCGTCGCTGGGATAAGCACATAGGCAGCATCACTCTGCAGGCTAAAAACACCTTAAATTTTCTTCGCCGTAATATCAACATCAGAAACTCTCATGTAAAACTGCAAGCGTAGACCTATCCTTGAGTACAGGAGTACCGTCTGGGACCCCTATACTGTACAAACAACTTGATAAACCAAATTGAGATGGTTCAAAGACGTGCTGGAAGATTTGCTCTCCATCGCTACAATCGTACTTCAAGTGTTGGCTGTATACGATTTTGCATTGTCCAACCCTTGCTGAGAGACGGAGGATAGCTAAATTGTCGATGTTTTATAAGATCCAGAATCAACTAGTCGCCATTGATCCAACTAAGTATCTTATCTCTACAAATCATAAACCCCCCACTCGTCGTGAAAACTCCCAAGCATACTTTATTCCTAGTTCTACTAGAGACTATTACAAGATGTCCTTTTTCCTCCGTACGGTACGTGAATGGAACTGTCTACCTCAGGATATCATAAAGGCTCCCTCCTTAAGTGTTTTAAGTATAAAATTCATGTATGATAGTTGTACTCTCATAGCCAATATGCCTTCCCAGTGCAGGAGTCTTTACTTTTGAAGTTGGCTCTACACCGGATGAAGAAAATATCCGTGTCAAGGGCGGCTAACTGATAACCCTCTTAATAAGGAAATTTTTGCAAAAGTACAGAATGAAACTTTTAAGAACAACCGTTACGGGAGGAAAAGATGAGTAATTAAAGAAAAACCTACCTGCCTACGCGCCAACGAAGTAGGAGCATAGAATCGTCTTTGGCATGGAAGTTTACTTGCACGACTTAGAGCCAATTTTAGTAAAGGTAACTCTGTCTGCAACCAGGAGGCAGCCCCCCCCCCCAAACTCTGGGTTATTAACACCATTGTGAACACTCTAAGAAAGCATTTAATGATCTACAAAGAACATTGAATGTGCACTTAATAGACTATAAAATCGTAGCCTATTTCTTATCAAACCAGCCCAATTCGGACTAATGGCTGTTCTATTTCTTCAATATGCAGCTGGTTTGATGGTGAGGAGGGTGGATGATCATAGAGTTTCTAATGTAGTTTTGTAATAATTATACTTACTTAATTCACTTTATTCTCGGGGGGGGGGGTAGTTATAGGACAATAATGATACAAGATGAATTCGTGCAGTGCGAGCCGAAAAGTAGCACTTTCACCGACATTTTAGTAGTTTGTCTTCTCATAGCAAATACCTGTACCTGTCTACAAATAACACGACGTACGCAATAAACAGACCTAAAAATTCGTGTTTGTGCTTTTGTTTCATAACAGCCAGGACTAACGGCCTTCTAATTTTTCATGATGCAGAACGTTTGCGAGTTGGAAGCTAGGATAGATAGGATAGGTTTCATGTGGTTTGGAGTGAGGAACTATGTCCTTTTTGACTTAAAGTGTACAAATAAAGTGTACCAGTAGAGTGTACCAATAAAGTGTACCAGTAAAGTTTACCTGAGGAAAATGTGTCAAAAACGTTACAAAATCCATTCCTTTGGTCCAACCCCCATCTTCATTGCTAGTTTAGTTGCTGAGGTATAAAATGCTGAAGTTTATTTCCTTCACATGGAAGAGTCGATTGCGCAATAAGTTGTGATGGCCTTCTTGTAACTCACAATACTTGCTATTGTTTCGTTTTGAAAGAAATGTTTATGTAACCTTAATTAAACCCAATTTTTTTCTGGCGTAGTATATTGTGAGGAGAGGACTATAACATCATACCACTAGCGTAACTGAAGGGGGCAGGGGGCGGTCGCTCCCCCACTTGGCCTCCTGGGATGGTCTGTCGGTACATTTGCTGATCTAGTCGGTACATCCGCCCGGTGTGAATAACGACTAGTCTCCCCGACGGTTTACCAGTCTTTGCCCTGAAGAGGACAATTTCTCTAATAAGATCCCCAAATTTTCGGCGCGCTACGCGCGCTGTAGGGTCACTCCAGTTTCTTCAATAGTTCCTTTCCACATAGCTAGATAGCATAAATCCTGTCACCGTTACCAGGTAACAGTGTAGGCAGAGCACACATTTTATGTAGAGGTCGTAAATTTCATCCCGTATCGCAAAGCTGTTTGCTGTTCTCTCGTGTGTTTTATGCGGTACGGTTAGTTGGTAAGCGACGAACGGAGCAAAGTTTGGCTATTCCATCGGCAGTCCAGGTGCTTTCGACACAATATATGTTATCCCCGATACGGTCTACAACCCCCACAGTTTTTTTTTTTTTATTTTTTCTTTATTGTTCTTAATAATTACATATGTTTTAGCGAAAGCCTACTAAAAATTTTCGCGCGCTTCGCGCGCTTTGCAATTTCACGGTCCACACTCAAAGGAACACTCATTGCGTAAGTCGGCTCTTGAAGTAATAAGTGGTATTGTGCTAAATATGCCTTGCAATTTCATGGGATAGTCAGGCACCTTCATATCTACTTCTCACCACCCCCTCGGTAAAGGAGCTGTCGGAACTTGGGGTCGCTGGCATGGCCCGGCTCCCTGTCGGGAAATTTCGGTCCCCACATATGGTCAATTTATTTATTATGGCTTTCCAAAAAGGGTCATTTCTGAGCTAAAACCCAACATTTTCAGCACGCTTTATCCACTGGTCCTCAGTTCCGTCACTTATAGCTAAATATATTAGGCTTCAAACCCTTTTCAGACAAGTAACTTCATAAGTAGAATACATGGGAATATATGTAAATGTCGGGAATTTCATCTCATTTCGCTCGACTTAGTTAATGTTCTCTTGTCTGCTTGTAACTGTGTGCGGTACGGCCAGTGACTCGAGGAAGAAATAAAATGTAAGTTGTTCCCGATAGGGCCCAACTGTCAGGACAATTGACCTATGTACGATTTAAATAAGCACAGATTCTTTTTAGTGTATAGGCTCACCCAAACTAATTTTGCGGGCTTCGCGGGAGTTTTAACAGCTTAGAGTCCGTCAAAAACATTTAATCGGCGCGGAACTATTTTCCTCTAGTAAATACAAATTTTATGCAAAATATGCCCCGCAATGACATGGTACAGTTCACAGTTTTTCTTCAAATTCTCCCTCAACAACCACTCGACCGGATTGGAGCTGTCCGAGGCTTCGGGTCTCTGGCCCTCCCAACGGGGAGTCTGTCCCCCCCCCGGTGGGCAAATCCTGGCGCCACCCCGGGTGGATGGGGGTCACTGGTGCGGGGGTGACTTGTTAAGTGATAACCCTTTGACACTAAGTGTCGGTACATTGACTATATTCTGTAAGCACGTTTACCTTATTTTCATCCCTGCGCCCCCACTTCAAGCACCCCAATTACGCTACTGCATCATACTATAATGATGAGGCTGTGATTGTTCGTTTGAAAAAGGTTTAGTGGCTTACGGAAGTTAAATTAAATTAAGGAAACACAAAGGAAAGCACAAGTTTTCAACAACATCGATGTTTTCAAATTCAAGACAACCCTGTCACTGCGATAAAACCTAGTGATGCTGGTAATTAAAGTAGGAGACTAGTGTCATTAACAAACTTGGAAAACAGATTTAAGATTATATTGTGTTTAACCAGTTGATCAATGGGTTACCTGAGAGGCCAGTTACCCAAGTAACTGGTAACTAACCTCTCAGTTCACCCATTACTGTACCTAACAAGTATTGGGCAAACTTTACCCTATTTCCTTATTCTTACATAAGTGCCCAGTCTTGGTAAAATTTTTACCCCACTGTTTTTACAGTGCAATTGTTCGTGACCTACAATTTCATTATGTGCTGTTTTTTTAATTCTATGTTTCCTTCAAAGTTCATTGAGGAACACACAATTACTTTAACAATGCCTATTAATAGTCCTTGTGTGGAATAAGGACAAGTTGAATGAATGTTTACCTACTGTGACACACCGTTTTGTAAATATCTTGAGCACAGATCAAGTGCTAACATTTAAAGTTATTGCATTATCTGTTTATGTGACAGAAACTTGAGCTCCAACTGAAAGATAGGCTTATGAAATATTTATTTGTTTCGAAATTATCTTAATTGTTTGTCAAATTATACTTATGAATGGCTTGAGTACATTTCCAGAGTCACTAGATTTACGAACAATTGAGCATATAACTATAAAAATCTATAGAAGGATATGCCGCAGTATCAAAGCAGAACCTCACAGCGGGACGTGTGTGAATGACAAGTCAGTGTATACATTTCATAAGTTATCTTCACGCTAAGTGGTTCACAACACCTTCTAATCGTGTTTTATGCTTTGAAGTCAAAGGAATCTATCCACGCATTGACATTGATGAAAAGGCGTGCTAACGTCTGAGTTAGATCAGGTCGAGATTATTCCCATGCACCCATGGGCTCTACGAAAGATGAATACGGTCGTCTAAAGCTAGCCGTACACTACACGACTTAGCACATCGCAACCCAACTCGATTGTCGGGTCGCCAACAGTCGTGAGGTGTGCAAGAGTTTAAGACTGCGATTTGGCAGTTTTAATATCAGTTTTAAGTCGCGCCGACTTCAGTCGGGAAGAACCAACATGTTCGTTCTTCCCGACTGAAGTCGGCGCGACTTAAAACTGTTCCTAAAACTTTCAGTCGCAGTCATAAACTCATGCACACTATACGACTGTTGGAGATCCGACGATTGAGTTGAGTTGCAGTGTGCAAAGTCGTGTAGTGTACGGCTGGCTTAACAGTCCGAAGACTGGTAAGAGCTTTGAAAACAAAACCGTGATTGCAGCAGTGTTGTGAATATGCGTGGAGCCAATTACTTAATGAAAAACCTAACCTTAAATGTTTTTGCAAACATAAGCCAAATTTCAAAAATCTCATGTCCCCTACCTCACAAGTATCTGTAACAAAATTGCAGAGCATAAATATTCAATAGTGAGGGTAAAATTCTCTGACTATTAAACAAAACTATCGTAGCAAGAGCCGTATATAATTAAGATATCGGAGTACAGTATACTTCTAATTCAAACACGTCTAAAAATGCGGGTCTGAAGACTGCACGAGAGGCCGTTCATGTTATGTCAAGGTATTTCTTCAGGGGACTGAGCTCTTTTAGAGAGCAGAACCCCTTTTGGGGTACAACCGTTGCTTTTCGCCCTTCGCTTCTTAGAAAAAATGTCCAGGGGACTTTGGAAAAAGATTTTTTCATGGTCTGCAGAGCTGAAATACTTAAAGCTATATTTGTATCTATAATTTTGTTGAGATACGGCTCAATATGTACTTCCATTTATTTCTTAAGTGTCATGCTTACCTCTTTTCTTTTATTTCTTTTTTTTTTCCTATAGAGACATTACCATATATTACAAACTTCACAAAGGTAGGAAAAGGATCGTTTTCTACGAGAACCAAGTTACTTTAATTGGTCAGTTAACATGCCGTATTGATCCCGTTAAAAATGTTAGATTTCCGACCCCACAAAATTGGACTTTCGTGGGGTGGGATTATATGTCACTTTCCAACGCCCGAGGCTATCTCCATCGCCGAGCAAATTATCTCTTCCCAACAAGCTGTATCACATGTCAATGTCTGGACAATATCAACGTCCAGCCTTGAGGGAATTGGTGTAATAGAGAAGGGGAAAGAAAGAGGACTTTAGTAGTTTTAACAACACCAATACCTCATGATGTTCTAAGAAATTTTGGTTCTTAACCAGTGCTGTTATACATGCTAATGTCATCTTACGGAACGTCATAGTAAAACTTTGGGGGCATCCCCTTGTCACCATAAAAGGAAATATTTGTCACTCGTTTAATATTTCCTTCTATCTCATTTCCCCGTTTCAACTATTACTATTGTGTGTGACTCAGTAACTTGTCCAAAAAGTAGAGTACTTTACAGTTCCGGTTTCAACTGAATCAACGTATTGACTATTGAAAGTATTACCAGCATTACTGCAGCATACCCCTGTCTCTCACACAGTAATGTATGAGACCTTTGGACACTTCACCCACAACTCAAGTGTTTTGATACTTAGGTAAACCCGCACAGTACTGGCCCAACCTATTTGACTATCCAAGGAGCCCTGAACTACCGTAACATTTTCAATAGGGGTAGCTAATTTTTCCTAACGGAATAGGATAAACTAAATATTAAAGGCGGGGACAACCAGTTACCGGCTACGAATTCTTGATAAGCTACAGTACAGTACCCTATTCAAAATCGAATGTGGCGATCATGAAGTAGCAACCTTTTGTGTCCCTGAGAAATACAAGACCATCTAGACCTCAAAAATTTGGGAGTTAAGGTGAAATTGATGTTCAGCATTACGAAACTACAGGAAGGTAGGAAAAGGATCGTTTTCTCTCCCGCATGCTTCTCTTAAGTGAACAAAGAGTCCAACGGTAATCAAACCCAACCTTCACAATTGATTTGTACTACAAAGTTAAAGGTCTTTTTTTAGAAGGCGAAGGACATGCAAAGAATCGAAACAAGATTTTCATCTTTAAGGCTCATTGACCTCGAAGGAAAGGGATTATTTCTCAGATCGGAATAAGAGAGAGAATCCAAACAGAGGTACAATATCAATACAGTTCGAGGACGACACGACAGCAGAAAAGATTCCCATTTCTCGATCTACTTCATAATCCGAAGACACACGGCAATTAAGTTATGGGTACATTTATGCATCAGTAATACGCAGTAACTTAAACTCTACTTTGATCCGCAGGGTGAAATTCCATTTGACAGAAACCATTCGAAACCATCCAGGTTTCTAATGGTTTAGAATGTGTTTTGGTCAATTTACCATTCAAAACCATTTATTACCATTTGAAACCTGTTACAAAACCAGTTGAGATTACCATTTGCATGTTTAAGACTAGTTTGCACTATTCATAACCATTAACTGTAAAAAGCACTTGAAACCATTCAAGACCATTCGAACAGAATGTGTTTGGGGCAAATTGGTCCAAACGGATTTTAACTCTGGGCTTAAATTATTTGCTGATGGTGGAGTCAACATTGAGCTTGGATAGAATAACATACACATGGCCAACAAGATAAAAAAATCTCTTCTGGAATATTTACCAAAGTTGTTGCAGTCACTGACTACTTTCTAGGCCCAAGTACAATTAATATGGCAAGACCAATTTCCTTGGGGAGGGGGAAGGGGCATGATACATCCGTCAGAAAGATTGACTTTGAGGTTGAGAAGAATAGTTCACTACATTTTTTTTAAAACATTCAAAAGTGTTTCTTGACCTTTCAAATTTTTATAGAGGGCATACACTCTCTGTCGCCAACGTCTTCCCCGACCAGTTCCAGTTTGGTCCAAATATTTACGATTGTGACACATTGATCTGGATTACAATTTTATTATTGTTATATGCATAATCGTCATGCTAAATATAATGCTTATCATGGGAACATGTTATTAGTAGTACTGTACTATACACCATACAGTTAAATGTAAATAAAAAGAACGCAAGTACTATACGTACAAAACTTACCCTGTTAATTGCACTAGACCTTGTACTGCTCATCATAAATGCTAAAATTGAAAGAATTGGTAGAAAATGAAAAGTAATATCCATGGTCCTTATCGAATTGCGTTTTGTCCACCCGCGTTTGTAAAAAGAAAATAACGAATAAAAAACACCGTCCGGGCTTATTACGGTTTGTCCGTTCGACTGCCTGTTCAGAGCGGCCTCTGCCTTCTGAAATAAAATTCTTTCAGAACGTTCTTTATCAATCAGTTGTAGCATTGGGTCTGTGATCTCTCGACCAGAACCATAAAACCTACACAAACAATATAATGACTCACCGTTGACAAGTCTTTGAACGAATTTAGACACTGGTCTAGCAACAAAGCGAAGAATTGATTACCCTGTTGCTCCCTGTGTCACCGTTTTTGACAATAGCATTAATGAATATTCATACTCTACGTTTGTTGTGGATCAATATTGCTTACTGAGTGGTAGGTATAGAGTTCCTGATTGTTTTTATTTACTTTACCTTTCTCTTTAAATAAATTGTTAGCTGTGGGATGACAGAAGAATACGGTCTTTATCATTTCCGGTCGAGAGTTCATGTTTTTCAGCACATCTTTGTGCTATGTATCATTGAAAACAAACTTTTGTTTTTCTAATGTTTCACTCATACGTACTGAAACAATTTAATTGACTTTTTAGTATTGATCTTTGGGGTTCCTGTATGGTTTCATTTACCGGATAAAACTTTGTTGGCTGAATAAATGTATCAATAACTTATAACAGCTAAGACCGCTATTGAACAACCTCTGAGTCAAATACCCATCTGCCCATCATACTGTGTTACACCAAGGAAGAACGAAAGGGCCGTCCTTGGCTGTGACCACTCCATTGTTCGATTGATCAAAAGTGTAAATACTATCGTGGGTTCGGGTGACCACACGATGACAGGTTTAGCTCAAGGTGATGCCGTCGAACAAGGATCTAGCACTTCAAGTCGTTATTCCACGTTCAATCGAGGTAACAAAGGTGGTTTTGACAAGGTTAAAAGAAATTAAAGAATCGGTAAGAAATTGGTACATTTTGTCAACCATGAATCAAAGGGAAAGCAAGTTCAAAAGTACCTAAAGAAGCTGTGCCTCTAAATGTTCTTGTGTGATGTAAATTAAGCATAGTGAGGACTAAACCCTGCTTTCAATGACCTTTACTAGGATGATGAAAGCATTTTCAAGGAGAGCAAATCATGGTATCACATATTTTAACCAGGACGGCAGAGACATGTAACTAGCGGCCTTTGCCGCCGCTCTCAATCTAACGTGAATGTTAGGGAAACTCCCAAGCCCCTATGGCTTTGAGAAAGTGCTTTGTTGGGATCAATGACTGTGAGATCCTCACACTGATAGAATTCGAAAAGTTTGGAATGGGAGACTGATTTTTCAAATGCTTAAAAACGGTTAATAATGTTAGGCCACATTACAAAAGTTTACTTTATTAGAGCTTATTCTTTCTCTGTTTGTATGATTTTTACAACAAATGAAGACCTGCATGGTAATCATATTTCGATGAAAACTCTTTCATCCAAGCTTGCGGAAATTTTAAAAGAATTTCCCTTCTCATTTTTTTTTCGTTCTAACTTTTTTAGGTGTTTAATTCATCTCTTTAATTGAGAGGGCCTGACACTTTCTCTGTTTCAAGGGAAAATGCAGCCACCCCAGTTTGAAGTAGTGTACTCGGAAATTCCTGTTTCATGAATGGGTCTTTAGAAATATTTGGCAATGTTTTTCTCACTAAATTGTAAAATACATACAGAGTAACTCCTTGGTTTACCTTGAATATGCAATATTTCTGTTCTGAAACCAGAAACCAGGGAGTTGCTATTTGTCAAATAGCAACTCCCTACTGAAACATCATAAAAGATACTGAAGGGATATGAGAGAGTATTTCTGAGACTAAGATGTTTCAATGTGAGGTTGGGGCGGCTGTTTATGCGCTTTGATTGCATCAATGAAATTGCATGTTTAGTAGTCGAATTTTACTGTCTGTCACCCAATCTGAGCAGGGTCCATTATAGCAACTCCCTGGCTTGAGTGAAGTAAAACGAAAGCAGAAACTGTCGTCACCGTTTCAACTTCATGTTTTTCGTTATACATAAACACTTCAAACTTTAATTTAAAGACGATACATGTAATCTGTTTCCTATTTTCCCTTCGCCATCCAAGCTTGCACCAATGGTGGCGCTAGGATTTGACTGACAGGGGGAAAGTCCCCTAAAGGGGAATCCGAGCAGCCCGAAGCAATCACAAAGGCGACGGATTACCGAAAAGATAAAGAACCGGTTAGATTGAAGAAGCTTTAGCAATTCGGGGTTTTAATTGTAAAAAATTAGTAAAACGGATTTCAATGAGTAAATTTGGAAAGCTTTGGGATTTTTGTTAAATTAAACTCCCCTCCTTCAGAGAAAACTCAAATAAAAGTCTGTGAGACTGACTTTGTCTGGGAGTACAAATTTTATCGTAACCATTAAAGCCGACCCGACGAAACTGGAAAATTTCCCCGACGGGTGGGAAGCCTTCCCGGACTGGGGCAACAGCCCATGCCCCCCACCTAGCCCCCATCACTGCCCCGCTTCTTCCCACAATGAGAAAAATGGATGGTCCAGGTTACTTGAATGCTATAAGAGAGCAGCCCTAACACCCATTTCAGCTTATGTTAAAATAACCTACCGACAGTGGCACACACCGCAGCCTGGTCTATAATAATTTTTTCCCATATAGTCCCTTACTGTAGTAGCTCGATATCATATGTAACTGTTTATTTAGATAACCAACAGTGGAAAAATATTCTACCCGTTTACCATTTACACAAACTGACTTTTTTAAAAACCCAATTAGTGGAGTTCTGGAGTAGTTTTATCCTTATTCTCCCTCTAATTAAGCTCTTAGTATATGCTACCAACGTTACAAAGAGTCACTACGCGTAAATAATTTTTTATTGTGTAACAAAAAGTGCATTTCATTACCTTTTATTTTCAATTCTGAAATTATCTCCTGCGGTTTCATTCAGATTTTGCCCTGATCCAGGATTCTTTAATTTTTAAATTACTTGATTATACCAAACACTGAGCAAAAGCAGCACTCATAACCAGATAGGCTTTGTGCCTGTCAAAAACACCCCGGCGGCTTACATGCTTCAATAGGCTTAATTTAAAGAATAAAGATCATTCAAAGTCGCGTCGATTGCTTTTAGTTTGCATAGCCCACTATTTCATAAACAAAAGTTTTGCCACTACAAGATTTTGTTATACACAAACATGGTAGTGTAAGAAAGAGATCATGGTAACTCTGCCATACGGCATATTCTATTGCTTGGTATTGCCTTCATCATAATGTATCAGTCAATGACTAGCCGGACTTGAATATATCTGGAGAAATTTAAAGGGTCCACTCCCATTTACGACTGATGTGTAACTGATATATAGACTGAGTAATGGATGACTAGACCTGAAGGGACATGACAGTCGTGAAAGCCGATTCCTCTTCCAAAAGTTTACCATTTTATGGCTCAAAGGACCACTCTACATTCTAGGACATGCATTTTAGTCCTTTCAATCTGGTACCATGTTTACAGCAAGATGATGTATAGTGAAGTACGAAACTATGACGAAATGCCCTATGCATTTGGGCACCCCTTCTCATTTCATGAGAGCTGAGAGGAACAACGCCACCCCTTCCTGATGATAATGCTGATGTAAAGTATAGCACAGTGTAAACAAGTTACCGTACCATTTACACAACATAAGACTAGGAAAGACGGATATTCATCATCCCAAAATGCATCTGAAAGACTTAATAACATTTTGAATGGTTTTGATACATTGATTCACTTAAAAAGAGGGCCAATTCAAAGCACACCTTTAAATGCCCACTACTTACTTCTACTGGCCAATTTAAAGTACATTTCACAGAAAAGTGGCTATATACCCTTTTCCAAATAGCATTTACACAGGAATGTGGGACAGAATTTTGGTATGCCGTGTTGTTTTGCCATGCACAGTAAAATGCCTTTGGCAAAAACGACACTAAGTAAAAGTCTATCCCGTAATCTTTTGTTCTTGGTTTTTGGAAAAGGGTCCAAATATTCAAAACGTCTATTTAGAGAGACGAAACGTAAACAAGGGGGAATGAAATATATTGTAGTATTTGCACGTTAACACAGTGTCTTCACCAGACCAGGAGAGTACTGTTGATAGGCAATGGAAGTGAGTATTTCGTGGGAGACATGACTGACACAGTTGTTGAGACTGGTGAAAGGATAGTTCAAATTAAGCTTTGTTTTGAGAATTAGTAAAACACCTAAGACAAAGAAACAGACCTTTTCGAAATTGCAACTAGAGAGGATTGTATTTGCGGGCAAGCATACAACTCAGATATTGGTGACACCTGATTTTTTAATCAAATTTGTAGTGCATGTGGTCAGGGGTGTAAATATGCAGTGGCGTCACAAGGGTTGTTTGCAGAGGGGGGCAAGTGATTCGATGCGCGCCCCCAGACCAGGGGCCCAGGCTACCTATTTTTTCGGTCAAGTGGCGCCGCCAGAAGTTAGTGATTTGGGGGCACCACAGATGATGTTGTAATCCAACTTCAGTCCCCCCAGTCTGCGTAAACGGTGCCGTTTTATATGTTAATGCGATTTTATACGCCGTTTTGGGGGAGGGATTTAAAGGGAGGGGGTCGCAGCTCCCCTTTGAGAAATTTTTGTCAATTAAAGTTGGCTTAGATGGCAAAACGGTGCTATTTTGGGGAAATATTTGGAGCTGCTGGTAAGCATGAAAAATTTCCATAATCAGTGAATTTTAATTTTTGGTCAGATGAAATAAGAGGCTGGGTATATTGTCTAAGAGAAGGGTATGTTGTCAACAAATCTCGTCAAGCTTTCACCCCCTGCGGCTACTTTACTACCTTCGACCCGGAGCAATTTTCACGCAAAAATAGGCTGAGTGGAGTCCACAGAAACATTCTTGATTTTTCCGTTGCTTCATTGTACATTATAAATAGGTATCGAAGGGTGGCAGAAACCGCTACAGGGCCTCCTGGAAGCTTTGAATCACAGTAATTACACAAAGAAAGGGGCACCAACATGATGCTTATCACCTGACATCCAAATGTCACTGCAGGGTATGACGCCAAGCACTTTTACAGCGACCCTATTTTACTAAATGTGAATCAGTATTAGATTCCAGCAAAGGGGAATGAGCGAAAGGGAGAGTACAGGTACAGGATGTATCAACTCCCTGATAGGTAAAGCAAAGAGAGAGGACTAACAAGCGCATTTAAGAACACGTTTCCGTGATAAATGCATTGTCATTTACCATCTGCAATAAGTGAGCGGGAAACGCACGGTAAAATTGTTTTTTAAAATTAGTGTAAAACGGCAAAATAGTACACCATTCTTTCACATCATGCGATAAACTAGATTAATCAAATGCCCCTACAGACTGGCAGAGGTTAAAGATCTATCGTTTTTTTTTTGAAACTTGTTTAGATCAGAATCATTCCTATATCATTACTTTGATACTGTAAGTAATGGTTAGGAGATAGAGTGCAGACCGTGATGAGTACGCTATAAGCACTCCGAAATTTTGCTTAAATATAATCTCCACGACTGCATTCAGGCTCTACATCGAGACACTGCCAATTCCCCAAAACAACTATCTGCCAATCAGAAAGTGAGTCTTCCAGTTTCAAATTCGTAAAAAAAGTTTCATCACTTGCTGCTCTGCGCTTCGGGAATTGTTATCGGAAGGTATCGATAATAAGCACAGCATTGAGTAGAGGCTTGAAGCGCACGGAGCGTGTGAAAATATTGATAGTTTGCGAAGGATTTGCGAAAATTCTGATAGTTTGGGAACTATTTGTGATAGAAAATGATAAAAATAGACCGACCACTTAGTCGAAAACACACCTCACCCTTACCCCTACATAAGTCTATAGGTAAATACGTTTGGGATCATTTTAAAAATTTCCAAATACAAAAATCAGAAGTCAATTGGGGTCAGTACGTTCCCCATGCCCCCCCACCCCCCACCGGCGCCACTGGTTCGATCATACCATGTGGGAATTCAGCAAGACTCAAATAATTATTTAAGACCCAGCTGACGGTGTCATTTTCTTGCGACAAAAGAACATTTTTGCAGTTATGATTAACATATAGGAGCAAAAAATATACGGTCTAAAACTAGTTCCACCTTCTAAATCCCGAGCTAAACTTGAATCCACGACAACATGCTTGGAGTATAAAGACTGAAATACTTGCTTGAATTCTGAAGGCTGAATATGGGCAACACCATCATCATTGTCAAGACACAGTATAAAGCAAGGAACTCATATATAGGCCTGCGACAATTATGGACTTAGAGACAACTAGTGCAGTGTCTACCGGAGACGGAGGGGCGCTAAAAGTACACGTTTTCATTTTAATTTTCCTCCTCTTTCCAAATTTTTCTCATTCGTTGTCTTCCTATTTTTTTCTCTGTTTTCCTTTTTTCACCTACCTTCATTCTGCGCCCCCTGGCCCGTGTAGGGAGGAGCGGCTGCTCTTCCCTACCCCCTTTGTTACGCTACTGTAAATACGGGGGTGTGAGACACCCTCCAATGAAAATCAAAAGTCGGTCTCTGAGCGCCAAAAAGTCGGTTTCAAATCTTGTTCAGTGTGCCTTTGTAACAGTAGACCAGACATGAACAACGTTTGAAGTGCAAAAAAGCAAAAAGAGGTCTTTGAAAATTCGGGTCGTACAACTATGTCAGCGGGAGTCGGTCTCCAAGAAATGTAGTTGGTCCAAAAATAATTCAGACCCCCTGCTAATTCATGTAGGCCTATATACACCCCTGCATGTGGTGCAAGGAGGGAAAATGGATGTATCTAATACAGGGGTGGGGAACCTTTTTCCTCTGGCCGGCCGTTTTCATAGTCATAAGCCGCTCGCGGGCCGCAGAAAAGAGGGCGCTACAAGTTTTCCCATGGGGCCGTAAACAGGCCCTTGTGGGCCAAAGCCCCGAGGAGTTCTGGAGTTTATACAATTTTTAGGCAATAGAATGTTCATCCACTATCTTTAAATGACATTAAATCCCAAATGCTAAGCAGACCAGAAGTATCACAATATGACCATTTGACTTAGTAGTAATAATGAATCAGCACATACGAAAAGTGCGCGCCAAATGCGCCGAAAAATCGCGTACTTTGAAATCAACTTTATTTCACTTTTAACGTTTAATTCACTCTTCGGAGGGACAGTTCTTACCACCCAACCAATCTACCGGAATAAATACAGTGCCCACTGGGTTTAATACCTTATGGCCTACAGCACCTGTTAGTGCACTTCTGTCCATTGCTACGTAGCCTTCCACGCAAAACTTCCTATACCACTAAATAAACAAGGATTCTGCACCTGGTATCTGTCTAACGAAACGGTGGGGATATTAGATTGTGGATACTACTGTTTTTAGTAATAAACTGCTAGTGTCTCGCAGCAGTTTTATGCGGAAAGTGGTAAAAGCAGGAAAAGCGATAGGCAGTGGGCTAAAAGATTCTTATTGATTACCTATCAAGTGATTCTGAATTTACATTTATGAATTGCCTCGCGGTCCGCATAAAATTGTTTCACGGGCCGCATGCGGCCCTCGGGACGGAGGTTTCCCACCCCTGATCTAACACTACAGCCTGCTAACTTGAAGGTGAAATACGAGATGTGACCTCGCTGCATCCTCTCTTCCTCTGTCATTGAATGGCCCTCCAAGCTTACTTCTCGGAGCACAAAATGCTCTTCTACCATACTGCCATATTTTCAGACCAATTTTACACATTATGCAATAAAGGGATCTTCGAAGCAGGCAATTAAAACACTGCGTGGTAGGACGTTTCAACTTCGTGCCTTTACACATGTGCAGTTACTAAAGCTCAGTATGACGTTCCAACGGATTTGTGCGAAAGATCCGCGTGCTATACATGCAGAAAGCTTGAAAGATTTGGTCACCTGTGCAACGCCATGGCTAGCCTGTGTAGCGGCGTTCAATTCTAAAACTATTTTAACCAGTATTTGTAGCATCTGAACAAAACAGAAAGAGGGTTAATAAAACTAGGTTGCGGTTAAATCATCCTTTGAGTTGAAGACCGAAGACCGACCATGAATCCTTGCCCCAAATGGACTGTTTATTCATAGACCTATTGGAACACCGTTGAGTTGGTGAAAGAAATTTCACTTCAGGAAATAGTCAAAATAACTTCGTGGCAGATGAAGTGTGCTAGTACGTTCGGAGTATTCGTACTTAGATCCTTACGCATCACACCCAAAAATTCATGCGCCATGTCACAAAAGGAGGAACAAATCCACGTGACAAAATGAGCTGCAGGTCCAACAATCGACGCTATAGGCTTTGATTAGTTACAGCGGATTAAGAAAAAGCGTTTTGGTGTGCGTCGTGTTTGTCAAAGGAATTTCACTGAGGCGAAAAACTATGCATACCAAAATTTTATCCCACAATACATTACATTTGCTATTTGGATGAACGTACAGTATATTGTGATCTTGACCTATCAGTTTTTGTAACTATCCGATTCATTTTAGGTACTCAGAGATGTAGAGCCACACTCTTATATTATATCCTTATTAGTCGAGGGGCATGATTTCGTCAGAAAAATCCGCCCTTGAAACTGGGCGTCACGACTTGGCCGATTGTTAAATGACAGAAAACCGCAAATAACTAATTGAGCGACTGAATCCGATCCTAGTCACATCATACGCAGAAATACAAATCGATCCTTAGGAATGTTTTGAAGATAGATTCCCAGTATCGTAAGGTTAACATAAAAATACGTCACTACACTGTTGCGGATTCGGAAATCAAGGTCAAAAAATAAATGTCCAGGGTCCAAGCCGAAGAAATCTGTAATGTTCAACACTACTCAGATATTTATATTATATCCTTGTTTCGGACTCTCCTATCGGTTCGTTTAGTTATGCAGACCCAGCGAAGCCTTACTGGTCAAAGATTCCCAGATGCCACATGTGATGTAAGCTATTAATCATGACGAGTTGATCTTAGTAAAATTTCCAGCTCATTTTCTTCCAGTCTCTATTGCAGCAAATGCCTAGGGCTGGATAGCTAATGCCGTAAAATATCACACAATATAAAGCCACAAATTATATAGACAACTGAATTGTCACAAACTAGTACTTCCAGAAAAATGCATTTTACTCTCTGCATATTGCAGTTGCACACGGGCATAAAACTGAAGGCTTTCTGTGCAACCTGTATTTTAATGTAATCATTGACTAGGGTGAAAGTAGATAAGGAATAGGTCACTGCTATGTTGTTGTTTGTGAGCTCAGTGGAAAGAACTATTGTGTGACAATAAAAGAGTAGCCTTAAGCGATGGGGCTTGTAACATGATATAGGCTACCTAAGTAGAAAGAACGAAAGGTGAGGTTTGAAAAATAGGTTGTTTAGCAGAATCAATTTAGCATGATCAACGCAAGGTTAATTGCAAAGAAGCATGTAATGTTAGTCAGTAGGCTAACACGGTACTTACACTTACAAAGATGTCGGCTCAAATTAGAGCCTATGATCGTGCCTAATAGGCTAAGGGCACCTTATCGGGATATGATCAAACATTTGACTAGATTTGACTTGTAATTGCACCAGATTGATTTCATTTGGGCTTAGTAATCTAACCCACTATTTGGGTGCCCTTCAGATACTTCCGGTTTACATTTGAACCTACTGCTTTTAGAGTGTAACCGCAATGAGGTTGTGCCTGACAACCAATAAATAGCAGTTCAATGGTACCACTGTGATAATACTTCCATGGTAACATGCCGACAAAGACCTGTGTTGGGAGCTGTTTTTGTTCAGAATATATCCCTTGTCCGCAGCTTACTTGACGTTCTTTTAGAGGACATATCGAATGATTTAATTTTTTCTGTTTTTAATCATTCGTGCAAAATTTGTTTCGTTCCCAACATGCATCTGAGTCAGAGGCCTTACTCTAGTCCAGTTGTGGCTATGGTTGTCCCCGGTCTCAATACAGTCACGCGTCAGTGGCCCCTTGGGCACTCCATTATCTCAGTACCTGACGGCAGAGTTACCCGGCCATTGAGGTGTCAATTTGGTTTCCTGTCATTGAAAAGAAGATCGATTGAACTGGTTACCGTAACGCCTTTCATGCGCAGTGACCCGTGACAAAACAAATCTGCACGAAGTAAACTTCAGTCCTTGCACAACTAACACAACTAAAACCTGTCACCGGTGTTTAACTCCCTGCAGAAGCTAAGGACAAATTCAACATATCTGTTATCTGTTCTTAGACTGGGGACATTTTGGTTGATGTAACTGCATGTAAAATAAATGTTGTAAGATATCATGAAGCTACCACCTCGGAGCAGGGAGTTACAACTCCCTGCTCAGATGTGGTAGCTCCATGGTTAAATAGTATGTTTTAGTTGGTTCCCCGAGTGGCAGAGTGATTTGTTCGGCGACTGTGCACCAATTAATTTCACAGGTGCGTGGATTCAATCCCGCGCGATGTACGTGGGTATTTCTCAGGGTTTCCTCCCTCTTGGCAAGAGCTTGCCATCAACATCGGTTGCCCACTGTCGACGAAGTCGGCTGCGCGCAGGACTCAAGCGCCCTCGGCTGGGGAAGACCAGTTAACTAGCCAGCTTTGCGTAAGTATATAGCTGCATAAAATGTTTATGTACATACCGGTGAACTGATTGATTACCACCAAATTATCCGTATAAAACAGCATGGGTACAAACTTTATTTTTCGTGGGAAGGGTCTTTTCAAATGGTTGTAAAAAACCGCTCCTAAAAATATTTTAGGGTACACACCAGGTAATTTTTATTTTGTCGACAATTATTTAGGGGGAGAGGCAAAGGACCATTTTCATAACATTATAGGTATTTTTTGCCCTCCTTAACGTTTCTCTGGGACGTTTCGGGCTGCTGCGGGGACAAATTGCATTCCCCTCCATGTAATTTTACGCTGTTATAACGTATAAAATTTCAAATTGCATTCTATTTAGAAAAACAGTCGAACCAAAGACAACTTTAAGCGTTGTTTCGACGAATACAATAATAGTACAATGAACAGTGAATGAACAGAGAATGACATTCATATAAAGAGAATGACGTTAATTAAGCACTTCCCGTCACAGACCTGTTTAGTCAGGGAACTTGCGGCATTAACTTTAATGCAGGGAACGCCAATTGAACATAGCACACCGTAGAATGTATCATGGCAGCTTTGCAATAAAAGCTAAAACTGTTACCGTACCCTTATTCACTTCCCCGTAACATGTTTATAATCGCGTATTCTTTTTGGAAACACGAAGTCAATCCGAACTGAAAAACGGGAGCATATAAAAGACAATAACCCACTAGCCTACGTAGCGCCTCTGTGGCTGCCGCCCCTTTTGTAGGCTACCGCCCCTCAGAGCCTGCCGGCGATAGCCATAAATTCCTTTCACTGAGCCTCAAAGTTGATGAACTTAATATTCATGAGCATGAACGGCAATTGGTCCATTCCTGAGGTAGGCGGTGCTCAATGACTCGGATCTTTGCAAAGCTACGTTGACCACAATTTCGTTTAAACCAAAATACATTTCGTCCTTTAAAGCTTCTAATTTAGATGAAAGTCTTGATCATGGTCAATCTCCTACAAACAATGACAACTGATATCAAAGAGTTCGTTTAGAAGCTGACAAATAATCTTCGGTTGAAAGATATCGAACTGTCTTTTCTCGTGGCTGAGTGGTAGGTTGTTAGTAATTAGTTGAGGAGTCACTGTACTGTGTGTATGCACACACGGTGCCAGGGAATACCAGGATTGTGTCGAGTTGCATTGACCACTGTGACTCTACGTACTGTTGCTTCATCCAATCACCTTAGAGCTATGTAAATGAAGTTTGCGTTGGATTTCTACGCAGATGAAAGGAATTTGTTTCCAAAGCCTGCGGACGTTTGTTTTTTTTCGCAGCGATGAGCTGAACGAAAAAACTTCGTCCGCTCCGCGGGGTAATAACCCACCTACGCCTGGTGCTCGAAGCGATCCCACAAGAGTTTAGGACAAAAGACCCACTTAATCGTTGCCCTGGTGTGGTCCAGGGGCATTGTTCTGCAGGGACCAGAAAGCTAATCTCCGGGAGCTGTGGGATATTTGCAGATGAGAACTGCGAACATAAGACTGAAATATTAAACGACCCTCATTAATATGTCAGTGGATGCATGTGCGCAAAAATCAAAATGTAACCATATTTTGTACAGTTGTATTTGCAGCATAGCCTCACCTGGAAGAATTGGTGGTAGATTTAATAATCATAGGGGCTGTAGGTGTGAATAATTTAATGGTTTCATGGGGTTTGAACCCCTGGCGTTGCCCCAATTTGTCTGATCGTATAAACAAGTGGCGCTGATTGTGCGCATCTATTTCTGGGGCAAAATTTTCGATGAAACGCCCTACAAATTTCTGCTAAGAAAAAGATAGAGATAGGCGAGAGGGCAGTGGGGGGAGTCTGAAATTAATCGTGGTTGACGGGGTGTCGGGATGGAAAAACATTTTAAACATTGCACTTCCATTTGCATGGCGCGCACAATATGTATCGGTACTGTAACACAGATCAGTTTAAACTGGACATGCTATGCGTATTGGGTAATCGGTACATATATATTCGATGTACTGAACCTACTACTGGTCTGTTCTTCCGAAACATCTGATTTGCACAGAAGCACTGCACAGTGTGAGAACTCTTTTTATTGATACACAAAAGTATTCGGTACTCTCTATAACAAAAAGTAGCTCAGCTACTGGGGTGAATGACTCCTATCGGATAACATATTTGGATCTTTCACATCCCGTAGTTTGATACATGAAATGACCAAATATCGTTTACCATAAAGTGCTTCGAATTCAAAAGACAAACCAAGGCAACTGAAGAAGAGATTCTCGACGAGAAACTGTGTAAGCTACGAGTCTGGGGTTCTTGTAAGGACTAAGGGTGGCTCCTACTATTTGAACCCAAACCTTAAAAAAGCAGGCTGATGAAAATACACACTTTCCAAAAGTCTGGGGCTTATTCCAAACATGGTCTTTAAAATGTTTGAAAAGGTATCCACAACTTTCACCAGGTATAATGAATAGACCACTCAAACACAACAATATGCATTAAAATGTTTAGGGGCACCAAGGGGCACAATGGTGGTCACTATACAATGTTTGGAATAATGGTTCTCCTAAAGAAGTCTAATCAAAGAAACAGTAAGGTAACTATCCACGACCGAAAACCCTGGGCCCATGGACGTTAACTATGTTTATAGACGTTTTCGTAAGCTTACATTTAGTAAGTTGGAAAATTGTCCACAAGGAATACATATCATAATCTGCTACGAGATAAATGCATAATTTTTGTTCATCTTTCCTAAGTACTGGGGTTATGATAAGCCTGATAGGTCAAATAATTTTACAAAGCAGGCCCTAATACTGGGGCAATTTGATATTACACATCTACCATTCAAAGTGTGGAGGCAAGCGACCCCATAATTCACACCCTCTTTGAGAAGAGGAGGAAATCGGTAATAAATGAAAATAAATTTTTTTAACTCCTTTCTTTGTCCCCAACTCGGGCACATAAAGCGATGATAGGAGGCGGAAACAACCACCCTCCATCAGTTTATAGAACCATGCCCATATGCTAGCCAGCATTCGCACCGTAGTTTAGCACAAATAGTGGGTGAACTTACCCCCTAAACGGACAAAGTATTCCGGCAATCAATTAACTTTAATCGTTGACTTTATGTATGATCAAAAATAATAAACCTGAATGACTAGAAATCATACGAATCACAGCACACAAATCCATACTTGTCGACTTTTTGTTTGTTTAAAGGAAAAGCGGAAATTTGTCTTTTGGAGTGGGTGGTACCGAACAAGTGATCGATATTTGAGTTTTGGTTAATGAGTTACCCGTTTAAGTCTGAGGTCACGGCTTACGAGTTCTTAGAACTAAGATAGACATTTCAAAGCTTCCGCAGTGCACGCAGTAATATAAATTAGGGTCAACTCTACCAAAGCCCCACCAAATAATTAATAAACGTGCGAGGGATACTTTTCTTTCCGAAAACTGTTTTGTTCCTTTTTGTAGCTCTAATCAACTCCAGATCCATTGTTTGCCGGCCTATAGTGTTGTAAGATTTCCTTGAAATATAAATGCTTAATTTCAGATTGAATCCTTTTGAGAAGGCAACTGGAAAAAGTTTACAAGAACTAACCCACCGAAGTAGGTATAGTTGCACCTAATCTTGGACAAAATTCGAGCATGGACATCATTTTTATAAAATACCGTACTCAGTATATTCCATCGTTCTGTTCCCATAAAAAGATAATGTTTCGTTAATGTGGTTCAGAAAATTCTCACCCTTTACAACCTTGTCTTAATATATATATATATATATATATATATATATATATACATATATATATATATATATATATATACATATATAAACGTATATATAAATAAATACATGTATATATAGTTACATACATATATATATATATGTATAGAACGATGGGCAATTCAACAATTCGGAAGATTCCCCGCTTGGGAGAATCTTGTGTTCTCCCGACCGGGAGAAAAACTGTTTATGGGAGCCGCAATTTTGCCTATTTTATCCACAATTCCATGCTTTTTGTTGTGTACATTTTCAGTGGTGAATGGTTTATAGAATCCCCTTTAACGTTTATCGGTCCAATCTAATGGATTTAAAAAATGTATATTCTGTCACAGTGCTTATATTATCATAGCTGTCGAAAAGCCACTTCATAATCGGTTGTTTTCCACGCCGTTTTTAAGAAAAGCGCAAGTTCTTGAGTGGTCTTTTTTCTTGCTAAACCTTGTCTGTGTTAGGTTAGAAGGCCTCTATACTGTGTTACATACCGTAGGTTTTCTCCCATTCGAGAGAACGTTGGTTTTCTCCAGAACGGGATTCTCTTGCTGACTGTTCAAAATAAGGGAGGTGGGTAATTTTATTTCAAGAACCGATGTCCTAACAGAAATAAATGAGCCTCTGTGTAACTCATGGGTAATTTGCTTACTCAAACTTTCAGTTTCAAATTATGTAAATATGATTGATTTGGGGGAATCACCCTTCTCCCCCCCCCCCTAGCTAGGTCTGGAGGTGGCCTTATATTGATATGTTTCACCTAATATTTGTAGAAGAAAGGCTATTACTGTAATTTACTAGTGAGACTAATTGGTTTTAGAATAACATAACCAATTTTGTGCTTGTGACATGGAGATGTAATGTAGAAAACGATATATCCCTGTATACTGTTTTTAACCCCCAAATTTGGTAAGTTCTTTGTCTGATTCAATTCTTCAAAGGCCGTTGTCCGACAGATTTCCCTTGGCTGCGCCACCGTTACGTTTGACCTTTGTTCTTTGTATACTTTCTTGACATGTTCCATCGTTATAGACCTTATGCATATAATGTCACAGAGCAGAAAGGGCTCCCTCGTTTGGAGGAACAGCACGTATCATTGCAAGTTACACCAACAAATATGCAGACAGCTGATTTGTCAATCAATCGCATTCGCTCGTTAGTCTACTGCACGCACGTGCGAAGTTTACTGCGTTCATGCCATGCATAAGCGTACGAAGCCGGGGGGGGGGGCATATGCCTCCCAATTAGGGCAAATATAGCGGATCCATTCGGGCAAAGGAGACAGCCAAGCAAATAAATTACGCCTTTTTGAACCGACACAGCGGTATCAAAATTCGCCGGGGCAACTTGGTCCACAATTCTAAATTCGGGCAAAAATTATCCCTGACCCCCAGAAATATTGACCCCAGTACGCCTATGGCATCATATGCTTGTTTTGCCTCCCAAATGACTTCGTGTGACGTCAATGCATAAGTTCTATTATCGCTATTGTACTGACAATGATATTGTTATTAATGATATTGTGATAACTTTTGATTGGCTATGTTTTTGCCATTGAAGATACATTCTCAAGAAAAGTTTAGCTACAGGGTTCGAACAGGGGGGGTATCAGTTTCCTGTTGCTCATGGCGAAATATTCCAAATGGGGATATTAAATGTGAACGATGAAATAAACAATTAAAACGTGTCGCCGGGCTAGGTAAGTTGCTTAAATCTGATAGAAGTACTCAAGAGGAATAGATGTAAGAAAAATAGGTAATTGCTGCCAGATACTCTTTTATCGTGTGGCCCACTGGAATATTTCGAAATCTCCATTGTGTGTCGTCCGCTCGACAGGCCGGGGTGGTGCCAGTCGGAGGTAAAAGGGAAGGGCCATAACCCCAGTCTGGGAAGGCTGTCTCTCCCGTCGGGAACCATTCCAGTTTCGTGGGGGTGCCTCATTGGGTGCGATAACGTATGAAATCCCCGACGGTGACAGGTTGCCCAGACTGTTTGCTTGAGTCTGCTCCCAAAGTGGGCAAATTCTTCAATATAAACTCAAAATTTTCAAATTTCTTCAGTAAACATGCAAAATATTTGCCGTTCAGACCCTGGCGAAAAGCTTGCGTACGCCATTATCCTTCCGTCAACTTGTCGACTTTGTCGGGGCTTTAGGAGGTTGCCCCATCATCTCACCAGGGAGTTGTCAGTGACAACTCCCTGATCTCACAGGGAGCTTAGCTCTTAACAATCCCTTATTTGTTAGCCCAACTTTGAGAATTAATTTGAACAAAATGAAGGCTGGTACATGTATGCGTAGGCTTGCGGATTAGACGACATCTTACAAGGGAATATGTAAGGCTCTTTGTCTGAAATTTGCCCTGGTTGGCATACAGTCATGACATAGATTATAAATAAATAAGTTTTGAAAAGCACAAAATCACTTAGTAAAAGGGACGACGGGGGACTGAAAATGGTGTTCCATTTTAAGAAGCATATTTTCAACTATAGCTAACTTGTATTTTTATGCCATAGTAAATCATCCAGCATAATATTTTTTCACCTTCGATAATAATTTGCATGCTAAAAAATGCCATACATAATCTCAAATAAAATTACTTGTCATTAACTATTCCACTCTGGAATTGAAATTTTACCCAAATGTCAAATGTTAGGCCCCTTATTTACGGACTCACTCATATTAAAAATGCGCATAATACCAACAGGGAAAGCTGGTGCTGCACTATCCGCAAAATGCATGCTATGAGGGAATCGTTACCTGTTTCCATGCATTCACAGAGGTAATATCTACTGTAATTATCGTAGTCAGGCAAACAACTTGTTCCTATACATTTTTACAGTAAATATGTTGGTCCTTTGTGATGTCATAACGCAGCATAATAGATCTGGTCAGGATTGAACTCCAAATGCCTCCCCCGATCGGCCCATGAAAAACGGCATTTCTCTTTCAATATGTACGGTCACATTAGGGTCTTCCAAAAGCCGCTCTTACGCCAACTCCCGCGGAGTACTTCTCCCTCGTGGATCCAAAAGCATTTACGAATCAGTTAGGGTTCTCCCGAGTGGAATAATACTCTTCTCAGGCATCATTGTTCGTTTGCCTCAGATTAAAGCTGTTGCGAGTAAAACAACAAAATCAACATTATTAAATAATTTTAATCTTAGGGAAATAGAGCTATTGTCACGCAAGTTCACAAAATTTTCATGACATATTAGTTAACGTTTCAAAAGCGAATAGCACCACCAAGCTCAGAATGTAACGCAGCTTTTTTATATATTTATAGAAAAACCTTCATTGGACAAACTTGCAAGATGATCTTCAATATCATTTTACTCATTAGATTCACAATTTCAGGGGTAGCGCGAGGTGGGGCAGGAAGCATCCACTTTCCTTGTCAGGGGAAGCTGACACCTTGTCTGATAAGTTCTCCAATTTCGTCGAGAGGTCGAAATTATTATATTCTAAATTATATATATATATATATATATATATATAATACATTATAAATTATATTATTATCAGGTACAAAAAGTTTGTTATGCCCGATGGCGACTAGTCTGCCAGACGATTTATTGGCTTTTCCTTCAACGAGGGCAAACTCCTAAATAAAAAACCACATTTATAAGTTTCCACCAATTAAAGCCCTTAAGTTTGCAGGACGTTTTAAGGAAAAGTTCCAAGTTTTCTTTATAGAATCTCAAAAGTTTTCGTGTGCGAGGGGTGTTGTATGATTTTGCTTTAGGTATTCTTCTTGTCACTACCCCCTTGTCGGGGCTAAGGCTTTCCCCCTCCCCCGCATGTGAGCAAATGCTGACACTCGCAAGGAAGGTTTTTTTTTTTTTTTTTTTTAAATCTTTTCAACTCTAGTTCATCCTTTCAAATTTTCTCATGACTATAATTATCACTGCTGGCCAGAGAGCTAGCTGATGAAAGGTTATTTCTTCGGTACAACATTATTTTTATGCATATTTCCAACAACAGTTTGGGGATAATCGAAATACCAACATATTCTTTGAGAATATATAATTATTGCGGAAAGGTGTTAACAGCTAGAGCTAAGGTCCATCCTTCCAACGAACGGTCTTGAGTCAGGCAGGGAGTTACAGTCTTTTGCAACCCCCTGAGTCAAGTTATTCCATTGGTACTGAAAAAAGCTACAAAAATAGACTTGGCCATTAAATCTTTAATAGGTTATTAACATCCTACATATCCGTTACGTTCCAGTTTTAGTAGCTATGACACAAAGCAGAGGTCGATTGTTATTATAAGTGTGGTGACACATGCACAACAATTGGAAATCATAAAATGAGCGGCTACCACGCCACAGGAAATGTTCATATCTGTTATCAATAACGTGACAGAGGGACTTAATTCAAGCGTTCTGGTAACATTTTATATATTGATAAGCAATTACAATGAGTTTGAGTGATCTTGCACTAAAAACGAACTTGAAGCAAGTAGGGATGGTTTCATAGTGTCAGATTATTCCAATGCGCTTGAAACGCCTCGTTTAATTTTCTCGTGTAAAATATCAAAAGTAAACTTTCCTTTAAACATTTTTTATCCTTACTATCTTCTAACAGTTTTTCTCGTCGTTCTGCCTGGATGATATTTTTCTCTCCTTTAGTCGCATTACCCAAACAATTCCACTTCTCCTCTTTTAAATGTCTCGTAACAACAAAATTGAAGGGACAATAAATTTCTACTCAGTTCATTTTGGCATTTTTGGAGTGTCTTGCTCTTATAATGTAGTTTGATTAGGTGCCTTTGGACAGAAGAATGAAACGAAAGTTGAATGATTAAATTATGATTGCCAACTGCCATTATTTAATGAAAAGTCCAACAGCAACAATAACCTGTTGCAATGTAAGTAACACTTGTACTGATGTTGTGATATTGACACGTTAAGGGCAATAGTAAGTTTCGAACGTGCATGAATAAGAACGGTGCATTACGCAAACAGGTCAAACTGTGATAACCCTCTGGATTAAACTGATTTTCTCATACTATTGCTAGGTGTGTGTATGTGTATGTGTATTAAAGGTAGCCCACCTCTAATTCAAGGGAAATTCCCTCGGAGGATATTATTCTATGAATTTAACACCCTAGAAGACGGGGGGAGGGCACAGTATAGATCATGTTACTGAAGTTTTCAATTTATGATATGCACGTGATAGGACTGTAGGAACGGAGTAAATACTCATCATTCAAAAATAAAGAAAATTAAAGTTGTTTCAGGCACTTTTGCGATTTATCCTTCCGTCATGCAAAACGTCACTTTGAATGAAGTAAAAAGCAGGTCTGGAATCACCATCCTATCATACAAGCTTTCCCAGCTCAAAATCTCAACGGTCATGGTACACAAAGTTGAAATATATGTAAACGCCTACTCGTGAGCTTTCATATGAGTGGTATCTTGTGGCTGTTGAAAACTTCTACAAAGGTCCAGATGCCACGATACGTGAGTGAGTGAGTGAGTGAGTGAGTGAGTGAGTGAGTGAGTGAGTGAGTGAGTGAGTGAGTGAGTGAGTGAGTGAGTGAGTGAGTGAGTGAGTGAGTGAGTGAGTGAGTGAGTGAGTGAGTGAGTGAGTGAGTGAGTGAGTGAGTGAGTGAGTGAGTGAGAGTTAGATGGAGTTTTACGGCCCAGTTTCCAACCTATTGGTTCAAGTCGAGCCGGCCACGGCCTTTTTTCCAGTTGTGGCTCATTGGCTTATTTTCCCTACTCCATTGCTTATGCGGAGCATTACGCACAACGGCAGTAGGTTCCATTTTTTTTTTAGAGTCTTTGGTATGACTCGACCTGGGAATCGAACCCAGGCCTTCCGGGTGAGAGGCGAATGCTCTACCGCTAGACCAAACACGCGGTCGTGAGTGAGGTGGGGATTTAGCGACACATACCGTAGGACCTTTCGAAAAGCATCCCATGATACTTCAGTTTTGTTTTTACTTTTCACCACTGTACGATAATGCTTCCTCCCCAAGTTACAATCAAAAGGTGAATCAAATTTGCTTTGTTCTGCAGCTCATCGATACAGTGCACAAAACTGTTAAGTAAAGCCATACTTTTTGATAGTATGCATATCTATGTACTTCTACATGGTGCATCGAAGGTCGCTCATGACGCACGCGACGAAGCGAGGCACGACGGTGGCACTTCCGCTGTTGTAACAACATGGTGAAACCTTTAGAAAAACTCACAGTAAGTGTTAGAGTATTGTTAAAAGGCAAATATTGAAAGTCTCGTTAGAACAATGAGATCACAGCATGATCAAGGCGACATAGCGGGTTCATTGTCGCGAAAGTCTGAGCTCAAGTTACCTTGTAGTATGTCGCACCAGTTTGCCATGCAATACAGTTATGTCATGCAATGGATGGACCAGTGGCGGATTTAACAGTCAGCAGTGTCAGCAGCTGCTGACAGGGCCCCACATGTTTGGATAATTGGACCCACTTGTTGTGACCTCTACAGTCTACAAGCGTTTATTAACCCTTTGTGCTCCCATATGGCAATTTTGTCATGATAATTCAGCACATTTTATCTCAATTTAGGTAAACCCCACTGCCATGGTTTATAGAATATTTTGGTGGAAACAGAATATTCTTTCCATTTATGCAAGCACCAGGCAGTTCTATAGACGAAAATGCCGAAAATTTCGCATGAAATTTGAAATTTTCGAATTTTGAAAGAAAGTTCTATGTCAAAGTGTTTTGATCCTATAAAGCAGTTTGGATTGAAAAGTTTTAGTTCTGAATGCAAAATGTGTAGTTTATAAGAATCCCCTTAACAAACAAACTTAGAACATTCTATACTTTCAATTCATAAATAAATTTGCATAAGATCATTCATTCAATTCATGAATAAATATGATCATTCATTATGTAGTTTTTGTTGTTGTTTTGCTTTGACGCACCAGGGTTTTGCATAAAGCCCAACGCCCCTTTATATTTATTGAATAGGTGAATCAACCATGCGTGAATGTTTTGACTGTGGTTTTGTTTGTGTCTGTGGGTGTACATCGTATCAGATACGTAAATGTGTGTCTGCTAGAGTGTGTTGGACACCTTCAAGTGAGAAAGTGTATGTATGTATAAGTGCGTGTAGTGTGTGGGCTGCCCTAAGGATCGATGAGCGGAGGGTGTTTGGCCTTTTCTTGACAAAAAAGGGTTCCACTTCCGACAAGATATATGTGTCAAGAACAGTTGACTCATAACGCTCGTTTTAAGGAAATTTTTGCAAAAAAGGACAAGATGCAAAACGGGAGGACAAGGTAAGCTAAAAAAAGTACCGGAAAACGCAGTGTACTATTTGGCAAATGGCAATTTGACCTTGGCGAACTGGTTTTTATTTCTCTACTACAACAGCTACGTCGATTTGGTCATAAATGTACTACCTCCGAGGTAGTTCGGAGGTATTATACTTCCATGGTAGGAGTATAGGATAGTTTTTTGGCATGGGGCCCAGCTACCTGCCTTAGGGCCTAATTCAGTAATGTCCCTGTATGGGGGCTAGTAGGCAAAGCCTCCGGAAGCTATGAAGCATTTACACGATTGCGGGCAATAGAATAATTTAAAAGCATTTTACTGTCTACAAATGGCATTGATACGCACTTAACAGACCATAAATAGCAGTCTGTCTATATATCTTTTCAAAATAGCGTTATTCGGACTAAACGCTGCTCGCTCGATGACTTCAAGATGCAGCGGGATTGATGGGGTAGGTGGAGGGTCATAGACTTTTCACGGAGTTGTGCAATAATTATATATACTAAATTTGTTCTATGGGAAGTTACGATAGGTTAATGCGCAAAGCGCACCAAAAATACAATCCTTTGCGGACATTTTAGTAATGTTTGCCTTCGTTTTAAACAGCAATTACCAATCTACAAATAGTACTGAATCCTCACTAAACAGACCTAAACGAATGCAATTAGCCTTTTTGTTTCATAATAGCCACTGAGACAGTCGATTTCTTTATGATGCAGCAGGTGAGGGTTGGGAGCTAGGATGGACAATCGATAAGGTTGCACGGAGTTTTGCAATGTAATCTAAAGCACGCTCTGTCGTTCTCGAATTATTAATTTGTTAGACAATTAGTGAAAATGAAGGATGCGCCCGAAAATAGAATTTTAAAGCATTTTTGTAATGTTTTTAGGCACCGGCATCTACAGAATGAGTCGGGAAGTCACTCCTTCGCAACCACCGCAATAAAAAAGTGTACGCACCTTTAAGTGTTTACAGCAAACACAAAAGCCTTTTGACTTCACTATTTGAGTAAGTGGAAAGCCAGTCCACACAGCACCGACCAGACTACAACCTGATGGCGAAAACCAGTCGTGTGGCAGACGAGTCGGTTAAGAGTGCTCCAGATTTTGTTCTCTGCCCGCCTTTCGGCCCCGATTGCCATCTGACACTCTATGCCATGACCACATCGAAAGTATCAAGCTAGTTCGATATTCGTAGTGGAGTCGGGGAGTGGGTGGTGGTCGCGTCGCAGTCGAGTAAACTCGTGGTAGTGTGCACCTGTCATCGACTCAACTGCGACCCATTTTTTATGACCCGGCCAACAAAGAAGGGTTTTTTTTTTACGAAATCAGACGGTTGCAGAAAGTCATGTGCTCGCCCTCGTGTGATTGATGAACAGTAGATAGACTGATATCAAAGCCGACACCGTGTAGCGTGTTTAACCAGGGAGTTGCTATTAAGACAACTCCCTGCTACGAATACTTACAACTCATCCTCCAACAAGCAGCCAAGTTGAGTTGCATCACATTCCAAAAGGCTTTTATTTTACAGTGTCGGACCAGGGAGTTGTTAATATTCCCAATAACTATAACAACTCCCTGGTCGGACATGGTGTCTATTTAATGGCACACCAGTAAGCAATGCGGTGATACTATTTTCCCGACAGTCTGGATTTTGTCAAAAGACAATGCATGGCTTCCGATTAGTTCGGAAGAGATCACTGACAAAGATGCCTCAATTTGTGATAACTTGTTATATATTTTCCCGACAAACAGAGTAGTTTCCCAGTACAGTTACATAGGGTTTAAGTCTCTGGTTCAATGTATCCAAAGCAATATTTTCACCAGACAATAATTCACTAAAGTGTTACGTTGTAATCATAAATATCCCTTACATTTCTGTCGCCACAAAAAAACGATTTTTTTTTCTGATACAGTAAATTAATTTCAAAAGAAAGTGGCAAGTTTTTCCCCACGGACAGCAAAATTTTTCCGACAGACTGCACTTTGAAATTTCTGGGGGACTCTAACACCCCCGGCAATGACGACCCTGTGTGTGTCTTTGCGTGTGAACTAGAGTGGACATTCCCCAGAATGTAATGGGAGGGCTGTGTGCGCACGTGTGTGTGCGTACATGTGTGTGTGTGTCTGTGTCTATGAAGATAAGTTTCATGTTTCTTGTTTTGCACATTTAATATTCTGAATGCATGTTACATGTATGTGGTATTTTTTAAAATAACCTCCAGATTTCGGGCCTCAATGCCAATTTCTCAATAAACCCTTAATAAATCAATCAATCATTCAGTCAACAAATGATACATAAATCGCTCTTCAAAAACTTGATTTTCGGGCATAAAAATAGAAAATTTCTTGGAGATAGCAGGGGGACACATACCTTCCAGATTCCCCCGCTCATTTTCTTTACTCCTTCTCTACGGTCCCTCACCCCCGCCACACCTTCTTGGGTGAGAGGGGTAGGGCCCCTTCCTCAAGCTGCTGACAGGGCCCTTTTCCTTAAACCCTCCATTGGGATAGACCGCACTGCAGTACTTCAAACATCCTTACAATAGGCCCAGGGAAATGACAATTTTGTTAATTTGTAGTCCATTCCTGACGTTTTAACTATTAACATTAGATTTTGTCATCTTGATTCAGGGATAAGACAGCAAGGAAAAGGAAGCACAGGGGCATAGCCTTGGTGCACTCCTCGCCCTCCCCCCCCCCCCCCTCATCGATTTCTGAATAGGTTTCCGAACAAGTTTTAAATGAGTCCAAAAGGCGTTAAGCTATAGATTTCTGTAGAGGATACAGTGAGGTATGTTTTTGACTGAGTGACGCATCTTTTTTAATCATTACCTTGTACAAATCATTCCTAAACTATCAAATTTATGCAAAAGTTTCGCAAACTATCCAATTTTTCCCGCGCTCCGTGCGTTTCCAGCCTAATCTAACTGTTGTGCTTATTCATACCGTCTAAAATATGTTCTCATAATTCATAAGTGAGGATTTATCAATCAAGCCGAATTATCGTTCGTAACTTACAAGAGTTATTAGGGGGTAGCATAGTAATGCAAGAACGCAAAGCAGAGGAATTCAGTGGAAGAAATATTTTAATTATAAAAATTGAAAGCTTTCAAGAACTCGCCCTCAAATTGGCAGATGCATTTTGTTAGGGAATTAAAAGTGTCTTGGTGCAGAGTCTGCATGCAGTTTTGTCATAGAAACAGTGTTTAATGCAAACTTTTCGCTAGCTTTGCGCCAATTAATAATCTCATGACCATTATTAGGGGAATAATATACGTAATTATTCTACCAAAACACTTTTCCGAAAACAGAGGTACATCTCGAACCTCTCAGGCTCGTAGCGACCGCGCGCCAAGAGGGGATCTTAGACCAAGTTATAGGTTTACATGAGTATAGCATGTGGTAGCATTTGTAGAATGATGTGAAAGATTGGAAGTATGTATTTGTCGCCCTTCATCTTATCGAAACATTTTAAGGCGCGCTTAGCGCGCAACCATTATAGGGTAAAGTAATTTAAATTCCCTTACAAAGCAAACGCATTCTAAAACATGTTTGTTGGTTCACGACCATTTGGTTATTCCTCCTACCCTCTCACTCACTTCCCAACGTACACAGATCGTCTGAATTCTCATCGCTCACGTTAGTGCCGCCATTTTATACTTACAACAGAGCTTCCAAGTTTCCGCGTGCTGAAAACCACCGGAATGTTACTCCTGAAGAGCCCGTCACGTAGCCCATTGACCAACTCCGGTGGCCCCACTGAGCACGATTATATTGCTATCGTGGTTAGCGGCTAAAAGCAATAGGCCTAATGTTTAGCCATTAAACACGTTTTAACACCGATTGTTAGAGTGTTTAGAAAACTGTTTGATTCTTTAACATTCTTTACAGTGTATGATGTGGTCTAACGTGCCTTTGCAATATCTCCCGATAAGAGTGTAGACTGTAATCAGGGTTTGTTATTGGGGAGTTTATTAACAGCTCCGTGCTGTTATGAAGAACACAGATATACTTGTACTAAGTAGTGCGTTTCTTGTCATACTTTAATCTAACGTCCCAAATGCCAAGACCGAAGGGGTTATACATACCGTGAACGCCTCTCACTCAGTCCTCGATTCCAGCCCTTGTTTGTTGCCCTTTTAATGAAGGCACCGAGAAGCGGAATCTGTCGTCATACTATCATGATAGTCTTGTACCTGCCAGAATATATACTAAAGTGCTACTTGTGTGACTTTGAAATCGTACATTTGGATACCTACCTTTTACGCCAGCATTAAAAATAGTACTAAGGAACACCTTAACAGAAACAAATTTTTTATTGTGATTGTGTTCAAACTGTCAAATCTAAAGCCTTGCGGAAGCCTATGCCGCCGTACTCGTACCGAGTGGGGTAGACTTGTATGGCTCCCCGAGGCGTCTTTGAGCTTGTGGCCCGTGCTGGGAAATATATTTTTCATTGTGTTCAACCCAAAAAGTACCGACTCCAAAAAGTGCCGGGAGAATCGGACCCCCACCCCCTTAGCTATGCTATGGCAGTGCTTATACCTGTGTTAAGTAGAACTTTAGCTTTACACTGTACACATTCTTGTAAAAGTGGTGTACTTCAGGAATTTGCAAGCTGAAATACGGAAGAAATATTTATCATTGTTAGAAGGATAATAAGTCTTTCTTCTCCTTGCCAATTATTTGGCAACTTTGGACCGCAATATTTTTCTATTTATTTATTTACTTTCAAGAAAGGTCACTTTGTACACCATATTATGGGTTTACAAGATCGTGTTTATGAATCTAATGGGGTTTAAAACAGTACTTCCTCATTCCAATATTTCACTGAACTTACAGGTTTACACTTCAGTTCTAAACAGAAAATTGCCAGCCGAATTGGCTGGTGCAACTCCATATTTCAAGGAAAGTGTACAGGCTATATTTTAACCATGAAGTTACTAGGCGGTTTTTTCTTTGCACATAAATAACACAGGGAACTAACATCAACAAACAGTTTGCTGCTTTGTTGGTTATTTTACTGCCTATTCAGCAAACAAATAGTAAAACGATTAGTCACAGCTCGATCTTATGCGTAGTTGCAGCTGGCGGTTGATTTAAAATGGGAAGACTTTATCATCAATAGAAGTACCCGTTATTGGGACCAATCACACTCTAAAAAAGGTCTGATCAGAGGAGCACCGAACAGGAATCTGGTCAAAAATTTGTCATGAATAGATTCGGGTCAAAAATGAACCAGTTCTGATCATTTTTTAACCAAATCTAAGTCAAATAACTGATCAGATTCCTGTTCGGTGCCCCTCTGATCAGATTCGGTTCAAACTTGACCAGACCTTTTTTAGAGTGAAGTCGTGACTAATACATCACAAAACAAAGAGTCAAAAACTAATAAAGTTAAGGGAAATGTTATTAAGGAAATATCTAAAGGAAATACTCTCGTTGTAAGGAATGAATAGTAAAATAGACAGTGGACTACACAGAATTTAGTCGAAGAGGAAGCCATCTACAGATTTAGTACAAGGAAATATCCCTCTAAACCCCAAATTCTGAGCGCTATGTGCGCGATGTTTACATGTAGGACGAAAGTTGAAGGGGAACAGTTCTCCCATTCCCCTATAGTGACACTGAAGTCACGTTGTATCAAATATAAGGTGAAATAAAAGACTGCCATGCCAAGATGATCCCACAGAACTGACGGTCGTAAGAGTTGGCAATGAACTGGGAAAGTCTGGCAACAAATTGGGAGATATGCCCTTCACTGTCACTTTATTTTATGGACCTCCCAAGATTGACTGGGTTTATTACGACACAGGGGTTTCTTCAAAAGAACACCTTTGTCAATAATATTACTGACAAATCAGAATCTATGGAAAATTTACACCTTCCTCGATCTAAATTTTGTCAACTTCGAGCCCCCAGAACGTTGTAAATGATAGAAGAAAAGTAAGTAATAAATCACAATAACTACCTGTTCGACAGCTATTAAACTTACTCCCTGTTGTCAAGAGAGTTGGTACCACACAATTATGTGGTTGGGAACGACTTGGTAAAAAATGGAATATTGAAAAACGATCTGCTACGGTCAATAAAACTCAAGTGAAGGAGTAGGTGCAGCTAGAGAACACCTCGTTTATGAGCTCTGCTTTATGACTAGTTACATTTTAGGCTGACCGGTATTTTACTGGTTTGTGAGACTGTGTCTTCTGTGGGATCAACTTCTCATGGCTAATTCGCGACGTGTATAGAAAATAAGGGTGAGAAATTTGAAGTTCTCATTTCCTTCCCACAAGCAGTTCAATTTTATTCGTGATTTATCTTAGGGCGATACAGGTGTCAAACACCCCAGTCCTTTGTGAGTCAGTGCAAACATTTGGCAGGATGGGCTAATTACATTTTATCTTTTAACAAAGAATTTTCAGGTGAGGAAACATCTTATCCTGCGTTCACATGGTAAGTCATGCATATGCATGCAATGAGTATAAGTCATTGCATATGCAAAATTAATGATTTGGAGTGTTGCACAGCCTGAGTGTAAACATTTCTTTTTGTTAACCCTATATCCATTATCTCTTAATTAATCATCAGATAGTATACAGCTTGGTGAGTGATATTAGCATTTTTTAAGAAAACAAATTTCACTTCCATTGTCAATGCTCTAAGTGTCCTTGAAATAAAGGTTGAAAAAACAAAAGATAACATAAGCCACATTCGGTAGGTCCATCCACTTTTCGAAATCACAAACTTTGCATATTTAGATCATGTTTATGCATGATAAAAGTGTAAAATAGAAATTACCTTGTAATATGGTCGGGTTTTGATGGATTTTGATGGGAATTGCGGCTACTTTCTGAATTTTCAATGTTTTCAACATCAAATATCCAACAATGTAATTTGCATGTCACCAGACCTTTAAGGCGACATGGTACTTTTCATTTTCTAGCTCCCCCCCCCCCCCCCCCCCCCCCTTGGCTAAGGGCTTGTCCAGAACCGAAATAAGTGTAAAATTATATTAAGCTGGCCATGCTTTACACGTAGGTAAAACTTAAAGTAGATTCCTTAGCAGCGCCCTCACTTTTATTTCTCGGATCCGAATGTGCGTGCTGGGTGGGCGTAGTGAGATGCTTCGTGTTGCAGTACAGTAGCGAATAGAGAATTTACCATAATCCATTGGGTTAAGGAGGGGGATTTCGCACGATTAGTTCTTCGTCGATTTCGGGTCATGCATTGCTAACGAAGGACAGTAAAGCCATACTAATCCTACCCCGGCTTATATAGGTATCAGTATAATCAAATATTCATTTCGAAGGGGTGATATTTGGTCGAGATGATGGTCTTAAGAGGGTGATTAGTTCAACCTTGGAATAGGATCAGGTGTTATTTGGTTAATACATAATTACGTTTTCTCGCCAAAGAATTCAAAAACAAATTTTAGGCGTGATTTGGTGAAAACAGAGGCCGGGTTTGTTGACAGTATCTTTAAGTGTTCCTTTATACTTCATCTGGTTTACATACTGGCTACTGAACGTAACAAATTAAGTTTTAGACTAAAAGATACTGATCTTTAATTAAGAAAATACCCATTATCATTCAGTTCCAGGCGGTCTAATCATGTGAAATATACATTAAAGGCATTCACATGTTTTCAAACAAGTCCAGCTATAGTACACATAATGATCATGACTGTTGCTACCGTGTTATAATAAGCCTTTAATATGCTGACATTAGGAAGAGAAAAAGTAGGTGGTGGTGACTTTTTCCTTTTCTTTTCTTTATTTTTTTTTCTTGCAACAAAAGTGGTGTTTAGCTTTCCATGATTGCTACAATAACCGTATTTTAATAAGTCTCATGCCGACATTAGGAAGAAAGAAGCTCTGGGGTGATGCCCTTTTTCCTTTTTGTTTCTTACAGCAAAAACGGGGTTTTGCGTTCCATGATTGTAGGCCTAGATGTCTAACCTGTCACTGCGTTCACATGTAATAATAAGCTTCAATCTCGTCACACTCACCAAGCAAGAGGTTTTTACCTGACGTGATCAAGGTCTCAGTAGTTTCCGTGTGTGATTCTCCGTATTTAGTTCGCCATATCATCAAGACATGATCCTAGGATCATGACCACCATTCAGTTCATGATCAAAACCACGAGTTCTTTATCAAATCAATTTATTAATCTGCATTTTAATGGTCGCCTCATCTTTTTTCTACTGTACTGCGCGGGAAACACGTCCTCAACATGAATTTCTTTGGAACCGATTGCAGTGAAAATTTGCCGACAGTTGATGACAAGTACGTAGGCTTGACCACTTGGTTTCCCGCCAACTTAAGAGAATGCACTGTGATCTTGATGACTAGAAACCGCGAATTTCTGTTCTGGTTATATTTGATCAATACTTAGGGCCCGTTCTCCCATATGAACACATGGAACAATTTAGCAGTTACGAGGACATTAGAGATATTGAAAAGAAAGTCACAGTAGTTCGACTTAATGTCAAGGTTTGAACTTCCCTAAAGGGACAATTTTTCACCACAGCAGCTTCATTATTCCATGGCAATCCTCCATTCAGCTAATACTGCACTTGGTTGTGAAACTAGTCAGAAATACGACTTCTACTTTTATACCCCCTTGCGTGCAGGTTTTGTACACTCCATGAACCGCTGTTTTACTCCTCGCATACTATCCAGGAAGTTGAAGGAACTCTGATGGGGATGGTAGTGGGTAACTAGTTCGGGGAGTGTTCCGCGCATGCCCAGAAAAAGAAATTTGACCTTCGCTTAAGTCGTGTTCGTCTACAAGTCGTCTAGTATATCGTGAAGTTCTGGCATATACTTCGTTTACATGCAATCCGAAGTGACTTTTTCCCACGTTGAGGTCAAAAGTTGACGATTAGTGCTGCTCTGCATTCTTTTCAGTGGAGGTAAATATTAGATTCTGACCGTACCTCTAATTTCTCTATTTACATGTAAACAGTAGCATACGACGTCCTTCTGCTGAAAGAGTTCTTAATTGTGACCACTCAGCCTTAGCGAGGAGTTTAACCTACCAGCAATAACCTTGCCTTTAAGCAATTCACCTTTTTCTAAAGCACTTTAGTGCACTGGAGTTTAGTTTGTGTTTGTGCTATGGAGACCCCTTTTCAATTGTTCAATCATCTCATTTAATGCAGAGTTCGGAAATCCGCCCATTCATCTAAAAGTAACAAACAACTTCTGTCTTTCTAGTTAGTATATCAAAAAGGGCAGTGCCCGGGTGGCGGTTGGGTCGCTCGGTAAACTTTATAGAAATAGGTTGGCAATGTCATTTTTCATGCATGTCCTTCGTAATTGACTTACTTTTTGTGTGCATAGGACTCCCACAGGGTCTTTCTAAAGTTTCTCGGATTCCTTCAGTGGCATTCTGACTGGGGGTATTGCAAACTCTTCAAAGAAAGAGTGGTTTGTTTAGTCTACTTTTATAGGTACGTCAGTACGAAAATGGAGGGCGCACTTCCACTTACACGAAACCAGTGAGCTGGGAGGCTGAAATTCCCAAAAATGTTAGTCATAGCAGGTCCTACGGTCTATTTCGCAATTCTTATACTTTTGATTTCGTAACCTATTTCCACTTGTCTAGCATTGGTTTGCCTTATCTTTCTTGTTATTTGTTTTCTCCAGTCCTCTCCTCTCTCCCCCTCCCCTACCATCCCCTCCCCTTCTCGTCTCTCCTATATCAGCACGTACTATATTGGAAAGCCTACAGACGACTGATTCATGGAACATACAGCTAAAAAGACATCCAGATTCGATCCCTGATTGGTGGCAGTATGTTGTTTTTTAAGCAAACGTTATCCACGCTCTTCCAAGCATCATTTTGTATGGATGAATAGTTGAGTTGGCCAACCACCCAATGTAAAGGTTAAATTTGTAAGCAATATGCTTGCTCCTTCCTTGTGTTTACTGAGTATCGTAAGTAAAGTGCCCTTCAAGACCTTATTTTAGCTTCCTCACCCCCCTCCCCCTCCTTGGCTCCCTCATCCTTCACATTGACCTTGAAGGCTTTTAGATGATAAATCAAGTGGGAATGACCATTGTTTGTCTTTCGGATTTCTTTTTTTTTTCCTCACCACATGACAAAAATGAAAATTTTCATTTTCACACCTAACTGACACTAACTTTTATTTAATTAAAAAAATCATGATCCTAAGTAATTTATCAAATTCTCATAATAATCTGCTTTGCTCGGTATTTCAACCTAATCAAGAGGTTATACCTTCCGTAACCCATAGTAAATTTACAAGAAGTTCTTCAAAAGACTCATGAAAGTAGAAAATGTAGAAGCATGCTCTGCCAGCCAAGAAAAATATATAGGGTTTAGTCCTGTATTACTGCTTTATATTAATTTAAAGAGCAAGTTTTTTAAATCCATATTTTCATCTGTGTCATTTATTGTTTTCGTTCTAGTCTCAATGGTGAAGTTACCTTATATTCAAACTGCAAAAATTGAAATGATACAATGAGTTGTAACAGGTTCATTCCTTGGAGGGCCGATGCAACATTCCATGTTTAGAAACAACCCTCAAGTCGTTTTTCAGCTATCAAAAAAGACAAGAGAATACATTAATAACTCCTATGTGTCGGTACTGGTGAGACTAATATTTGTCTTTGTTTTCTTGATTAATTTTGACGACTTCTTACAACTTCTGTCTGAGGCTTTTCATCACTATAATCCAACACGTTTCATATGTCATCCAGATATTTTAAGCGACAGCATTCGTCGTCCGTAGAGCAAAGCCCTCGTCGGTTGGAGTTGTTCTATGTCTCTAGATGGCTTCGGACGTCAAACCAGCAGAAAATGCGACAGAGGTTTGACATGAAATCGTTGTCAGATTTGAACAATTTGGGAAGAATGAATGAAGAAATCTTAAGAGGCAAGGACTCACTTGACGCATTGAAAAAACTCATTTATTTTGTCATATTTGAAGTGATTAATAATTTTAAGCAATGCCTTTGACAGCAACATTTTATTCAACGTTGAAATGTCATGAATAGTGCACCGTGCAATATGTGTAGGATCAAACACGCTCGCGATCTCGCGCTTTTTCTTATTACTAAACAGTTCGAGGGAAATTTTCAAAGATTCCTTTAATCAAGTGTCAAGGAAGGCTGACAGGGCAAAAAATACAGAAGATCAGAAATACTAATAGAAATGCAGATATGAGATTTGCCCGTTCACTACAGACATGTCCAGGCGTGTGTCTCCCACACCAATTCCTTTCCCATTGCTACAATCGTAATTACTGCTTCACCCAATAACCACGTGATTTGGGAATTAGAGTGAGATGGTAAAGTAAAGCGAATTTAAGAGTTAGTGCGATATTCCAAATTAATCAAAACACTTTGGTTGGCGTATGGGATTAAACTTCGTGTGTCAATATTTCACTTCGTCCGTTGCATTTGAACGCATTAAATGAAATTGTAATTGCAAATACCACAGTCATACATTGTAAGGGGTATTAAACACGGTGTAAGACAATCCATTGGCAGCATAACGCGTAGCGGCTAAACCACACGGGCTTTCGTAGCGCTGAGCTGAACAAACAAAGATCGTCTGTTCGGCTGGCTAAGACATTGATAACGCGTATAGTAAGGGTAGTCAAAGTAATTGGCATTTAGTTATGACACGGTGCTTTAAGGTTTTATGATACTTAGCACAACATCAGTTTGAAGAGAATAAGGTATATGCCTATGTTTCGTTCCTATGCTGATACGTGCAATATTTTATTGAGAAGTGAACAAGTTGACGTCATTAGTTTATGAATAGTCAAAATGACGTCGTAAGATGAAACACATACGCTCGTCTAAATTCATCCCATGGGGGATGAATCCTTTTATACCATGAGTATAAAATACCATTTATATCATTGGTATAAACTAAAGCGCCTTAACAGTTTTCAAATTGGATACGAAAATATAACTGAACGTAAAGACTGTTTAGACATTTTAGATTTCCAAGTTCTATATCTACGTAAATGTCTGGACTTTTTCTCCAGTTTTCAGTACCAAACTATACGCCATTTTTCCAACGTTTCCATACATATTCTTCTATTCTTCAGTTACATAATTACATTCATTCTTAGAGGTATACTATACTAGATCATACTCATAGACCTTTCTTTTAGAATAATTAACTTCATGAAATATACTTACCGACTGTCCTTTCTTTTGCTATAAGTCTTGAAAATCATCAGTTATGTTTACAGAAATTTTTTCTTTTAGGCTCAGTAATTCTTTCTTTTGGGCTCCTAGTTTCAACGTCATTAATTGTACTAACCGAAGTCTTTCTATTTTACTGCAAATAAAATTATAAATTTTGTTTACCGAAGTTCTGTCTTTTATGCTACCGTATTAATATTAACGTCATTAATTATACTTTCCGAAGATATTTTTACTATGATTAACTTCATTAATTTTCCTACCAAAGTTATTTGTTTTACTATAATGACCTTATCATAATGACCAAGTCTCCACCAGGCACCTGGCGAACAATGAACAAACATCCTACCCGTGACATAACACAAACAAGATGATGACAAATTTTACTGTAGTCTCGGCTAATAAACGGAGGGGGAGTCTTAGACCCATGAACGCTTTTTCAAAATATACAACTTGAAAATTATTATTTTTTGGCCGAATATCTTAATTTTCCTTATTTTTCAAAGACCGTTTTGGAAGGAGAAGCAAATGGGGGCCTGCCCCCTCGCGAAAATGAAAAATGGATGCCTCCCCCCCCCTCCTCCAATCACGGACTCTGTTCTTTTTAGCCGGTCTTAGAGGGCTGACAGGTTGGCCAGCTCAGTTTTTTGTCTCTCTAGGGGTCGAAGCATTTTCAGGTTTTGCCTGCAGCGTGAGACAACCTGCTTGATCATGACTTTTCAAAGCTTTTTAGAGTCTTCATGTCTCCAGTTCCTGGTCCAGGTTTTATCTACATATATCATTTCTTTTGGTCTCGTTCACGGAGTTTCACACACTGACTCATCTTGGACATTTTTATCTTCATTGATTTCGTATAGCAGGGCGAACAAAGTTTTCTGTTATGCTCATTGCCTCGAGAAAAATAAAGTCGGAAGGGGTGGCAGCTCCGTGGGCCTCTGCCAAAGAAAGCCGCTACCGGTATGTAGTTTTTGCGACCATCGGTTATACGTGAGAGTATAAAAGCCTATGTGTGCAGCGAACTACTCAAAAGTTGTAAGCTACTATTCAAATGAAAACTGAACTGATTCACTATATCCCAAATGGGAGTGTGACTTATGTTTTTACAGATCAAGGGGATATTACACGAATATCAGGGTAGCTTCAGTTGCTCAAAGGTAATAGGCAGTCGTCCCAAAATTGCTTGACAATCAGCAAACTCTTGCAAATCTCCTCTTATTTGCCTTAAAATTACCTCTGACGATGTTTTTTTGAAACTATCTATTACAAACAATAGGTAAAGCAAGGAGTTATCCCCCATGAATTTCACAGTTCGGTAACAAATATATTGTTACGTGATCAAACAAAGCCATTCATGAATTAGGATGATGGGGGTATACTAATTCTGATTGGGGTGACTGCACTTTCCCTTTAAAGTAATTAACTCGTGTACTCTTTTTGACGGCGATATAACAACGAAAGAACCTTGAAGGTTATATGACCCAAAATACAGCGCAAAGGTACACAATTTAGATGAAAAGCAGGGGTGAATTTTGAAAACTGCGATTTAAACAAGACGTTAAATAGGGCGCCCTTGGGGTAAATCATCAAGGCTCAGACAACATGTCCCCCTTTTAATCAGGTTTTGAAGCAAAGTGATATAGGAATTTCCAAAGTGCAATGCTTCAACCATTCCTCTAGGTGTCATGTGCTCTAATTATTAGGACAAAAATGTATTTCAGTTAAGAAAAGATTGGTGAGGGCTTTTGCACACAGTTTTGATATTAGAATTAATTTTTAAAAATCGATTAAATCGATTTCGATTAAATTCTAGTTCCGGTTGGGAATAGTCCATGTTAAGTTCAACGTTGGGAAAAGAACAGAAATAAGGTGGTGTCTTTAGTCCACTGAACATTATGCGTATTTTCTCCATGATGTCCTTAGAGCTAAGAGATCTGAGGAATTCGGATGAGATACAGTACTACTTTTAACAATTTCTTGCAACTTGCTATAATGTCTGGTAAAACACTGCTCGATTTCTTCGCCATTGTACTTGACTACCCGTGACTTTTAGGGCGGTTTGCTTCTGACGGTAAAATTCGTAACGCGTCGTGACAAGGTTGAAGGACATAAGTAGTTTGTGAGAATCAGTTGAGAGGACTAAGACTCCTCACGATATAGGGGTGCAATCTACGAATGCCTACAATTGATAGGAGTACATGACTCCACTCAAATCTTTTCAAAACTTGTCACTACATTGAACTAGAATCCACCAAAAAATTAAATATGCTCAAAACTGGCCGATAATACAACATTAATGTGAGTTTCCAGATTCCAGCAATTACAAGGATTGGTCACGACCAACCCTTGCATACTAGCCACTCTTTCACGTTATAAGCAAGTTACTTAAATATCGTCGCTAAGTGAATATCAGACTATAGGTTTTCGCAATAATTTAAAAGAGATACAATGTTATGGGAAATTCTCAAAAATGATATCCTAATACAAGGTACTTTTGGGGACGCTCTGAAAGCTTTTTACCCAAGTACATATATTTTCCTCCTCTCATAGGGCCGAACTGTCAAATTTGAAGTCATCTTCAAGAGGAATTGTATCGTCCCAACTAAAGACGGGGGCGAGGGGCTGCGTAACCATCTTCCCTCATTCGCACACATGCCAATTGTGGAAGAAGACTTGAGACAATTTGAGGATTTTTGTCGTGACAAGGCGACTAGCACGTCATTTAGGATTTACTTGGCAGAAATGCTTTGAATTTATATTTTCAGAAGATTTCTTCATACCTGTCGGAATCCAAAGATCTTTAACTGAATGGACCATCTGACCTTGTCCTAGAAGTCAACGGGTGGGGGACGGGGGCGATTCCCCCTTCCACTTTTAAAAATGTAGGGGAGTGTTCCTCCTCTTTTTTCCAGAACCGTAAAGAAAATAACATACGGACATGTTTGATTTCATGGCTTACAATTTAGCCGATTTAATAAAACCAAACTCGGAATGGTGGAAACATCCAGTTATGGCTCAAAATGATAAGAAAACAAAACTCCTTAGATGAAACCGCAGATCTACTTGCCTCCCACCTTTTCCAGGGCCCTGGGTTGAGCCCAGGATTCCTTGCTTCTAGGTGGTCGCGATTCGTAGGTAGTAGGTCTGGTCAAGGTCATGCCCCCCCCCCCCGTTCCGAGTTTTGAGAAGCCGTTGACATTCATGTTTCTAGTACTTGTAAATAGCCGTTCAGATAAAAGAGTCTTATACTCTCTCAGTGAAAAATATTAAGGTCCGAGAATGTACACTACACTGAACAAAGTACCTTTAAACACCTGGTCTGACTGTCATTGTGTCAGTCTAGACTTTGCTAGCCGTAATCGAAACTGAAGTCTACCCAAATGTTTGTGAATTTGATTTCAAAGTAATTTTGGAACCGAGAGCAATAGTTTATACGGCTCTCCTTATTTTGCAAGCAAGTTTGAATTGTCAAAGTTAACTTTTAACGTAACTTCACTTTCAGGAGAAATTGTTAGAGGGTCATTACCACCAATTGGTAATGCAGTGTATTGTGCCCCAAATATGCCTAGTAATTGTAAAGTTAATATTACACTTATAGCCACAATTTTCTTGAATTTCATAATGGCTGGTTGCTATAGTTAAGTTGATGATCTACTTATGAAGGAACAATTAAAGTCGGAAATATCTTGTACGAGAAGCAACACACTTGATACCTTTGAAATTGTAACTGGTTCTAAAGAGTAGTATGCCGGCAAAAGTCCTAAAAATGATGCAAAGTTTTAGAAAAAAGGTAAGTTTGGATAGATCATAGCATCAATTTCTCAGGAAAAGAGTAGCAAATTTAAAAAAAAACAGATTTTTGTAGATAAGAGAGTAACTAGTCTCTTTATTACATAAAGCGATGCTTGTATTGTCAGTACTGAATGTAAATATGATATAATACAAACGTTAAGGAGGTTTGAAGTTTTTGTAACTCCCCGTGCTATTATAAAATATTGCATTCTATTATCATGATATCACTTTTATAAAGCTCAAGTTGAACTTAAACCTGATTTTTTTTAATTTCCTTGAATCCTTTTAGATAACAAAATATTCAAACTTTGTCCACTTACTTTTACTAATGACTCACAACACAGGTACAGTGTCCCTTCCTTTCCTAAACTTCAATGGTACTGCAATTTTCTTGCAATTAATATTCTTTGTTAATCATTTTTCTACGGTGACACTCAATAGTATGTTTTATACAAAACATGAGTCTTATTGATTCTCTCAATCTTTGATTTTTACATTAGTTTCATCACCGCTATCACCTACTTTATTGAACAAGCAAGTCATTTGCGACGAAAGGTTCAAAGTTGGAACTATTATCGAATGTCATGTGCCAATGAATTCCGTCGTGTGCCTAATTTGTCCAATTTCGGGTAATTTTGGCGTGGAATGGAACAAAGAAACAAGCCTTGTACAGAGAAATAGTGAATTTGACGATAAGACGGTATTCAGCAGTAATGTCAACTCCTGCAACAACACAAATAGCTCTCTTTCAGTGTGCATCATGGAAACCCATAACGGAGGGAGATATTCATGCAGTTTCAGAGGAAGCGTCGTGATTGCACAATTTAATTTAATTGTTGGATGTAAGACGATAAATTCAATGTCCATCTTTTCTTTAGAATCAATGTGTGAATAATTAGAATGCTGGGTTGAAAGTAAAATAAGTCACTAGTTTCCGCCTACAACATGCATATGCATGCTAAAAGCTGTTGGGCAAATTTTTATTAATTGCCAATTGAATAGCTGCTTCACCAGCAGTGTAGCAGGTGGCATACGTAACCTTTTTTGAGTGTGGCTGCCACGTTACGGTATTTCACCACAATGCATATGCCTTCTTTAAAAACATTTTGTGTAAATTTAACCAGATTTGCCGTCAGTAAGTTATCCGATACATTTTGTGGTTAAAGTATCTAATGAATCCTGGATAAATGGGACCAGGAATCCGAGTTGAAGAAAACCAGAATTTTTTTTTTTTTTTTTTTTTTTTTTAGCTCAGGATTCCCAACACCAAATCAGTCCTTAATTTAGCATGAAAAGTGTTAAGTTTGAGCCAGATTCTCTCTTCGGAGCGCATTGATAAACATTGTTTGTGATGTGAAATATTGTTAAGGCTGGTGTGAATTATTAGAGGAAATTTGATAAAAAAAGGTAGGAAAAAATTATGAAAACTGATTTTTGTAGTTTAACGATTGGGAGAAGTTTAAAGCCCATCAGTTAAGATCTTTGTTAAAGTTGCTCCTTTTAGGTATTCCAAAATTCAGATCATTTTACTCAATTATTTTACCATAGCTTCAGAACCATCACATTTAGTGGCATGTCATCACAGTACCAACGACGACAGCGTAAATGTTTGCAAGACAGTTTTGAACTCAATTGTTTGCCTAATTTGTCCAACAAGAAAGACAGACATCGGTTTGTCATGGCAGAGGTCGCCTAAAAAGTACTTGTTCTGGGGAGATGTAAGAGCAGATGCCAACAGAGGTTCACCTCTTTCGATAAATACTTGTGACGAAGACAACTACACGCTTTCGGTGTGCATTAGGAAATTTGAGGACGGAGGTTACTATGGGTGCAACATGCGGAGAGGAACTGGTGCCAAGTTTTTCATAACTACCAGTGTTGACTTCGATGGTAAGGACTGCTTAAAACAAAAGCATCATAAGACAATAAAATTGTAGTAAGGCTGGTTGAAAGCAAGTGATAACTCATTTACTGAAATTTAATTGATTGGCTTTCAATATGTTGAGAAACATTTTAAAACATGTAAATAGAGTATTTAGTACTTTTGGATGGTATATCATATCCCGTTAGATAGGCCCAACACTTAAAATTAAAAATTACGGTCACTTGAAACGTTTCATTAAAGTTTCCTTAATTTTAATACCATACTGCAGCACCAATCATAACGCCATTTTCTTAATTTAAACGTATTGAGATAACTGGTGTGAGCGACCTGAAATCAAGTCTGCGTAAAAATCAAGACATTTCTATACTGCATAAAAATAACTTTCCAATAAATATTACTACAAAGTAAAATAGCTCTTGAAAGATTCTTCTTTCTGGTTACCGAACATTTGAATTTATGCCTGGAAACAAGCCTGCATAGAAGAAGTAAAACTTAGTATATACTTTTTATCACAGTGGGCCTCAACTATGAAAACATTTCAAATTATGACGTTGTTTATCGCTTACAATTTTGATTCAGTATGATTATCTTAATTTAATTTAAAGGTGATCAGTCGTCTTGAAATATTCTTTGTGACGTCAGCCTTTTCTTGACATGTTTCTGCAGTCGTCACTGTTCAAGGATACACCGTACAAGTAGCTATGATGACATCGGTATAGCTAGTAGGTATACAGCTACAAGCCGTCTCTTCTTGCTTACCGATTAGCTATACCATGCTTGTACGGTGTATCCTTGAACAGTGACGACTGCAGAAACATGTCAAGAAAAGGCTGACGTCACAAAGAATATTTCAAGACGACTGATCACCTTTAAATTTATTGAAGTTTTGCAACAGCGCAATTTGTCAACTAAGAACAAGAGATAGGTTCATTTTATCGAGGAAGATAAGCGTGTTCACCTATAACATGACATTGTGGAACAATATACCAATCTATGAAATCATTATCGTTTTCTGTCTTGTGTGTTAATAAGACCAAGTGACATTGATCAATTTGTACGATTGAACACATATGTTTATTTTCAATAACCTACACTGCAACATATGTTAAATGGCTTCTCAATTCAGTTATCTAACCAAAGCAATGCAAAAAACAAAACAGAAGCAACGTAGTGTTTAAAGTATTACGTCAGAAATACGTATTTTTTAGGATGATGAATTGAAGACTATCCTTATCGGTAAATGAACAGAGTGACCAATCTAGATTTGGGAGGAGGGGGGGGGGGTATGCTGCTCTTAAAAATAGGACCAAAGCTGATCTCATTCTTACCAGAGCTGCTGGTGTCATCGGATTGGACATTCCAAGTACAGTTAATTTAAAACATCCAAATTCTGCAAATATTTGCCACTGTAGTCCTGCGTCCACCATCTGTTGAGACCAGACATGAAGAACACTAATTCATAATTCACGTGGCACCAACCTCCTCGCTTGGATCCGGGGCTAAAGTGATGGGATACAAACTCTTGGGTGAAAGGTTACACAGTTACCCATCAAAATGTCGACCAATAATTTGCATGAGTAATTAACCTCCCTAGACATTAAGTATTTCTTTCAGGAAAAATGTGGGACTCCGTCACAACTTTGGTTATCATCACAGTGCAGTTGTATCTACTCGCTTCCTGGTCAAAAACTTACCTTCTTCGTCACAGCCCGAAAATATATTCAAGTTTTAGTTAGTTAGTTAGATGAGGTTTAACGTCCCATTCAAGTTTTAACAAGAAATACCCCGAAGAGGTAAGATTATGAAGAATTTTAAGAAACTAATTGGCGTAAGGGTTTGGGGGTTCTGCAGAAGACTTTACACAACAGTAAGTTTTGAAATTGTATTAAAAGCACTGTGCCATATTGATTTTTTGAAACTGATCACATCAAGAGCTTAAATGCAAAGAACACAAAAGAGTATTAAGTGTATACTATCTAAATAAATGATACACTACAGGAGCGTGGTATGGTATGTAAGCACATCTCGTAAGTTACAAACAATGATTTTTGTTAGGTAATTTGACCGGTTAACTTTCAGGCACATTTAAATAAGGTAAACGTAGGTTTACTTTTTAGTCTATTGCTACAGTGTAATCGTGTTGAATATTCACTTGGATGCGTTGAATGCATTTCATAAGCCTTGTTTCCTGAAACAAAGGTATTATAAAACTTTAGAGCCGTTTTGTCTACACTATATTTTGTGGTCAGTCGAAAGCATGTATATAGAGATTCCTATTTGGCGGACTGATATGAAAATTTTACCTGAAAATACAAAACATGGCTTTTGGAAGGAGCATAATAAAATAAACCACAGTTAAAAATTTTAAAGCGTAAAATGTGGGGCCTTTAAGACTGCAGAAGGATGTTGGGTGAGTTGCAGTCCCTCAATATTTTTCAGTTTTAGACTTTTCTTTCCAAAATTAGTGCTAAATGTGTCCGACAACAGTCAAATAGCACTTCTGAAATTAAAAAAAAAATCCATCAGCTTCAAAATTTACCCCCTCCCCAACATTTGAAAGTATAGAAAGCCCACTGAGAGGAACCGTTGAAGCAAGCCACATTTATGTACTGAATGCAAAATTTGACTTGAGTGCTTTCTTTGTTTTCTCTTTAGCATATCAAGACATGAATTTACATTGAACCCTTCTTTTAAATGAGACAGGGATAAAAGTGTTATACTATACTGTACAATCCAAGTAGAACTTTTCTTTGAGTTAGGGTGGCGGCAGAACGGTTTTATTTTTCCTTCTCTTGGGGTCCAACCGTGACATACAGACAAACTCGACCACTGTAAAAGCCAGAAGCTAAAGGTCAGTGTTTGGGCCTCCTATCCCCTTAACCATATTATCTGCGAATTTTATGAGATGACCGTGTCGTTTTCTTAAAGCCATTTCCATAGAGGCGTGATCGGCGGTAATACATATTCAGGGCTCCTCAGATTTTGTTTTGTACCCTTCCAGCTGTGGTCACTCCTCACTCCCGAGAGAGACATACCGATATTGAAATCGATTGAATCGTATACATAAATCTAATAAATTAAATCCGTACCTTAACGAATCACCCATTTTTATCATTTTTACTTGCGTAAAAGACATATTAAGGAGAAAAACATATTTGGGGAAGGGATCAAAATATTTTTTCTGGAAGAGAAATACCGTAGTAAGTGATGAAATTAAGCAAAAAAATCACTTAGTTATTTCATACCTTTATAGGGCTATTCCAAAGTATGAACCTGCCTTTAAGGTGCCCCCTCTCCTGTAACTTCCTGGACCTTTGCTCGAGACGCATAGACCCGGAACAAAATGAGTACCAACTTGTTCGAGAGAGTCAGTGCATGAAACGTAGGTTCCAAAAGCTTTCACTGATTCTAGTTACTCGTGGGGTTCATAAGACATGTTCGTGTAATCCCTGAACATGTTCATGGAGTTGCAACAAACTCCTTGCATGTCCAAAAAGAGTGCCAATCTGATAAATCCCGTGTTACATAAGTTTAGGTCACAAACGAACTGGCTAATGTCCTGTTTTTACCTAGATGAGCCCATCAGTTAGGTATTTCAAGGAGAATGACAGAAACCTACAAAAATTGGCCTAACCTCTCACCTAGAGTAGGGTCAATGGTATTTTTTATTTGATTAAATTAGCTAATCCTTTCACATTGTATTGCACTGATGGTGTAGTTTAGGGAAACAATAGAAAAGTTCCATAAACTGAATTAGCAACCATACACCTAACAATATCATTATCTTTGTAATCTGCGAGAGGATTCGCTGTGTAACGAAAAGGAAGATAGTACACTAAGTTAGGCCTAGCTAAGTATAACCAGAGAGCATTATTACCTTACTGGAATTACACCAAGAGCAGCACCGCCACCCTTTTGATTCTCCACTAGTACACTTTTTACAATGTATTACCGTAATAAAAGTTTCGTAAATAGCTTTATTCTCTGTCAACCTTGTGCCCTGTTACAAATGTTTGCTTGGCGTCCCGTTTTACACCTATTTGACACCTGTCAGTGAGTATACGCAGAGAGCTAGTGTACGAAGGGCAAGGGTGATCAACGTGCTATGAGTAATCTCGTTATAACTTAGGGTGAGATCTAGATATGGTTATCATCATTTACGTGTAGGATCAGAACTCTCAAGGGTGACAACACTTTACACTTTGAGTGTCGCATATAGCCCTGTACTGGTTCTGGTTGACACATAATCAGACAAGCGTTCCCAAGTCTAAACGGGCCTCTAATGAAATTATCTCCCTATGATATGAAAGAATTGTTTTCACTTAAATGATAAACAAACTCCCCTCAGACTGTAAATTGCTCCCTACTTAATTTACTTGTAGCCCCACCTCCAATTTCACACATTTGTCTAGTACACTTTCGAGACAAAGATCGGTACCTGTACTGAGTTGTAATTGCTCAAGGTCATATCTAGTGTCCATACACTACTGTGTGTAAGCTGTCTGCTTTGTATTAGCTTCACCACTGATTTGCACATGTCATCATTTACCAGTCAGAGTGACCGTGTTGTCTGAACTCAAGTCGATGAAAGTGCAGTCTTCACCGATTGCAAATAGGGACAGAGATTACTAAATATGTTTGAACAATGGGGCAGCCCATTTATGCCTGAACACAGAGTTAGATGTACAGTTAAATAAGACATGTATGTTATCTATTACCTCTGTATTTTTAGTATATTTACCCCATACCTCTCTTGCTATTGTTTCCAATCAGCGCCAAGCAAAATAAGGTTGGCACCTTTCTAGTTTCTATCAATGGAAAATTTAAGCCTAACAAAGCGTGAGAAATGAGGTGGCTGTGGGAACCCCCAGGGTACAATGCATCAAATACTGGTTAGGCATGCAAGGTTTACGTCACTTTGATCCAGACCAATGGTTGCATTGATAACACCTTCACACGCATGGTTGCACCAGGAAATGACTCAACCATTACACTTCAAATTTGAGCCCCCGTTCAACACCAAGTCCACCAAACATGACGCTGTACTCAAATCGTAACGAACTACACTCAGTGGCTAATGCCCAAGGTTCAACTCTTCACCTGAAAGTCAGCCTTGGAAAATTAAAATGTAATCATTTTCGCATGATGGATAAATCTCTCTATGTCCGTAGTTCGTCAAATTAACCTTTCTATATTTCCAAAGAAAAGATTGTGACTGTTTTTGTGGAGATTTTCCTCATCAATATAAAAACATAGGCTTCCTCTGATTTGCTTGATTTTGCCCTTGTTGGGGACACACGTGACAAAAAATAATTTATTATGTCATGTCAATTTTCCCGTGGTTTTTAATCGATTTTATTATGACTAACGTGCCTCAATTCAAACAAAGTCGACTTTTTACTGTTTTACCGCCATCATTAGATACAGGACGGTATTGCAAAAAATTGTCGATGATGGCAAAACCTCATATCATTGCCCTTCTCGTAATTTCTTTTATATGTTAATACGTCTGGTGTTGTCCCTTGAGGTATTTGAAATGCATTAAGACGACTTTTGTCCCCTTCAAGCGAGACATGGACCTCCCAAAGGCATCTTGAAAATACCACAAGAGGGTCAAGTAGACTCCCAGACCATTGTTGACCATACTGAAATGGGATTTTCATGACCCTAATTGTCAGCGCTTTTATGCGATGTGATGTCTCAGCTACCGTACACAGTCACACTTAATTCTTACATTGTGCTTCAAATGTTTAGCTATTTATTGATAAGGAAACAAGCGGTGGAGGGCAACCATTCTGGCGCATGTACAATTAATACAGGTATCACCTCGGCGCGCGATCTGGGGAAGGTATAACTGAATTGGACAACATTTTCGCGCATCGTAAATCACCATAAAAAGGATCTCCCAGGTAAGTTCAAAAGGTCCAATTCAGTGAAGCACTGCTTGCCGTGGAAGGCAGACAACGGCGTTCACAGACTGCATACACGTATATACAGATTAGACATTGCATAACATATTGTACCGTACACTAATATAGAACAAACTGAGTAAGCAGTTTTTATTGCATATCATGCAGTTTTCAGGGGGGCCGTGACAAAGTTTTCCTTTTTAAGTACGGTAATTTGCTTTCATACAGACTCTATACCGCGTCCAAGGTTGTAACTGGTTATCATTTGCATTTTCACGATGACAGTTCTCTGGAAGTGCAGAATCGCATAGTGCAATCTTTAAAGGCGTAGCCTACTAGCCGGGGGTATGGGAAGCGGCGCTCACACCTACCTCAAATTTGTGCAATTTTAGTTCTGAAGTAAATCTTGAAAAAATTCTGAAAATTTATCATGTGATACAAAAATTTCTGGCAAAAGGCGGCTAAATGCCCCCTCCCCTCACCACCGCTTCTCGAATAAATATACTCAAGGAAATAGGACATAGACCCTCTCTCTAGAGGTGGATGCGTCAAGGGATGGGTTTGCTCTTTGTGGCATCTCTTTCTCCATTTTCCAACAGTTATCCCCAAAGCGTAAGCCAAATTATCAGATAAGAAAGTATTGGCCGCAATGATAGGCCTATACCTTTTTCGCTCCACTTGCTTCCCTCTCCGGACTCAGTTTCAACAACCTGGTGCCGCTTCCACTCTCTACCGTATTTCACCAAACGTAGTTATGACGTTACCTTATGTGGAGTTTGGAGGTAGTCTCATATGTTGGGGTGGGAATGTCACTAGAACCGAGAGGGACCGCATTGATCACATAATTAGGAAAGCTGGTCGAGTCATCGGAGGTCATCCGCCTTCGGTTGACTGAGTGTATCAATGCCTACTCCAAACCAAGCTGGATTCAGTTTGGAATAAAGAGCCATTCCCTTCATTGTTATCTCCACGACAATGTCAATAGAGTATTGCCAGACAGACTACCATATATGAGAACTAATCGCTATTGCAACTCATTCATCCCACGTGCAATCAATCATTTCAATGACCACTTAAACCGCTAGGCTGATGCTTTCGTTTACTTTTATGTTCCCGTCTTTGATGTTTTATCATCTGATTATCTTTCCATCTATATATATATATATATATATATATATATATATATATATATATATATATATATATATATATATATATATATATATTGCTTTATTTTTGTATTGCTCTGAACTTTTATGTGCGAGATCTTAATTTCCTTTATTGGAGTAATAAAATTATTCTTACTTACTTACTTACTTACTTACTTACTTTCTTACTTACTTACTTACTTTCTTACTTACTTACTCACTCACTCACTCACTCACTCACTCACTCACTCACTCACTCACTCACTCACTCACTCACTCACTCACTCACTCACTTACTTACTTTCTTACTTACTTTGACACAGTAACAAAATGAGCTTGCATTGCATAACAAATCTAAAATGTGAGGTTTATAAAGGCTGGTTCATACTTCCAAATTATAGCTATAGCTATAGCTATAAAGCTATGAGAACCATACTTGGTCATCCTTTGCTCTTCCCGGCCAATCGGAACTGAACAGTGTTCAACTTTCAAACAACTTCCATAGTTAAATAGCGCTGTACTGAAGTATGAATGGCCTTTAACCTTGAAATCAGTGTCTAAACAGCTATAAGGAAAAGGGAAGGGAACAGCCCCTTCATGATGGTCTTCCCTCGTCCCCAATTTATTGGAAACAAAATTAATGATACCTTTACTTTAAAATATCTCGTCCACTGGAAATATCCCGCACCTTGACAAGCAAGCCATTCCCTTTCAACACCTTGTATCTCCATATGAAACAATCTTGCAACGTTTTTAATCTTTAGCGCAAACACCAGCACTTGTCAATGCAACTCTTTATATGCAAATCTCCCCTAGCTTGTTTTTATCACTTGCCCTTAACTAGACGATCAAGGGTAATCTAATCCTCAAAACCCTCTTTTCTTAAATTTACTCCCACACACATTCACATTTTTCGTGAAAATCTTCATTTCAGAAACATGCTGCATCTAGAAGCCTATCCCTTACCAGATTACCCTGTCTATCCCAATAAAAGTAAAAATAGAAAAGAAATATTTACCCTTCGAGCCATTTACGTACCCAGCTGATTTGGTTTCGTTATTTGTACAACAATAAATATTAAATGCTTATAAAATGGTTTTAATAACATTACCGGCAAGAGAGTGAAGGGAAAAAAAACGCGAAAAAGAGAGGGGTATGTCAGGGGCCTAGTTTCCCTCAGTTCAAACAGTCACGTGATATCACCGAATCCCTGGTTGAAACTGATCAAGGTGAAGTAGATATACAAACAATTAACGTAGTACAAAGTATACTTAGGAAAAGGAAATTAAGGCAAAACAAAACTGATTTAGCAATTAAAACAATCAAAACCAAGATTTAAGCAATATGCAAGGCTTTGCCTCATTAACTTGCTGTCATAGCAACGAAAGTAAAAATGACGTCACATTTTCCGTTATGCAAAGGTTTTTCTGAGAACTGAATACTTCTTTCATAATTGGTTCAAATACATTTAACAAACTTTCGTACATCTCACACAAACAAACTGTAAATTAGCCAATCGAGCTTTTTAATGTGTTCTCAAAATCCCCAGGGTACATTATGAACAATATCCGTTTCTTCCTGATAATCGAATTTTCATCTATTTCTCTGGGATAACTGAAGTGGAGGCTAACAAGTTTCATTATCTTCAAAAATTACCGTGTAATGACTTAATCTTTGAACATAATTGAAACAATTTGATATCCAAATACATTTCATCATATTTTAAATCGATCGATAGATGCTGTCTTCAACGGTCGTCAAGAAACGTTTAAATTAATATTTTAAACAAAGTATTTGTCATATCTACAAGGCGTCTTCAAAATTCTCGAAGGAATAATCCATGACATTTAAGCTCATCAAGTTTATTTCCCGACATTTTCTGTCTGCGTAACATGTCTTATGTCCTTTATCATTCACATATAAAGAATGGCAGGGCAGGGATCTTGAGTGAAGTTCCCTTTACAGAGGATGTGAATTAACAAGTCTTCTCCGAAAGAAGTCTGAGTCGCTGGTCTCACTATGTCTCTCTTTATTAGCAAGTGCATGATTGCCAGGAGTAAGTGTGAGCAACATTACGCCTGGTCCGTAGGCTTTTCCACTACGGCTTTCTACGCAGTCATACGTGTCATCATCTTTCGTTGTTGTTACAGTTATTAGTTCTAGATATCATTAAAAGTGACAGTTGGCAACTTTCACACTACAATCTCAAAACACTTTGGTTAATTTGACTTTTTAAGGGGCCAGGAAAGAATGTACCTTAATCTTGAGTCCATAATGAGACCCAGTTTGTGTCAATTTGACTCAGATTTTAGTCAGTTTGATTCAAGTTCTATCTACAATTATTGATTCCAATATGTATGCAGGGAGTTGTTATCCGCAAATAGAGATGGCTCGCCAAAACTTCCTTTGAAGTATGGTTTGCATTCAAGGTCATCTAGCAATCATTCGATTATATTGCTCTTAACACAAAGAGCCGGGTTTGTCTTGCACTACATCTGGAGAAGAACTATGGCGATTTTACCCATTGCCATAGCATTGCCAGTCGCTTGAAAACTAAGTTTATTTTCTCTCTGGTGTCGCTTGGTGTCGCAAATGAGACCACATCAGATTGATTGTATGTAAAATGTGAACATAGATTTACATCCAGGAGGGAGTTTTCCATTTCAGGACGGTAAAACGTGAGGATGGAACGCGGCAGCAAAAAAAAAAAAAAAAAATGGACTGCGCATGCGTGTAAGAGAAGACCCTACCGTCGTCTTAATTATCAGAACGGTCTTCGGCCGATCTAACGTTCGATCTAGACATAGGACGTCAGTGAAGAACCTCTACATAAGCGGTGGTTATTTGAAAATACTATGGTAACTGACATATGGACGGTAGCGGCTGTGACGTCACAATCGGGTAGCAACGAACTTGCCGACGAAAACAAGCACTGCACGTATTCACAGCAAATATAATCCGACTGGGTTTGCTTTCATCGGCAACGTGACCTTTGACCCAACTGCCCGTACGACCACCCCAATCCATAGACAATGGTAAAGATAGCCCCGAAAGCGCTCCGTCCGTACTTACCTCTAAATAGTTCTATGAACTTCAAATAAAACATTGCGCGTTCATGTAAACGTGCCTGTTTTGAATACCGCAGGGAGTGAAGTAAAATTCTTCTCGTAAATATATTAAGGAGTGATTTCCCCACTAGATGTAACAATGTCCCGAATTAAAAAGTAGTAAACTACGTTAGTATAAGACATTGATCTGTCCGTTTGTATTCAAAGCGACCGAACCGAGTGATTGAACTTCCGCCTCGATATTTCTCTCCATATGAAGTCAATTCGGCATTGTGGGTGTCGTGTCCTCGTTTTGCTTTTAATATTTTTGAACGCAGTTTAACCAAGCATTCCAGTGTTTAGTAAAAATGTTAATCTTTTTGCATAAGTGAAGTAATTATAACTAAATGAGCCCAAAGGTAAAAGATGTTTACTACAGAACAAAGTACAGGTAGGCTTTTGTCCCAACAAATTTCTTTTCGTCCTTTTTTTGAGAACGTGACTGACATTTAAGTTACTTGATTTCCTCCGCTTTTAGAAAAATGTTCACAATGCCTCCAGGGCTGTCTGACAGTTTGACGAAAGTCGATTAATTCATTCACAGTTTAAAATATGGTGTTGTTGGGTGCCCACTCAATAAGCATTTCATTGTTTGATTTCTTTCTTTGAATATTTGACACTTGTTTATAGTAACCTTAATACTGTACCACCGGCGAAAATTGGGACGAGAGGCCGTTCCAAGAAGGCAGAAAACTAGGCTAAGGGTCATCAAATACAGTTGACATAGCAAGAACTTATTTTCAGATGGTTTGCGTTTTACACCAAATTCACCAACGACTTTTCTTTAGGTGAGCAATTTAAGCACATATTTAATCACATAGGTATAAGACATCTGTTTAGAGCTGCTAAAGTAAATACTGTATCTACCTTCCATCAACATGGCACAGACGGTAGTACTTATTATTTAACAACTCAGTCTCATCATCAGGCACGTAGCCACGGGTGTCATTAGGGGTCACGCGTCATATTGAAAAGATTTTTCTTGCTATATTTCGTATGTAATTTACTGTAAAACAGTTTTTCATTGATTGTTTGATATAAGTGAGAAGTTGGACAGATGTGTGTTGCCATTTGTCCTAAGGTGTATTTATGTTTCCTTTTCTCCGTTAACTTTCTATTTTTTGGGGAGCACCCTACTCGACAAGCCCTCTGGTTTATAGAGTGCTCCCTTGATCTAGATGTTATGTATTGTGTATATTCCTGTTCATTGTTTCAATTACTATCAAAAATTGTGAAGAACTAAATAAATGAAATGAAAGAAATAAGGGAAAGCTTTTACATAAATTGTAGACTTTTTTGTAAAGCCATACGAAAAGTGGGCGGTACCTAGAACTTGTGCGTTACTAAGTCCAATGTAAACTTTGCGCGGGGTTTTCACATATGCGTAAATGAGATAAGTGTTAAATACGCCCCACCCCCCCCCCTCCCCACCTTCCCAAAGAAAAATCCCACTGAACTACATTTTTTATCATAACAGATCAGAGAAATGGAATACCAGTTCAGGAAATAAGATGTTAACCTTTGCACTATTTGGTATCGAAGTCACAACAACCACCCCTCCCTTTGACGCCTCCCCAAGATGACGATCCTGTTGTGCCGATGTTTCCCTCCCCCCCCCCCTTTATAAAAAAATTGTTCATCTGGCTACGGGCCTACTCATCATTAAACTTCGACAATAGCGTTTCTTCCATATGGAGTCACCAAGTTAACTTATTTTGAATTGCCAATCACTCTAGAACGCCTAAAGGATGGTCTCACAAAGGAATTATCAAATTGTTATAAACCTTAAACTCAATATTTTTATATGAGAAAAGGTCCGTTTGTCTTTTGCAAATTGGACGGATGACCAGTTATATAGGGAAGCTTTCTTCTTTAGTATTATAAGTGTGTGTGTGTGTGTGTGTGTGTTTTTTTTTTGACAGGCAATAAACCACAAAACTCCATCTCTAAGAATTTAATTTTTTTTTCCAAAACTAGGTTCAAGGTTGAGAAAATAAGAAGTGTAACCCGAGTAGCAGTAAAGACAATCTTGATTAACCTAAAATCACAAGATGGATAAGTGATTTAGAATGACTAAGAACATCGTTTAAAATAGTCGAACATCGTTCGAAATAGTGTCACATGATTGATATCTAAAAATTTTATTGGTCGTACTTGCCTCGTAATCGTAATGTTTCCTGCAAAACTAAAAGACGGTGGAAGCCATGGCTTACACCTGAAGAGTACTTCATTGCGTATTCTATAATGGAAGCTTTAACTACAAAAGATGCTGGAGACATTTCTTCTGGTTGCCCGTTTGTCCGTCCTATTATAGGCCCGCTTGCTACTCTCTGTTATTTCACATGCTTTCGGAATCCCGCAATCCTTCAAATTAAAGGTATTAATATTGATTTCTATATGTTGATCTACTTGTTGCACTGTTTCCAGGCACTATGCCAGTGATGGATAGTTGCATCCTCAATAATATTTTTTCTGTTCCTTTCGCATTCATGAGCGTATGTCAGAACTTTCAAATCAGACATTTGCCCAAAAGCTATAGTTTTCCCAAAAAGCAAATTTTCTGCCCGCATGGAGGCCACTGCACCCTTAAGTGAACACTGTAATTACTTGGTCCGGTGTCAAAAACCTGGATGTTTAGGGCAAGATCATTGCCGCGCTATTTAAAATATATATTGCTATTGATATTTCAAATATGACCAGCGTCGCAGAGATTATCCAGTATTCGCTACGATGTTGGCCGACATAAATCGTCTCAAAGTCCATTATCGGTTCGGTGCTCCTGAATCGCCGGCAGTACTTAACCGGTAGCAGTACTGTGTATATAATAAGACTGTAAGTTACATATTACCTCAGAAATTTAAGAAACTTACCAATAATATGATAATGAACTAACGAACACGTAATTAAATAGTGACATTTTAGTACACTGTCACACCCGTTTGTAAATATTTTGTTCGTTTTTTTTTTGGAGGGGAGGGGAGGAGTTGTTGATGGGGGCCTGCACTTTTACAGTTTTAACATATCGGTATGAAGAGATATCATCGGCCGATGTTGGAATTTGAATATAAGCAAGCATATCAGGGGAGATATTTTGAAAAATATGGCCTGTTTTTTTTTCAAACGGGGTAGTCGCCACTTCGAAAACGTAGCCTTGACAAGCACCAATGTATAGTTTATGTAACTCTTTAAATGTTTTGTATGTTAGGGTAGATTAGAAGCTGCAACTGTAATGTGCTTCTGAAAGCTAGAGCTAGTCACTACGGCATCAAGTCAGTGACCTACTGAGGTCACAAAGCGCAAATGTCAGTTAAAGCTCTGAATTAGATAACAAATCGACTGTTTCAGTCTGTGGTCACTTATGTTTCTTGTGTTTTCATGTAGTTCTCCCTTCTTAGTACCCGTGACTTCATAACCTCCAAAGTACTCCTCTGTCGAAAACACCCAAGGATAAGTTAAGGGTTAGAATAAGGTCTTGAGTGAAGGGGGTGTCAAGAAAGCCTTGAAGCAATGACTGGGGGGTCTGCTCACAGGAATATTACACACCGAGAGATCCCAAGTGATAAAATGTGGCTACAACCACATTTCAATTTAATCTACTAATATCTATATATTCCACGAAGTAGCACACGTTCAGAGAAAAGTCATTTCTACCAGAAAATCAAGTGGAATGGAAAGTTTTTTAATCAAATGATTCCTGTAGTATAGAATTCACAAAGAAATATGAAGCTCCCCGGAAGATGTTTACTAAGTCAACAAATTGATTTATGGATTGTACGTCACAATTTTGTTTTACCAAAATTTATCTTTCTATCCTCTTGTTTCTAAGAAAGTCGACGGCCCGATTGATTCACAGAAAGTGCATTCATTTGCAACAGCTGCGAAAACATAAGCTGCCATTTCTGCTATGATTCATAACTCTCTCTCAATTAAATTGCTATACCTTCTGAATGGATCATGTTAAGCCCGTCAGTACTGTCAAATTACTGCAAGAATTACGTGACTGTAAAATAAACACAAGTATATGTTGTTATCTATGGCATTTTACCTCAATTTGTGTACTTCTATCAGTTGTCGATCACGTCTCGAAAAATGATGAAATCTCGCGGAAGAATAATGATAGGCTTTATAAACTGTCACTCACAAAGTGATGGCGCTATAAAGTAACTCGTGTAAGTTGTTTTTATACTGCTCGCGTAATCAATCATGTCACTGGGTGTAGATTACGAGTTGATGTACACAACCCCATACGATAAGCTAATGTTCCTTACGGTGAAATAATGAAGCATCAGACACTGCAGTTTTCAATCTATCGTAAATATGGCTTATCTCCGTATTCGGTGTGATATTGCAATAGTCCGTTTATTGCAACATCTAAGGTGTATTTACAACTGGAGATTAAATATTTCTTCCTTAGTATTGTCAGACTGTTTCTTGACTCCTGTTTAGGTTCTGTATTTTCTGTCTGTTTTAAAGTTTTAAGGTTGCCTAACGTCGATTTACTAAGCTTTTGTAGTGTTTCTTCTAAATTTATTCAGATTGAGATATTTATTGAGATATCCCGAAACTTTTTTTTTTCGAATTTTTATAGAAGGAATACAGAACATCAAACTTTCAAAACTTCTGCAAAGACAGATAAACTTAGATAAATAGACGTTTCCATAATTTATTATGATGAAGCTTCCAGAGGAAAAAAATCCTTAGTGTAACTGTCCTTAAAGATAAGTGGACATGAGATGGTCGTGCCTTTCAAATTTGATGCTTTGCTCAAAGTTTTTTTTTTTTTTTTTTCCAAAAGTCCCCTGACTCTCTGGCGAAGAGCCAGGGGCGAAAACCAAACAATACTCCCGAAGGAGTTCTGCTCCCCAAAGGAGTAACAATGTCCCCAAGGGACAAACTTTGACTTAACTGACACCAACCGACAGTGGTCCCGTTCTAGACTGGCTGAAGAGAACAGGTCCCACCCTGGGAGCTCCGCCGTCGTGATCACGGATACTCCTGGGCTCAAAGTTTTTCCAAAAGTCCCCTGACTCTCTGGCGAAGAGCCAGGGGCGAAAACCAAACAATACTCCCGAAGGAGTTCTGCTCAAAGTGCTTTTTTTTTCAAAAGTCCCCTGACTCTCTGGCGAAGAGCCAGGGGCGAAAACCAAACAATACTCCCGAAGGAGTTCTGCTCCCCGAAGGAGTAACAACGTCCCCAAGGGACAAACTTTGACTTAACTGACACCACCTGACAGTGGTCCCGTTCTAGACTGGCTGAATAGAACAGGTCCCACCCTGGGAGCTCCGCCGTCGTGCAAAGTGCTTTTTTTCCCAAAAGTCCCCTGACTCTCTGGCGAAGAGCCAGGGGCGAAAACCAAACAATACTCCCGAAGGAGTTCTGCTCCCTGAAGGAGTAACAACGTCCCCAAGAGACAAACTTTGACTTAACTGACACTACCCGACAGTGGTCCCGTTCTAGACTGGCTGAATAGAACAGGTCCCTCACCCTGGGAGCTCCGCCGTCGTGATCACGGATACTCCTGCGCCAGGTAAGTGCTTCCCCCTAATTTATAATGTTTGCAATAGCTAAGGTAGCAATTTGGACAAGATTGCAATTGTTATTTTATAAATGAACGCCCCAAGTAAAACTTTTGAAGAAACATCCATTACTTTTGACGAAACTGGGGAGACATGCCCCTTACTTTCCAACATCCTTGTCCCTGCCATAAGGTTACTTTCATAGCAGGTGTCGAATATGTACTCATCTTTCGACGTACATACTCTAACGCCTGCGAACAATGACTGGGATCATTCAATTTCACTTTATTCATGAGCCCAATCTGATGTTACCCCTCGACTGTTGATTGGTTTCGATATATGAATATTCACATTGCACGACGAATCTTCAGCTGTAATGTTCACTTTTACACAGTAAGGTAATGGGACTTCTTTCACACACTAAAACCCCATTGACGTTGATCGTCTGTAACAGTATGTTAATCAGACTTGCTTTAGTCGATTTTAGTTGAATATTTATTACTTGTGTTTTTGTGACCGTATATATGAATAGTTAATAGCGCAATTTTTACCCAGTTTCACAAAGAATTCTTGCGAAAGTTCGCGGACGTTGGTATTACGAGTGCAGCCAATATAGGTGCACTAGTAGTACACGTCCGCAGGGCGGGCAAGTCATAAGGGAGTTTTAATCTAACAGTATTGAGATAATACCCTAAACCAGAAGCAACCGGACAGTTCAATGTTATTATAAACAAGAACGGTTTAGGACAACTTCAACAACGTCTTGCATAGTCTGCGTAATCTGTCTTGGGTGGCTACTACAAAGTTGCTTGTCCATATACCCAGGGTGCTGTTTAATACGGTAGCAGTTCCTTGATATACCCTGAAGGTTTATCTACAGGGACTGTTGTGTTGAGGTATGTGAGGCCCATGGCTAATAACTACCTTGATCCCCTGCAATTTACCTATACCGAGCTAAACTTACCACAAAAGATGCTATTCTCTATTGCCTGGAAAGATTGTAATCCCACCTTGAAAGATCAAAACGTGGTCATTATGCTCGAACTATGTTCTTCGATTTCTCGTCAGCAGTTAATATGATTCAGCCAAATGTTTTAGCAAGTAAGTTGATAAATATTAATGTTCCACATGATCTTATGTTTATTATTTTTCCAACCACTCACAAATTGTCAAAACTGGGTCATCTGATTGTATTTCAGACATTTCATATTCAAATACTGGTGAACCTGAAGAAACTATTTTAGCCCTGTTTTTGTTGCACAGTGTACACAGCTGATGCGGAATCTACAAATGGCAGCTGTCCATTGATTAAATTTGCTGATGATACTGCCCTGGTTGGGTTGATTACTAAAGATAAAGATGGTGCTTATTTAGACGAAATAAATGGTTTTGTAAATTACTGTAATCAGAACTCCCTTGAGCTTAACGTGAAGAAGACCAAAGACATGATAATTGATTTCAGGAAAACTACAAACAATCTTGTAGACGGTATCATTGAAAATAGTGTTGTCGAACGTGTAAGAACTTATGAACATCTTGGAACTGTTATTGATGACCGACTTGCTTTGCATGAGCACATAGATTATTTGATTAGAAAGATCATCCCTAGAATGTGTTGTCTTCACAAATTAAACAAATTTAATATTGATAGTCGCATACTTTCTGTTTTTTATAATTCTGTAATTTGCCGTGTATGGCTGTGTTGTATGTTGGGTTGGGAATGTGAAAGCATCAGACAGAAACCGTATTGATTACATTATCAAACAAGCTAGTGGTATTACAGTATCAGTAGACGCATCCCATCACTATTATCTTGTGTCTAAACTTAACACCATTTTTAATAACAACTACTTCCTCCATGTAACGCTTAGTAATACTTCTATCTCTTCTATATCCCTTCTATAGAGGACGGATGAAATATGCCACAAATCGTCATAATTTTTGTTTATTCCTTGCTGTATAAACTTTTTAAACAATTTCTTAATTGGTTAATGTTTGATACTTGAATTGCATCTCTAGTTATGCGTATATTTTAATGTTTTTTTTATTTCTCTCTTTGTTGACTTATCCTCCTTGGGTTTTTTGTTTTACTTTTTCAAATTATTTAGTGCTTTATTTTCTTAGCACCAAATACCTCTTATTAACCTTTTATCAGATTCTTTCAATTGTAAGCGCTCTGGTATTGGTTCCTGCCCTTGTTGCTACTTTACCTGTCTTGACCCTCTTATTAATTTGTATATTTATTTTTATTTGTTCATTTGTATGTATTTGTTTTAATTGCGAGCCTTTAATTACCCTTTAAGGGATTGAATAAAGTTGAACCTGAACGTAAGACATATCCTGTCAATGTTGCCTCTTCAGCTTCAGCTTCTTCTTTTAGATGAAATAAGCGTTTTGTAATATTTCTCTGAGATTTCTCTATTTAACTACTGTATTTTCCATATTTAAGCCGCGGTCACACTACAACGAATTCGGATCGGATTCCGATCCGATTTTTGTGAGTTTTTATTAAAATCTTCTCCATTTCGGGTCGGAAAGAACCCAAAATTTGCCAGCCTGTGTAATTATATGATTTTTATCGCAGGACTACGAAAATTAAATTTATACGAATTATTTCGTGACGTCTGCACATCGACAGAGAGCTTTTATCGGACTACGCGTGTCCGATAAAAGCTGTTTGTCGGTGTGACGGCACGAAAAAAATCAGTTAACATTTTATTTTCATAGACCTCTGATGCAAATCATATATTTACACTGGTTGGCGAATTTTGGGCTCTTTCTGAACAGAGATGGAGAAGATTTTAATGAAAACTCACAAAAATCGGATCGGAATCCGATCCGAATTCGTTGTAGTGTGACCGCGGCTTAAGTGTTTAAAGAATACAGAATATAGAAACTGTTATACGTACATCTTTTACTACTGCAGTAAGTACAGATAAATTGCAGTAATTAAAAAAGTGACGGAAAAAAACACCCAAGTCCTTCTTTGATACTTTTATAATTTTATTCAAATGAGATTCAAACTGGTGTGGGCGTGGTCACAATAAAACAGACTGGAAATGTTTCTAATTGTGGCAATATCGAGCAATCGACATTCCAAAAATGGATGACGAGAGGAATGACATTATACGAAAAATAATTGCACATTAGCTTACATGCATTATTGAAGGAATATTATGATCAACATTTGTACCTTTATTTAATTAACCAACATTATTCCCATATTATTCCCTTGTTACGTAACAATTCTTAAATTACCAATGCACTTCAAGTTTGTGCGTGATCCATAAGTATATTCCCGCCAGCCAATTTCAACCAGGACAATTACCCTCCCGGACAATTTTCACCAGAACAGTTCTCCCAAGAAAATTTCTCTCCTAGACAGTTCCAATTTTTCTAGGGGGAGGGGAAATATGTCTGAGGGGTAAATTTCGAGTTTGGGAATTTTCCAAGTGGGAATTGTGCGGTGAGAAGTTTCCTGTGGAGTACTGGCTGGCCGAAGTTTTCCATTGGAAAATGGACGGGTGGGAACTACCCAGGGAGAGGGAAGTTGTCCTGGGCGAAATAAACAGGAGCATTTTTCTATAGATGATATTAAAAGAACGTAAAGTCTACATGTGTTCTACTGGTTTAAAAAGGAATCCCATACCTTCACCTACCATCATGTCACGGTGTTTCTGTTCTAAAACAGAAAATGTTGATATTCATTTACCATCTCTTTACAGTAGATTGCTAAATAATTTGTGATGTCATTACGGTTCCACAAAGTATTTCCATTTGCTTTGCCTACCTTTACATTTACTGAACTCTTGTTTCAAAATTATCGTCTTCTTTGTTATAAATTTATTCACCACACAATTTCTTACAAAATGCTTTACAATCAACGGATCAAATGATCCGTTGCCACAAAAGCATTTAAAACTGAATAACATCAGGGGAAGATTATGTGGGTACACAAGATTGACATCAGATATTATTGAGCAATCTATAATTTTACATTAATTGGGCAAATTTTAATATTTTACATTTCACTTACGGGATAAGCCGTAAGAAGATCGGAGTAAAACCAATGAGTTTTAGGTCATTACCTTTCAATGTACGGATACGTTAAATTTTTAGGCTTTAGTAACCAAGCAATACTCTATCAATTGTTTTTCTTTACTCTCTTGGTAATATGCCACTGAAAGATGAACAATACCCCCGTCTCCCCCTTCAATAAACTGAGTTGATCCAATGTAAATATTAAGTAAATATTTAGTCATTATCTTATATGATGGGACAATATTACTGATACATTATGTTATATTTGAGGCCCGTTCCCTCCCACAATATCCCATCTCAAACTGTTTTCAACATTGGCTCTACCGTTTCAGCATGCGTCCCTTCCTCCCAAGTTACTATTAGCTAATGCTCCAAGGTTGGCTATTATTGCTAACTCTTTACTCTTTATTTAAACACTATCTGAAGACAGGGAGGTGATAGAATACACAGCAGTCCGATTCCATTCCCAAATCCGTCATTCCTTCTTAAGTTGACAGAAATGTAAGCGAAAAGGTATTTTTCATCCTATTATGAAAGGCATACAGGGGATAATTCTATCTGTTACTACACAGCTAGGTGGTTTTACGAAAAGAAAAGAAAAGAAAATAAAAGCCTTAGAAGTAATAAACCCATCCGAGAGATAACCTGCAGATCACGTGATTCAAAAATTACTACCCTAGTTTTAGCTCACAGCATACTGTTTTTAATTGGAGCCTTGTAAAATGCAAGGTGTTTTCAGGTTGTGGATATAAAGGTAAACTTCGAAAGCTTTTGCCGATTGAAACAACAACTTTAAATACATGATGAGAATGTAAGATATAACTTTTGTGCTTTTCTAAGTTGCAATAAAAATCTGGTATTTACATCAAGGCAAGATCTATACTTAAGTTGGAGAGAATATCTCGTAAAATGGAGATAAACCATGCAATTGTGAGACGTAAATGTCGATGGTGCATGTTAATAAGATTCTTTTTGATTGATTCCTCTTCATAAGATAGGAATCATGAATAATTATACCGTGTCTAAATTATAGTTGTTTTACTGGCAAACTCTTCTTTGCTATTATATCTCACGCTTTAAAAGGAGTATAACTAAATGACGGTTTAAGTCTACAATCGACTGTGCGGTTATTTCTATTCGGTTTTATTTACAAAATTCAAAACAATTGGAAGTTGAGGGCGCTGTTTAATTTTTAAAGCTAAGATAAATCTTCGTACGCCGCGACACCGGGGGTCCTCTTCCATCCAGCAGAGCATCGGTTTCCTTGGCAAGCGTAACCGTTGTAACGTGAACCACTGTTCCAGCGCCTTTGGTCCACTAGATGAGCTTCGTCATCCGACATTGGTCCTACAAAATACAAAAAGTCAATGAAGCTGAAATTAAACTTAACACTCTATACAAAACCCAGACTGATATGAACCAGAATTGTGGCCCCCAATTATCCAGCCATCTGCTTACTATAAAAGCATCCCAGCCACACTGGCTAATTTAAACCAGCTTATGTTGCATAACAGGTAGCTGCAGTAATAGTGGAATCAATTAGGATAGTGTTGCTCTTTTATGAAGATTTTTAACCAGCCCTTAATTTATTCAGAAAGCTGTTGATTTTGACTAGGATGCCCGGGTCATTTTAACCAGGAAAAAGTTGGATAATAGATAACTGAGCTGTTGGTCAAATTCAACAGGAACCTTTTTAGAGTGTAGATTTTTAGCAGAAATTTATCTAACGCTACGGATTTTGACAGTTGCGTACAATCCTCATCCACAAATTAAAACTATTGTTGTTCGTACTCCTCTCCTTTCACTTTTATGAAGTCCAGTTCTTTTCAGTCCCATCCACCCTCCGCTCATACGCCACTTACTTTGATTATTTCTCAATTATGAATTCTATAAACATATTGAAAATTATAAATATTAAAAATGGATTTACAGGAAGAATCATTAATAAAAAAGATAAAGTAGGCAAGATGGAATTTCGTAATTTATAATATACCTTTCCGCCGTTCTACAGATATTCGACCCCACTATATATTGCACTTATCTATGTGCAAGATATCGGATGGCTTAAGCATTAAAAAATACCAAGTAATGAATCTGCTTTAAAATAGCTTTGCATGGTAACCCAAATACTTTTAGGGACCCTCGAGTGTCTATCTTAACAATTGGTGTAGTTGGTGCCTGCAATTTGATTTTCAAAATATGCCCTCCATAAATAAGCTACTCTGATTGGTCAATTATGACCAGTGCAGATCAAGGAAATGTAATATGTAGAGTCATGCATTGCACAGAAAGCAGTTCAACTCAGTAGAATATGGCCTTGGCCAATAATTTAACCCATGGAGTTTTGTTTGGGAGGTGCCAGATACAAATAGTTTGCAAATCGGATTAGGTTCCAGAAGTAAACTTAGAATAGTTTTAACAGTCTAGCACGACAAAATCGTCGCTTTGATGCGTGTATCTTGAAAAAAGAAAGTAAAAACATTCCTGTTTAATGGAAAAATTCAGTCACCCGAATTCGAGTTAGAGTACACCGGTATTCTAATTCGTTAATAGCTCTGTTTAAGTCATGAGACGATAATTCGGTTACTGAATTATTCAATAATGCAGACTAACTGCTTAGTTTACCTTTAATATTAAGTATTTTTGTTTGGATATTTCATTGAAGATATTTGTTTAGGAGATAGAAGGAAATTTGTAGGATTAAGTTGCTATTTTCGAATAAATTTGTTGAGGCTGACCTTTCCCTTGTAAGAATTCCACATTTATGGAAAGGAGAGAGAGTCACACTAATTGAATAAAATATTTGTGGGAAACAACTCTTCGAATTTCATTGTTCTAAATACATCAAAACTCTTCAAGTTGACATACGGCTTAGACTTTTGAGAGAAAAATTTTAATATCTGCTGGTTAATTTCATATTAACCTCATACACTTTGGGTTAAAACCTTGCCAAAAAGATCTTGAACGAATCAGATGTCGCAATGAAGGTCACAAACTCGTTTGGTGTGCGCTTAATTACGTTTACAAGCTTAACAATGACCTTAGGATATGTTGTACCAACACAATTTGCCAGAAGGAAAATAAACTTGATGTTTTCCACACAGATGAACACAGTGAGAGTTAATTACATTATTATGTTCATGTCTCTTCGCGGCAGTACCAGCAATCAAAAATGAAGGAAAAATCTCCCTTAAAGTACTTAAATTTTATCAGTGGATTCCCACCAATAGTTCTGTTTCATAGATTTTGAACAGTATTAGTTTTGGTCTTACAGGCTGACTGAGCAGGCGCTATTGCAACTAAAGTGTTTTATCTTCTCTTCTTACTGTCCCAACCATTTATTGCTTCAAGGTCAGATTACATGTCACTAAGGATGAGAGCAATCTCTCTGTGGCTGACCGATTCCATTTCATGAAAGGGATTTTGACATGTTAAACTGAGAATAATAGACTTTTAAATTACCTTGGTATTATACAATGTTTTAGTTTACCACATTTTCATGAAATTTTTCAAAGTATTATTACATTTGTAGTCAACGATGGGCTTTCTACTTGCTTCAAGTATCACGTGACATCACTTTCAATACAATCGACACCTCTGACTTAATAAGGTATTCACCTAAATGTCAAAAAAGCTCATGGGAGAAAACACTTTCTCGAAATTATGGTCGGCGTCATCGTTAAAACTATTACGGTTTATCGATAAAAATCTCTTTTAATAGAGAAATGATGGCGAGCAATTATTGGTTTTGTCTAGGGAACGCTTATTCTCAGTGATACGTGGCGTCTTGAGTACCCGGAAGAAAACGGATATCAATCACCATAGCAACGAAAATTTCATCAAGCGGTGCAAGTTGTGTGACAAAAGTTAGACCTAGACACAAAGAAGATAGGAACAATAAACAAATTAAAACCCATTCTTGTTGTCGGTACATGATTCGTATTTTGCAATTTATTTTCTGTGACTCGAAATAATGACCATTTTATTGTCAAAGGGAAAACGACTTAAATTGAAAGGGGGCTCTTCTATTTCAGACCTACAAAACATCTCCTTATCATGAAAAAAGTGAGAGCAAGGAAGATCAAATTGAAAAGACTACATTGTGCTAATTCGTAAATTAATCGATTAGCTACCTTGACCTGTAGTTTTGGCTGACATTTATTTGATAGGTGTCAGAAGGTTTGTCTTTTTTTGTGCTTTTCAGAGTTTATTCTAGAAGTTTTTTCCATAGATACACCCCTGCTGGCTCTCAAATTTTACAAAAGGAAAAGGGAAAAGCATGGACCAGGTGACAATTTACAAGCCGCATGTAAGAATGTAATAACTTTCCCATCTTCTCGTAAAGGAACAAAATGCCTCTATACCGAATAAGAGAACATTCACTTGAGTAAAATAAACGTTAATGGTGTTTCAGATTGAAGCCCTCATACTATCTTAAATTCAATGAAATGGCTAACAAGAGTTTTCTCCAGTGCCAGTAGCCAACAAGCAATATCATGCCGTGGGCATTTCGGAAAATACAATCATAATTTTCTCAGCTTTAGTATCTTTATTGTACACGGTGGGGATAATGTATAAAAGTAATATCATCCATGAGCAATTCTTTACAATGATGAGTAAGTATAGGACAATTAGAAAGCCATTTGCAATTTGAATAACTTTATTGATCATCAAATTGATATATGATTACCAAAGGGGGAGCTCTGTTCATTGTTTATGCAATTACATTGAGTTTCGCAAGCATTTTCATCTAGTACGCAAATATTTTAATTTTCTGAGACCAACTTTTTTTCTTTTGTCAACAATAGCATAATATCTGTAAAATATTTTCGAAACCTTTACAGTAAAATTATTCTTCACTCTTGGGTAGAAAGAATGTGACCAGACATTGTTTTGTGGAGTACGTGTTCATCGTTTTAGTAAAAATGACGGGAGATGTTTAAAAAGTTACTCAAACTTTAACTGAATGGATGCCACCCGAGATCTCTCTAACCTTATTCTGTGAAAGGAGTATCCTACTTTGTTCATAGTATATAGACAAACTTTGTCAAAGAAGAGGAGAGTGTCTCGTTGTGTAGAAACCGAAAGGGTCAAACAATATATTTAACAAGCCTGGCAGGACTAGACAAGGTCTTATTTGGAATTTTTTCAAATGTTTAAAAATGCCAAAATTTGATAATGTTTTAAAAGGTAAGCTGTAAGGTAAGATGTCTGGAGTACGTTTTCGTTTAGAAGTATGTGTTTTACATAAGACAACTGGGTCTGTTTCTGTGCTCATTAAGTGGCATTATTATTGTTTTGTATCCTCGAACATAAGGCCGGACGGCCGTGATGAACCGTGATTTTTCTGTGTTACTGTAGGACCTAGCCGGTGACAGTCATGTGACGCTAAAACTAGCACAACTTTTGAGCTACTAGCCGTCATAGATAAATGATAACCACTCAGTCATTGTCGCTTACTTGACCTTAAATTGATAACGTCATCACTTCTAGGTGTGCCAAGTTCGTCTATATGACTTTGCATTAAGCAGTATTCCGAGCATACATAAAATATGGAAACATGTAAAAATTTAAGAATGTATTTAGGTTAGCTACTTGTTAGTGGGTAAATCAATTATTCATCATCAATGGGAGACCATGCAAACTCGTGCAAACAGATGGTTCTTAGAAAATAGTGATCCTTATTGACTTTCTTAGTTACCGTATCGTTAATATTTAAATTCCCCTCGGGCAGAATTTTTTTTATTCCCAAACGGATACTTCGTTTTGGTCTGCTTTCGATTATAAAGTTATCCTTTTCAGGTCAACGGAAGCCAGACTACCATTGCACCTTTTTTTCAAAATCATGTTGTTATAATCTATGTGATATAATGCAGGTCTACTACCCTAACAGAGAAGCTATAACAATCAACAGATATATGTGTAGAATATGTGAAGAATTGTAACTGTATTTTTTTTTCTGAAAAAGTGAGTAATGTGTGCGATGGTTAAGTCATAAATATAATTGAACTACTGGAAAACTTATAAAACAGAATTATGGTGTTGCCGCAGAGAAAGATGGCAACTTACATTTAATGTAAGTCGTGTCAGAACTGACCGGAGTTGGAAATATATATATATATATATATATATATATATATATATATATATATATATATATATATATATATATATATATATATCTATATATATATATATATATATATATATATATAGTCGAAAAGTAAATAGTAGTACATTCGATCTTGAATTATATATATAGGTCGAAAAGTAGATAGTAGTACATTCGATCTTGAATTTTTATACCAATCCTAGATAGAGCATAGCCCTTATCAAAGCAGGAAAGGTTCAGAGAAAATACCAGAGAGAAAAATTGAGCCGTACCGAGGGTTTGAACCCGCCATCCTCCGCTTTCCGGGCAGAGTCTGTGACCACTGCACCAGTTCGGCTTGTGATTCACAGAAGTGACAAACAGGCTACAAATGCCTCGTGTGATTCAATTTTCTCTCCTGTTACCATGGTAGTCCCAAGCGGGATGAATAATCAGTAGGTCGAGGTTGGTTCGATCTACTTCGATCTACCAACCTCGACCTACTATATATATATAATATATATATATATTATATATATATATATATATATATATATATATATATATATATATATATATATAGGTCGAAGTACTGCGTTGCATAGGGTAGAAACACAAAGATGTAGAAAACATGGTAAATACTATGCAAAAAGTAGTTTTATTAAATTACGACGTTTCGGGTTTAAACAAGGTAAGAAAACGTACAACTGACAAGGCAAGAAAGATAACACAATTCTTAAGGATACGCTCCACCGAACATGGGAACCAAACAGACCTGGACGTAGACAAAGTGCAATGAACCTAACACGGGCGTAAACAAAATACACACACACGAAAAAAGCCGTCTACCGGGAAGAAAGGGTGGATTAAAGTAAATCGAATTTGGAATTGAGGCCTTTTACCTCCTACGCCTATGTACTTTTATTACAAGGAAAATCTTTTGAAATTTGTTTTTGTTAATCCTTGTTGCAAAGTACGAGATATTTTCAAAATTTGATAACATCCAATAGAATTAGGTTTATATATTTTGTCGGGCACAAATATTGAACCTTGAACTCATGTGTCAATCTCTACAGATCGACTTCAAGTTAAGTTTTGCTTGAATTACTTAAAGGTATATCACATGAAACCCTTCTTTCGTCCTCTTTAATATAATTTTCAAGGTAGCGTCGAGAATTTTACGAAATTTTAGTAATTAGGGACTTGGTCTAGAATGCGGGGACTTTCACGGATCAATACACTTTCACGGATCAAAATTCATCAGAACAACCTATACAAATGTTGAAAATTTTACTTAAAAGCCTCATATCTTAGGCCCACGTTACTCAAAAAAGTGGCTTTTTACATACCTCGTTTCCAGCCTGCGCTCTGTGCCTTGTAATGTCTGAATTTAGGGTTAGATCGCCAGCTTCTGGTGTCTCTTTGCCTGGAGGCGACCAATTTTTCAAGGAGGGTCATTAGAGGATACTCGTCGAGGTCAATTAAATTCTGTTCCTCGTCGGCCGCATCCTCATCAGCTGTGGCATCTACTAGCTCCACGGACTCAACAGACCAGATGATGAATATGCAAAAGGTGACGAATAGGAGAAGAAGTTTTAGTGTCAGATTCATTTTGATTGGTTTCTGAAGAAAGAAAGACACATAAGAACGGGTCACTGATTGGATAACCGTGAACGTACTTATGTAAATGCTGGGAACAAAGCAGAATATATTACTACTCAGGGCCCAGGGGTGTACCGATATATTGAAACAGTCATAAACTTTCGTAGGATATGGGCTTTCACGCAGGCCAATATCAATATACTGAAAATGTTGGTTTTTCCAAAATACCGTCTTTAATGGCTATGTGCTCTTTGCTGAGCAGTATAGGGAACTTGCACCAAAGATCAAAAAGTCAAATTCAGTTGAAGCGCTAGTTGTTCAGTGGTCCTCCAGAATGTGGTTGCATAAGTTGACTTTTGCACGCCTGGAACCTCCCTATAGTATATCTTGAGTTTTAAGGGGTGGGATTAACATGAAAGAAGTCTTGAAAAAACTTTCCATATCAGTCGTATATGACTGTATACAACACCTTTAGGTTCATTACTAAATTTTCTTTCTAGAAAATATTGTAATTACTTTCGTTATCATCCGTATCTAGAGACGGTATACCGATTCTTGATTTCCACAATGCCGGTGAATCGTACTCTAAAGGGAATAACCAGTCGCCCTAAATTTACTGTGACGTATGAATTAGTTGTAGCAAATTTCGACTTAACTCTGTTGCGAGTATCTTTCATTATGTTTCATAACATAAATATGGCATCCTCAAGGTAAAAATAGAGTTTATTTTGCATAAATTTAAAACTTCAATTACAAAATTTTTGCCACTTGATTTCAGCCATTCATGAATCAGGATACCTGGGTATATTACTTAACTTTGGGTATCAGGATACCTGGGTATATTACTTTACTTTGTGTTGTCTGCATTTCCACTTCAATCTTTATTTTAATCCTGTGTAGCTGAGGTATCCCTGAGTATTCTGTACCTGTTCTCTTCATACTTATAAGACAATTTTACACCATCACACTATAAAAAGTAATTAGCATTATTCACTCAGTAATGTGAATTCTACATTGTAAAAACACATGGGTCATTGTGACAAACATATGAGACAGGGGAGAACAAGAGTTGAGTCAAGAATGACCCGAATAAGCTTCACTTGACCTGAATTGGGTTAAAATTTGACTCAAAATATTGGTTCAGATTCTCGTGACCCATGTGATTTTACAATGTAGACATACGGTCAGTTCACAGTTTTTCAAAGATGCCCTCTCCCCAGGGGCGCAAATCCCGGGGGGCAAGGGGGCCTTTGCCCCCTCAAGTAAAAAGTGGGGGGCCAAACCCTAATTTGCCCCCCAAACTTGTGAATAGCAATACTCATTTTTTTCGCCGCTTGGTCACTCTTGACATCCCTTTGATAACAACACATGACAACAATACAATTATAGGCTATAACTGACATAGTATTTGAATGTCTGTCGACCAAGGCCGTATGTAATATCATCTAAAGCTGAAACCCGGCGCAGACGAATCAATTTTCAGTCGAAAACACTTAAGACATGTCTTAGTTATACCTTCACTTCGTTTCCTAATCTAGGCCAGAGCGATCTATCTCTGCATTTTGTGCCCCGGTTCGTGAAGCACATCAGTAGTATTAATTAACTTTGTGCCCTTACTAACCCTTTTGACAAGTGTAAATGTTCTAAAACCCAGGAGCCTTTAAACTAAAAAACTTCCGTTCGAAATAATCTTTCTGCAGCTTCTGAAATACTAAAACCCAGGAGCTTCTGGGGACTTCGCCCCCTGGACCCCCACCGGGGCTTTACCCCTGGACCCCACCCACGAGGGCTTCGCGCTTCGCGCTTGCAGTTTCAAATCAACGCGTACACCATATTCGTTTTCGCCCCCCACTCTCAAACAGAGATTTGCCCCCCTGCCTCTCCCCTTGGCTCCTCCTCCTCCCAGGACGGCATTATCTACACGAGATAACAAAGAAAGGATCCTCCCTGGTGACTCCATAAAATGCAGCTCCCCTGAACAATTTATTAAAGAACAGAGTAACTGGCGGACGCTCTACCCTTGCAAATAGATTAATTTGCCTAAAATACTTTTAAACTGAAAAGTCTCACGTAAGTATTTATTGACAAAGAAAATGTCATTACCATTTTCCATTCAACATTTATGGAGAGATGTTTTGCACTGTCCTGAACTGTATTACAGCAAAGCTTTTTCTTTAGATAAAACTTTATGTATACCATAGTAATTTTGTCCAAGCCAATTTTATGACAGCATTCGCCTTTAAGCAACCTGACCAAAACATTTTACTTAAAAAAAATGCACCTCTCTTCAAAAATTCAATATTGCAAAAGGAACATATTTAATTTGACACTTCGGTTAAAACAATATATTTATACTACGTGACAACTCAAGGCTGCTGTTACTTAAGATTGAAGCCATTTACTAATGCACTAAAAATATTGCTTGTAATTAGAGTGTTGATAATTCCCCGTCACGTATCGGACACCTTTTGGGACAGCAATATTAAAATTTGATACTCCGGTCCTCAATTTCACATAAACAAAGTTTAAGTTAGCAAAGACTTCTGTTTACTGCGTTATGAACTCACCTAGTGTCTACGAGGTTTCATTAAGCTGGCTAGGGTTACTAGATTAAAACACATTTCTAAAACGAAAAAGAATCAATGCACATTAAATTTTGTGGTATGATTGAATCATAAGTTTTAACAAATTTTGATTTAACCATTAACGTATGTTTGTATAAACACCAAAATTATTTTAGGTATTCTGTTTCTTTTCTTAAATGATTTTGGAGTCGTTACGTTCGAAGATGAAGTTATTTCAAAATCTGAAATTTAGTAAACAAATGTTTTACAGTAGACATAGTGTTAATTATATTCTGTATATTCAATTTAATTTATTCATCTAACACCTTCCATACACAGTTCAAGTTTCAGTCTAATTTGATCGATCTGCATCGAACCGGAATTACGTCAAACAATCGACTAGGTTTGGTCAAAGGTTTGACTAAATTTTCAAGAGTGAAAAAAGTGAAAAAAATGCACGAATCTGGTTAATTTTTTTACAAAGTGTTGTTAAACAATTTACCATATTCCGGTTTGATACCGGATGGACCACGCTGTTCGTAGCGTGCTTTAATAGTTTAAGATCGCTGTGACTTACATTTTCAGTCATATAACTTCCTGTGTCCTTATTACACAAAGCAACGTATCATGAGTTCATTGCTTCACATGACAGAGTTTTAATCCTTTTTGATTTCTTTTCTGAGAGAGCTCTTGACTCCTTTCGTTAGTGAGATCCGAGAAAACACTCAATCAACCTCCTCTTGGTGCTTGGCCAGCTCAACCTATTTCTAAATTCTTTGATATGATTATTGCCCCTTTGGGAGCCGCCAATCACACTTAGAATGTGGAGAGAATCATTAAAAATGTGATTGCCTACGTTTAAGACAAGAGATCCACCCTTATTTGCATGCTTTACTGCCGAGTATTCATTATGCATTGTGCCTAAGTTGTCACGGTAACACAGTTAAAATATCGGTGCCGTAACTTTATAACTGGTTTAAGTACACAACATGATTATTTCTCCATGACAAATCCAATGACCAGAACAGTCGCAGAGAAGTCAAATGAAAGGAATGTCGGCAAATATGGAAAACATCGTCGTAAGAATTCAAAAATATTGAGATGAGCAAATAAACACATAAAGAATTCAAGAATATTGAGATGAGCAAATAAACACATTTACAGAGGTAAATCAACCTTACTTAAGAGAAATTTAAAACTAAGTCCTTATCAAAGAGGGACAGAGGACCCTCTCCTCTCTTAGATAAATGTTCACCCGACAGGAAACTACTTTTTGCATACGTCAGCTTTGGTTACAAATGGAATTTCAAAGGCTTCGATTATACCGGTGTCGTCTTTAAGTACCGTAAAATCCTAACAAAATTGCGGTTACCGTAATATGCATAAGCATCGGTTGCATTGTTCTGTAAGATTTCACCCAGACGGCCTTTATTAATCAATTCATGCTCTTCCTTTGGAGGTTGGTGAATATTTGTCATTTAAAAATCAATGGAAAAAGAGGATCATCTTGATCGAAAATTGGTTCATTGACAGACTAAGTTGTAAGTGGAAGTCGAATTCTCTTGTTAACATTTAGCCTGAAATGAGACTTCCATTTTGGGGGAGCGCTTCATGTATTTGCAAGAGTCCGATGCAAAAATAAGATAACATTAAATACCAAAATAAAATCTACTACATAGGCTTATGTTCTACGATATTTATACGTACATCACTCTGAAAACGGTCTGTTCAAATTTGAACCGACCGGGGTCGGAGAGGCAACTAACCAAAATCTGTTCAGAAACTTGACTAGATTCGGTTCAAAGTTAAACCAATTCGGTTCAATTTTGAACAAAATCTAGTCAAATATTTGAACAGATTTCGGTTAGTTGCCCCTCCGACCCGACCGTTATTAGAGTGATGTTGTTGGAGTATCTCCTGTAAAGGTTTTTATTGCTAGTGTTAAAGGAAGGGGGCTTGCTATCGTCCATAGATGAATAAGGTGGGGGTCCGGGGGTACCACCTTCCACGAAAAAGGAAAGTCGAATTCAGGGCAAAGATGTGGGTTAAGAGGTATTGGCACTATACTTTCACGGCAAAATTCACGTCATGTTTGCCAATATAAGGAAATGTTTAAGGCAAACATCCTCTGAACCCCCTGTGAAATGTCTTCTTTTACGCCCATGTCACCCTCCGATACTTTGGTAATATTTTTACATACAGAAAATAAGATCATTTAGGTTGATCAAAGTGTCGTAGTACACCCCACCCCCTTATCTCCTTTTTTCTCTCCCCCTCGAAAAACTTGATATAAATTGAAAATAAAGCTGTGTTGCAGAAGCAGGCCATTGCGACCTACTCGCGTATAACGAAGCTATACCTTTGACATTTACTAAAGCAAATTAATCAAAGGACTACAGGGAGCGTCGCTATCGAGTCTTCTCAAGCGAACAATATCGTTCTCACACACGGATAAGAAGATACTCGGAGGAGAATCGGTTCAAGTGATTCCCTGCTTCGTATTTCATTAAGAGTAATTTTTCACGCCTAAAGCATAAAGTAACAACATTGGAATGAAACTCTTCTTCATTTGACGAGGGTAGGTTTATCTTTCTACTCTTAAGCACAAGAAAAATGCAATAAAGTATCGTTTAACCTACATTTCGTGCCCGGATACATTGCATGGCAATCTTTTGCTCATTACAGGACTACATGAATCAACAAATTGTTACAGCAACAAATATAGGACCTATGACACCTACCAAAATATTGAAAGTAAACTGCATAGGGGCATGCAGAAAGCTGAGCAGAATTTTTGTGCAAAAGATTTTGTTATTGATCATGTTTAGTGCAAAGTCATCAATGGGTTGCTTACTTGCTGCCCACAAATTTATTTTCAAAAATCTGCTAACTCTTAATACAGATCTTAGCTTATTTCTCTGACAAGTATTTTTGATTTTGTTTCTATGTAGAACATTGAATATTGAAGGTAAACAAAGAAGTTTTACTGCATGGATTTAACAAATAAGTAACAAACATAATGTAACATGATTTGGGTACACTAATGCAATTTCGGGGTACTGTATTTTCCCTTTAAGAGCGCCTGGTAAAGTCATAAAGTCCTGCAGAGATTGCAGCATGACGACCATCCAAGGTTTTGAAAGAGTGAAAATTGTCAGTTTTTGACGGGTGCATGTATCTTTGTAAACTGACATGGATGGTATTTGCAAAGATTGAAGGATTTTCTGTCCAGGAATAAAACATACTCTGCAGTAAAATGTATCAGATCGCAATGTTTCTGGAATCATGGTGCTGCTACACACGAGATAATTACTTCATTCTGTTACAGGTATCAGATCTAAAGGTTCCTGAAACCCTGAAATTAACACATCGGAGGGCGTAATTCCGGTGCACCACAGTACCAAGTATCAGATTTAATGGTTTTCTGAAATCATCGAGTTACTTTAACCGCGGTATAGTCCACACTGTAACATACACTACAGTTACAACTAGCTGAACTAATGCAATCAGAAATCACAAAGTTGCCTCATCCGAAGTAGTTTCTCCATACTGTAACAGTTAACGACAGTTACAAACATCAAATCTAAAATGGTACCTGAATTTACGGAGTTACTATATCCGGGGTAGTAACCCCATACTGTAACATGCACTACATGTACAAATATCAGGACTAATGTTTCCTAGTATCATTGAGTTGCGGTTCCTGAAATTGTGGAGTTCCTATATCGGGGTAGTAACTCCTTATTGTAATTGTGTACACTGCCACAGTCATTTGTCGACTCCCTGATGTCATGAAGGTATTACATCCGAACTTATATACTGAAACTGTAGTAAAATAAGGTTCAATTTCATATCACAAAGATTTCCTTGACGTGTTGCCCTAATGCCTAGAACAAAAATAAACTCCAAGTACACCTTAATATCATACACAATGCTCACAATATATATATATATATATATATATATATATATATATATATATATAAAGAATTATGATCTCAAAAGAGGTGTTAAGTCAAAAAGAATGTCATTGAATGTTAAAATAACTAACTTAGTCATTTCACATGCCTGGTAGGTATGAGGGATTCATGAAAGATCGATACTGCTTATATGTTTAACATCCGTTTTTGCTACGTGATTGGCGTAAACGATTTTCAATTTAGAGTAGGGAAAAAGTGCAATCACAAGATTTTAAAAAAGTTATCGTTACCCTGTCCCTAAGAATCTCGTCATTGTCTGAAAGAGAAACATTGGAAGAGCCTTGACATTAAAAGATAACTATATTCTTGAAAGTTTTTATCGCTTTGGTTGTAACAAAGAACCTGGTATTGCGTACCCTGGAATGAAAGTTGAGATTTCATTGGCTTGTTATCTGATATCACTGGTTTCCTCTTGCAAGGAAAGTATAATGACCTAATGCATATTGATCAGCGAGGGCTTTGGTCGATGTTTGCATTGTTTGTATTTCGGGGAAAATTAATTTTTAAACGTTTTGGTTGCCATGGTTTTCTGACAGATAATGACCGTAGATGTTGGTGACCAAACAGATCAATAGCTAAACTTTATCAATTACACGAAAACTAGAGAAAATTGTGAAGATTGCATTTCCCTGTATAGATTGTTGGCTACTTGAACATACAAGATCGTTTTACAACGTTTCTTTACAAAGAGATCATATTTGCTAAAAAAAAAGCACACTTGAAGAAAATGTTGTTTTGCCAAGTAAGCGTTTACAGAAAAAGCAAGTTTGGTAGCCCTAACCTTTAGTTATCTTAACTTATCAAAGATGATTCTTAATATAAAGCAATACCAAAGAATGTCTAATAATGTACTGTCATATGAATTGTGTTCTTTGCGCGAAAAATATGATTATGGAATAGTTCATCTTTATACCACTGTAACGATTTAAGTGTTTTCCTACACTCTAAAGACGTCCTGTTCAAATTGAACCAAAAACGGATCAAATGGCACTGAACTGAAAGAGGATCAAAACTTTGACTAGTTTTGGTTCGATATAACCATTTTCGATTCAAACTGAACCAAATCTAGTAACATATTTGAACAGATTTCTGTTCAGTGCCCATTTGATCGAAATTGCTTCAAATTTGAACCGCAAGTTTTTAGTTTTTAGTTTCCCACTGGCTTCATCTGCTCATTATTGCACATACTTCTGCATTGTTTCTTACATTTTCACCCTATACTTCATGTCGTCTAATCAATTATACAACGATTGAGGTGTGACGAAACCCACGATTGTGCCCTACTAACCTTTACTTAGTTATTTATCTATCACCTTCATATGTGAGAAATTTTGAAGCCATAGCACACCCAGATATCCTGTGATAAATGCATTTCCACATTCATGAGTGAGGCAAAAACTATTTTCCATTATAACCCAGTCTTGCTACGCCAACCTCAAAACAGAGATATGTTAAGCCAGCTTTAATTAACGCGATCATAAAACAACCATGTCTGGAAGTGCGCGCAGATAATATGGTCGTTTTTTTATATTTCATTGATGTATTTTGATACCTTTCCATCCAAAGTCTCAGCTACCAGTGACTATGACTTCCAAAGCCCAAAGACTTCATCCCCAGCCCCCCCCCCCCCCTCTTCTAATTGAAAATAGCATGAAGAAATAATATTCTGTGCAACATTTTTATCATCAACTTATTTCTGTTGACACAACGTTTTTGCTTCCCTCCGGAACAAGTTCTTTTTTATGAAGATAGAAATCAGATTCCAACTGAGATACTAATAACGCCGGTAACATAGATTTAAAAGGTCAAAGGTCGAAAATATGAAATATGATTGTAAGTTGATTTTGCCTTTTGGAGGGCGTCAGAACGCTATTTTCTCGGTTTCTATGGTGGCCACCCTGTTTATTTTCTTTCCAATAATTTGTCGCAACTTACAAGCTGCTCATAGGTGAACACTTAAGATATAAAATTTTGAGAAAGGTAACCCTTATGTTAAAGTCACTGACGCATTAAGCGTGGGAAGGGCAATGTGATTCTGCGGCATATGCTTACATATAACGCAACACTAAAAACATGCCAACCATTAATTACAGAGCAAAATTGAAAACTTAGTCCTGTGGTTCTCAGGAACCGTTAGATAAACTATAAAGATTTGACTGAAATTGTAAATCAGATATGTAAGTTGTTGGTCAGACAACTGAGGGGTTCAAAAATTACTTCCGATACTTTGAATCTCTAAAAGGTTTTAGTAAGAAGTAATGCTTGCTTCCCGAAATTAATCAGTGCAACTCCTGGGTTGATCTACCGCACTGCCGGCAGGTACATTTTTATTTAATTGTCAGCAATCTAAGATATGCGCTTACAGCATGTAGGTTCCATGACATTTGATCCTTTACAAAAGGTGCTTGTGAAACAAATACCCAACTCGACTTCTTGCCTTTACGACAGAGAGTGGCAGGTAACGTGATCCTATGTCAAAACTTATTAAGTGTCGTACAACTTAGAGAATGGCATCGAGGAATGAGGTCAAATGAACCATCCAGTCCAGATAAATCTATTCACTTTCTCTCTGTTTGCTAAGAATTCGATAGCTCATGACGTTAATGGACAAATGTCTGACTGGAAATCCTTGTAAAGGGAAAAAGGAAATTTCCATCTTTCACTCTATGTAATGTTCTGTCACTACCCTACGCCCTAGAAATGGTTTATGACAAGGCAAAATGATAACGAAAAATATCCTCTACGTTCCACATGTTCTTCTTTTTTATTTTTTGTTGTATTTTTTTTTTTATATTTTGTCGAAAATTAAGCTGTGCTGGTTATTTTTCATTTTTCTCTTATTTTATTTTGCACTGTCTAACTTTTACTCCCACATTGATTTTATATGCATCACCTGTTCTTAGAAATAGGAGCAGTTGAACTGGAGAGAGACTGAACTCAGCCCCATGGTGGTTGGGAGCTTATTTCATAACATTTGTCATTAAACGCACTAGATTACAGAAAATATCACAAAAATACAAATTTATCATCACAGTCCCACATATCTGTCATGAACTGGGTTCCAGTGGGGAAAAATTTCTGTGTCAAGCGTTTTACGCAATCACGTCACTACACTTCTGTGTCTATCATGCATCGGCAGTGTAATAAGAAAGGACGTATAATCAGGATTCTTAAGGGGACTGCTTCACATCGCTGCTTCCCGTAAAGCTGCCTTCGCATAGGCTAATTGTTAAAGTACCGATCAAAATTCTGCATATGTATATATATTTATATATATTTATATATATATATATGTATATATATATTTATATATATATATATATATATATATATTTATATCTATATATATGTATATATATATATATATATATTTACATATTTACCCACCAATCCTCCAACATAAAACTATACTTAATTTTAATACTGTCTTCCGATAAGTACAAAACGATGAACTGCGAAGAGTTTTTTAAAAGAAATCTCAATCCTTATTTGACTGACTGATTTGGAGCATTTTAAGTGGGCCATTTAAAACTGAACTAGTCTTGGGTTCCAGCCTATGACGTTCTTGGCCATCTGTCCATAAATAGGTACTTCATCTCAATTGACTTTAAACCACACAGACAATAACATGTGACGTAACTTGGCGTAATGGAGCTGCTAGAAACTGTCACATATTACAAGAAGTTGACAGGATATGATGTAAAAGTTTTTAAACTTTGTCAGGTTATTATTGACCATTTGGGGTACTAAATGATGGTATTAAACATTATTTTACCCTAAACACGAGTTCGTCATGACTAACATGCGGCCATTTACAGTACATTATTAACTGTTTGTCCTATTGATTCATGCCTGATAATCTTTACTTATTTTATTCTTCAATTTTGGTTTTATTCATGATAAACAATTCACTCTAAAATTGCAAGTATGTGATCACACCTGACAGCAGAAAGTGCCAAATTTATTGCAATATGTAAACACTTTTGAGCAACTGCAGTTCAATGTATCACCTAAACCAATAAAAGGCGCACCAAAAAACTCACTTTTGCATAATTGACTGTCTTAAATGAATTTGCTAAAATAAAATAAACGTGAAAAATATAAAGAAAAATATAAAATCCTTCTAACAGCTTACTTTACACTGTCTTCCTTTTACTAACATTGAACACAAATTTTTGTATATTCATACAATATCGCACTTCACTCTTAGTGATTGCAGCATTAGGCTAGGAAAGAAAGTTCCATTACTGAGCAATGTACTTTATTCACGCGATATCAGAACCTGTTTGATTGCAACATACCGATCACTGCTTGTGGGCAGGTGTATTATAGGTATGTTTGTAAATCACGACCACAGAAAAACAGTTTTCAGGTTAAGAATATTTGGTGGTAAGCATGTCCAGTAATAAGTGAGACGCGTCATAAAGTGACGTCGGTACAAAACCTTCAGATAAGGAACACTCATCACTTAGTTAGCCGGTAGCCCTATGATTCACTTTAAAATTCGATCAGCTCACAATTTTTAATCTAACGTAATTCGGTAACACCCCCTCCCCGGAAATGGGATGGGCAAAGACCAGACTTTATTTACATTTGGAAAGCAAGACAAGGATATCAACGATTTTGAAGAAGCTGACAATGATCAGAAATTTGTCTTCAGTTTCACTCTATAATCCCATTTTACGATCAATGAGCGTTCCCTAAAAGTCTGAACAAGTTTTCCATTTCTTACAGACTATAAAAGGAGACCAGTTTTTCACTCATCTAAGTACACTTACGGCAAGAATTCTAGCTCCATCAAATTACAGTTGTAACATTAGCCCACTCATTTAGCACACTCTAAAGAAAGTTGACACATCGTTGTTAAGCAGGGCAATTAATTTTGCTCAAACGCTTCTTTTCAAATCTTTTCCTCTATCTCAATTTCTCAATCTAATCCGACAAAGTATTTTACCCTCTTAATTGATTCCGACAGAGATGTTTGTCTTAAAAACACCTCAATTACCCTAATAAAATTAACATGCTAATTGTCTGACAGATGTTTCCCGCGAAATGTTGTACGTAAATGCAATCTTCTTGGTGGCTTTTATGTGCTAGTTGGTCTTGGAAATGCCAGCAGTTGTGAAGTAAGTATTTGATAGGTGAGTTCCTCCTGCAACATAAACCTGTGGGTTTTTGATTTGTTTCGGCAAAGGCAACGAAAAATTTGAAAAATATTATCTAAGTCATTGATAAGATAAAACTGAATGGTGAGTGCATTGTCTTAGGTAATTTACATAACTAATAAGCTTACCGGATGATTATATGATTCCAGTGTTAAGGAACTTTCTTCACTCTTATTTGGGGTTGGGAAGTTTAAATTACTACCGTGGACCATTTTACTAACCTAAGTTTATTATTTTAGACGTCTTCTTCTGAAAGCATAAACCATGACCTTTCCTCCAGTGGAAAACGTTGGAAACATTAAATGAAACTAAGAAATTTGTCTGAATGGTATATTTTAATTGGGAAACTAAGTCTTGAATAATATCCTCAGAAATGTGACGTTTATGTAGCCGTTGTGACGGAAAAAACATTTCATATGTTGCTATCATTAAGATAATCTTATTTCGCTTTCATACGCAAACATTAAATTTAAGAGACACTTCCACCGTAAAAGTTTGCAGCCCATTATACAAAGACATACCAGACTCTACACGAAAAGACTATCGCTACACTCACTTAGCTTCATTACCACTTTATTTTTTTACAAATATAGCCTAGTTGTTAGTGCATATGTCAGTTCTGTTTACGGGGTCCTAAACGAGGACAGTCTTCAGTTTGTACACTTATGGTCAAGACGTCCTCGGTATGAAAGCTATGATGTACGCCATTCGCGGACTTGCTATAAATTAGTCACAAGTAAATGTCGGAATATTTAAGACATGTGCTACCTGTCAGTCTGTGTGAACTTTAGACGTATACACCAGATACAATCAAACATTTAACTCACTACCTGCCGATGTATAGATTAAGATTTAAGACCGCCCGATCTATACATCAGTGTCCAATACGAACTTAGGTGGTCGGAATTCAGTCACTAGTGTTATTTTCCTTGTAAGTTGATAAGCCGTGTTTATATTACACAGGTGAACAAACCATACGTCGATCTCCGTAGCAAAAAGGACGGAAATGAAAAAGTATGGATCTGATTTGAGATTAGGACAAAATCAGAATAACATTTGATATTACAGGAACAATATTCTTTAGAAAACCTTTCGGGCTATAATTCAGCGCAAACGAAGGTGAGCGAAAGGAGCGAAATCCTTGTATTTCCAAAACGCATGTTGCAAAGTATTGGAAAATTAATTAACTATTGAATGGGGCAAATGAAATTGTTCGTTTTAAGATGCAAATCAAGTCCTTAGTGTGACAAAAGAATTTTGTAACGGGTAGCTTCCTTTTGCGTTGTGGCAATCAACGACGGTATTTAAGGGGGAGGGGCACATATTCTCCACCAAAGAATTACCTGAAGGAGACGCAGTACCTTCCGCATACCGGAAGTTATTAGAAGGAATATTTTGCTGGTATGCTTAGTTAACTTTGACATCACTTAGCGATCACAGAGAATGCAAGGCTAACGCAAATACTCTATTTAAATACATGTTTACTTGTACGCGCATAACCATGAGTAAGTATACAAATACGTTTACATCGACGTAGGCGTATGTAAAAATAATTTAAATTTGTAAGCAAACGTTTATGCTAACGTAAACACCACCAGTCTCTTCCTCAAAATGCATGTCGGTTTAGTAAAACCGACATATCGGATCCCTCCTTCCACAAGAAACTGTCAATTGGTTCAATCAGTTGACATCAAAAAAGAACTTTCTCACAAAAGAGCAAAATAGATACTGGACAACAACTCATTTTGAATATATGGGGAAATCCTGTGTAAAAGAATACATTTAAGAAACATTTATTCTCTCAGTAATAAAAAGTTTTTACCCACAGCTTATGTCGCAAACAGTTTCGTAAGTAATAGATAACTAGACCTTAAAGCTATCTTCAAACTTAAATCTTCCCTCCCCGATGTAGGTTGAAACATTGCAACAGTGATCACTGTGATCGTGTGAAGTAATAGTAAACTTTAGTTTTAATTTTAAGGTTTATTTAAAAGAATACACATACACTGGCTTCTGGTCTAAATTAGATAATTAACAGTGTTTAAAGTGTAACTGTCCTAGAGTCAACTAAAGTTTTACTGTAGATATTTTAGGCGTGGCAGGATAATCCCCTCGGACCTTGTCTACCTGCACACCTTCTCCCCTGACAACCCCCCTCCCTGAAACAGTTCGCCCCGGACAATTCCTACCTGAATTATTACCAACCCGGACAATTTGGCCTCGAACAATTGCCATGACAATAACCCCTTAGACAACTTCCCCACCACAAATTGGAATCGTCCGGGTGGGCATTGTCCGGGTTGGTATTGTCCTGGTGGGCATTGTCCTGGCGGGCATTGTCCGAGGCGAATTGTCCCTGAAGTAGTTGTTCCGGAACCATTTCAGTATGGTTCGATAATCCTCTACAAAGAAGGAGAGAAATTGTGACCTCGTCTATATTGTTGTGACGTCATTGTTCCTACACGAGCAGAATCTGGAAAACCCTGTTTAAACTCTAACTAATGATTTGCTGGCTCCATATACTGTTAAGCAGCAATTTTGAAAGAAAAACAAGATTACTTTGCTCTAAATACAGTTTACAAAAACAATGATGACTTTTACTTGAGAAACCATTCTTTATTTCCAACGTTAACAGAAATGTGATATACGATGATCACTGGGGACTAAAACTGGGTTGTCCTGTAACGTTTGCGAGGTTGAAGGTGCTCGCGAATGTTGGTTTAGGCCATCTTTTACAATGAAAGGATATCTTCAAAATTTGCCTTAAAATAGCGAATCCAGTAACCTCTCTTCCTTTGCAAATCATCCAACTTTCATAGTTATAAAATCAGCAAAGCGTTACATTACCGCCAAAGGCAATTAGATCGCTCAAATCTCACACGTACCAACAGTTTGAAAAGCAGCTTTATGATATTATTTATAATTCAGTCAATATAGGATGTTACGCTCCAAGAGTCGTTAGAAATACTACCGGCAAACTGGGATTTCGATTCCAGATTTTGAAGTAATTTCTCCTAGGAGCGTACACCTTGGCCTAAATTGTCCTACAAAGGGGAATGAATATTTCCACAACCATACATGACCGACTCTTGAGCACGTATTCAGAGATTAACAAGGTACCATGCCGAATGAGTTAAGGCTATATCATTAAAGAAATCAGTTGCAGAAATCAGAGCCGGTTTGAAGGTTAAATTGCTGAAAATTTATGTAGATATTTTTCCAAATGTAATCTTCGATGTTCCCATCTCTGTTATTCTTTACGTAAAATAAAAAACATGACGGATATGGATTCGTTAGTAATCGCTTCAACCATACTGATGTAAGTAATCTAACAGAGCAGGATTGAACGAACTGGTTTGAAACCGTCGTCGATTCCATTTGCAATCCGATTAACTTACTTTCAAAATTGGCATCTTCTTAAATGGTATTTTCGTACAGTCTGAGAGCTATTTAGTATTTGTTGTGTAACTACAAAGATTATCGTGGGGTAACGACAAAAAGTTCCGGTAGTAATCTTTTAAAGAGCTTTAAGTAGAGGAATTTGCTTTCTAGAAGACTGAAAATGAATCGTGATACTCTTTCGCTCAAAAGTAATATTTTTAAATTCTCTGCATATCTTTAAGGATTAGACTAACTTTTTTCAACCAAACAATTTTCCTAGACGTTGACACCATATTCTGCTTTGGTGATAGCACTTGAACTGGGGAAATTCTTTTCTTTTTGACTATCGACCATTAACAATTTACAATAAATTCAAGTTAAAACAGTTCGGTGAGAGCAAATTTAAAATACAACACAATGTAAAATTATAAACGAACGTTATAGAAATGATTGCAGATATATTTCATAATATGGAACTAGCCTGATATCACATGCTCAGTCACAAGCATACACGCCTTACTATAGTCATGAGGACAATGATGATGCCTTTTCGTGGCTGTACTATGAACCATTTTTGCATTTTACATTAACGCCAGTGTGCGGTATAGACGAAAGTGTTATTTTAGCATTATTTTGCTATACATGTTTTGAAGTATGTTGTAAATGAATATGTTTATTTTAATGGTTGCTATAGTCTAAGCTACCATTAGTTTAGTGTTGGCGTTGTTATTTGTAATTTTTTCTTGTTACTGTTTTTACTGAAAATGCATATTATTAAGATGTTTGGTCTCCTGTGGTGCTTGTGTGTCGTAACTGCCGTTGTTACAACTCCAGTAGTTGTGTTTTATAAGACGTCGTTCTAGTTTCAGTTAAATTCATTTGTGTGTCTTGTTCAATGTTTATAAACCTATTTTTATCGATGCCATTAAAACCATTGATACCGTTATAACAACAGACTTTGCATTGATTTTTCAGCAAAGAAAGAATTCTACAACAAACCCTAATTAAGCTTGGCAGGGAATTAAGCTGCTCTGTTCCCCACTGTTGAAAAGCATATTGAAACCAGTATGTACTCGGATGGCAATAAAAATACAACGTATTCTCTGCAGAGCAGGACATGGCCTGGTAATTCTAGTTTGACCTTCTTTCCTTTAAATCAACTTCCACACACAGTGCCACCTCAGCGAACCAGATTGATTTAATCTGAGCTCCGTATGTTTAATAAGAATCCAACCATTGTTCTGATCAGAATATTCCTCCAAAAGTGAAAATTTTCTAAATTAATTCGCCTCGTTAAAATTTCAGCCGTAGTAGAAGGTGGTGAAAATGTATTCCCAAAGGTCAGCACAATATACCACGCTTATTTGTCTTCTTTACAAGTATGGGGTGTTATCTTGTTATTCATATTTTCAATCAATGTGTTTATTTCAGAAATCACCAAATTGAATAGTAAGTGTTATTTAAGCTCTCAAAAGGTTACACTGGATACAAAAAGATATGATCCCAGTAGTCACTGAGTACTGTACTCACCCTTGCGACGCCTCCTCTGAAGGAAAGAGTTGTAGCTGTATCCAAGCTACTAATTTCAAAGGGGGTAGTGAATAATTGCTTTGACGAAATGAAATATTACCGTACCAATCCGTACGAGCTAACCACAACCACAGTTTCCATATCTTCATATAGTGTGGGCGCATCATGTGGGAGAAAACTATTACCATGTGGCGTCTTCCTTCTCGTGGCCATGGGATAGTTTTTTCATTATAGATTTTAATTTATTCATTAGCTGATACTGGATCAATTGATCAGCAGCAAGGTTTATCCAGCATTGTAGTTATGTAAATCCACCTATGACGACAGTAATGTATTTACCATGGTGACATAGCTTTCGACGTAACAAACTACTATAAAGATTTTCCAACGTATTGCCTTTCATGGAAGTTTACTTTTATAGTTTATATTCTGACATTATCACCAAGAAAATTCATACATTTTGCAACTTAAATTTCATTTGATTACATGTTGTGCACATTAACGCACGTCGACTTAAACTTATAGTAATATACATTTCAAACTAATGATGTTTCATCTGGTACATTTGATGTGTCTGATTATTTTCTAAGGGGGAGTAACTGCAATTTCGTATTTACTTTGTTGCTATTTAAGTTTCTCTGGTCTCTTTCTTTAGGCAGGAACCTGTGCCGGCTCTGCAATCACCAAATGTCCTTAAGATGTAAAATTATTCACAAATAAATTCCTAGAGTCTACAACAAAAGACACTAACCCAGTGGGGTAGCTCCTCATGGTGCAATTACTCTGTTGTCTGTAGGCTTCTGGGAGCAGCATCCCAGTTAGCTACATTATGAAAAGTTGAAGGTCTTCTTGTCAAGAGGCAATGAAGCGAGAATCGTACAATATGTCAAACAGCTGTATTCGACGATGACAATGTTCCTAATATCGATGTCTGGTGTATTTCTCTTTATGTGATTACTTTTGAACGGTTTTCTTAATTCCCTTCCACGGAATATCACCTACGCAGGCGTTAAGACATTTCCCAAAATTTCCGCCAGCGACGGCCTTCTACTATGAAACATCTACCACGTCCAATCTCGTGTATCTTTGATAGTGAGAAAATGCCATATGGTTCTTTTTCTCATTTCATCTTCTTAAAATACCTACATTTTGCAAGGTTTTTTTTTTTTGAAATGGAGAGTTATGCAAATAAACTCATAAGAAGTGGCTTAACAAGTAAAGAAACGGATAAAAAAACTGGACTTTTGACCAAGTGAAGAATGAGTTATTTTAAATTTTAGAGATCATGGATCTGCTGACACCCCAAGCTTATTATTTGTTACCCATTAGAATCCGTAAATTATGAGAAACACGGCAAGTAATGACCTTCGATATTATCGTTGATTTATGATGCTCTTTACTTGACCGTATCACCACTGTCATTTCTAGCTCTTCATCATTTTCAGAAGGATATCAATAGTAACTATAAACAGAAGTTAATCTTTTAAAGGCTTGTTATGAAGTATAAAAGCATTAACCTTTCATCAGAAAATATTACTTTAAGGCCATCAATATCAATTCCTTGATTATTGAATATTTTATGACGTTGTCACGAACCTCCCTCATGTAACTGACTAGCTATCATACAAGTTTTAAATGAGATCATTTCGTTAGTCCTCATTTTTGAGGAAACAATAGCTTCTACAATGATAAGGACATAGCCTGCATAGTAATAAAGAAAAATTTGCTAATCAATGCAAATAAACGAAACGTTCCAAGGAAGCCCTTTTCAGTAAAATCCATATAACACAATTGCCTCAGAAAGTAAAACACGAAAGTAGGTTCAAATCAATAAAGTTAATCAGAGTAAGACTGGAGGCCATGGCGTCATCATGTTTACTTTATCTTGATTTAATTCACAACATGATAAAAATGATACATCTTCATATATAATTAATTACGATATAATGTACGACTAAGAAAGCCAGAAAACATGTACAAAGGTAAACACGAAGCAGGAAATGTAGAAATGACATAAGATCTTAATGTTCGGAGATGAAATTGTTAACTTCAAAGAAAACATATAAATATTAAGATGGTAAACATTTCCTTTTTGCTTTTGGTTGCAGAAATCTTGAGACGATATTTTGCTGTCTGTCACAATCGCGTGTGTCCTATTTAATGGATGATCTATTTAACAGTCTGTTTGATACAATGGAAATCTATGTTTCTTTCTACTTATGCTGTAAAACTCTTGTATACTTGTTTCAGACTAAACTAGCTCGCAAATCAGCAAACCTGACACAGATAGATTTAGGGAGTGATGAGACCAATGGTTGGGATGTCAACTGCAATATCTTTCTCTTCTTGTCCTTCAAACCTTACTATGGTTACGACTTCACAAAGTGTACATGAAAAGATAATGCTGAAAAAAACAAAAACTCACAGGAAGAAGCTTTTATTTCTCTCACTCAATTAGTCTTTAAAGCACAGATCACATGGGTCCCTGGAGAACATTTCCTCCTCTTACGAGATGGTTTTCAAATCCTATTAATAATACGCCCTTGCGAAAGTCTCCTGGACGTGTTGGGGATGTCTATTTCCTGAGTGATTCTGATTCACTAAAAATCTGGGCGGTTGATTAAGAAGGGCCACACGGGGTAGATTAATCTTAAAGTGTAATGGGCTGAGAATAGGGTGGAAAGTTTCAGTGTGCTCCCCCATCATCAATTTCCTATCCCCTTTGCCTTAGAAAAGATTGTTAGGTAACTTCAGTGCATTTCTGGTTGCCACGTTTAATTAAGGTCAAAGCCTATGCGCATTGAATGACAATGGTAAGTGCACAAGGCATACAATAAAACAACAATCTATGGTCAAAATGTCCACAAAACAGAAAGACGGGGCACCTGTGCGTCGATGTGAATGACGTTTGACAGTGATATTCAGGGCGTTAATAAATGCCCTGCTGGTGATCAAAGTTCATGCGCAATAGGTGCCTAGACGACACACGCGCGCACACAATTCCAAACAGGGGGATGCACTTCTCATTAACTTGGATGGCGAATATGTACAGGGTGCAGCCCTAGCGGTGATGATGATACTTTATAAGCTTTATTTTGACGGCACTTGAAAACAAAATCTCCATACGTCGTACCCATGTGAAAATCGTCACATTTAGACAGACAGTGTATTGAACATTTTAAAGGTGCAGTAAATACTATTGTGTAAAACTACACATAACTGATCCAGGCTGCTGAAAGTACAAGATTACACTCCTCTAACGTGATTTTTGTTGGGGGGAGGGGTATTGACAAGCTCGTCCATGCGCTTTCGATAAGTAACGTGTCTTCTTTTCATGTAATGTACTGTATTTTAGACCAAATAGGTTTGCTTATGAGACAGCGAACTGATCCCCAGTGTTCATATTGCACGGGCCCTAGCAACTGCTACCTCTCTCTTGGTCCCGACATTCGAGAGATCAGAAAACAAGACCAACAGCCTCTTGTTCGCTTCCAAAATGACGAAAAAGAAAAACACTTTATACATTAATTGCAAATGTTGCTTTCAACAGCAACTTAACAAATAACCAAAATGTATATTCTTTTCATAATCACGTACTAAAATCTGCCTTAAAAGAAAAAGGTCGTAGAGGCTACCTTTGAAAAGTGCGTCTGCCTAGCCATTTCTTAGGTAATCAATTATTTTTCACTTGGATGTAAATTTCAGCAGTCTTTATTGTCATTCCTTGCAACGGCACTTCAAAACACCACAAGGTTAACCCTCTTCATATGGAGAGTCAAATAAAATATGGATCAATAATAGCGGAAAGAAGCAGTGTATGGTAATACAATTTGAGGGCAATGATGCTTACAAAGTGTGAAATTATAACTGACTTAGCTTGGATCCAATAAATCTGTTTGTATTTGACGAAATGATTAGCGTCTTAATGAACAACAGTTAAAGTAAAATAAATTCGAAAAAGGATTATAATGGTAATGTTTTTTTATTTCGAATTCAGCGAACCTTGATCAAGAACGTCCAGTTGGTTTATACGTCTTTGTAGCGCAATATATTATGCAATATAGTATATTTTCAAGCAAGCGATTTATATTAGAATGCATAACTTAAGCGCAGGTCACACTAGAGCGATTTCGGATATGATTGCGGTCCGATTTTTGTGAGTTTCAGTTAAAATCTTCTCAATCCCTGGTCCCAAAAAGCCAAAAATTTGACAACCTGTGTAAATATATGATTTGCATCAGAGGATTACGAAAATGAAATGTAAACTAATTATTTCGTGACGTCACATCGGCAGACAACGTTTATCGTACACGAGTGCAAAAAAAGATCGGATTGATTTTCGAATAAATACTGCTCTATTGAGTGGTATAAGTTATATCATGGTAGCAGAACAATTTATCGTGAGAAAAACTAGGATTAATTATCGATATAGCGTGACCATCCTTATGGCAAGGTCTGAATAAAAAATATTGGTCCGATTAAGAAAAATTCGGATCGGATTTCGGACTGAAAATCGCTGTAGTGTGACCCGCCCTTTATCCTAGAAGACATGTAACTGTATATTGATGTTGCTAAACAATTGTGATTCCTTGAGATTAGATTATTCGTCTTTCATTTACCCTTCAGTCTTTTAATACGTTCTTAAAATGGCCAAACAACCTCTTGGTAGAAGGAATCTGTAAATGTATAGTTCTCTTACGTCGTTTTCGCCCAAATGTTCTCTGGATGCAATATTTATAGTTTCATTTTAAGAACAAGGTTGCGTTAAAGTGGGCGGTGAACATCTCATGTCACGATGGGATATTTACTATGATACTGCTTCACATAATTACCTGACATAATTTGACTACATTGATAAAAGGATGAGAAAGACTATGGTGCATGTAATTCTTCGTCACTACTGCAGAGTATCGGTGTTATGGTCATGCTTCATCGGTTAATGGTTTTTCAATGATGTTTCCTAGTTAGGATAAGTCTATAGATACAGTCTAGATTATCATGTCAAATACAAATTGAAGGTAAAACTCTGCATCCTTTAAGTTGTACCAATAGTTACGTGCAGTCCCTTGGTTCACACGCTATAAAGATAACTTACACTTCCAAAAAGTTCTTTGTTGCATTCATGAATTTTCAAACATGATGCGTAAGTGGTATCATGAACGCAGAATAGTTATAACAATACACAACTTACACCCCCCCATCAGATACAGTAATGGTAAATAAAGATTTGCATTGCACGTAGTATTATTGGGATCTATATAGGGTGTGACGGAAGGCTAACGCAAGGTAAGGAAAGCAATTTGAGAGGAAACGAATTCACTTTTAAAACTTTTTGTAGGATTTTAATATAGCCTGTTAAGTTTACAGTTGTTAAACGAGTTCCTAACAAAAGTTTCAGACGGGCTGCGCAATTTATCGTAACTTTTCTATACATCTTCGACCTGTGCGACATTTCAACTTTACAAAAATCTAAAACTACTTTTAAAACAGAGAAATTTTAACCCTTATGACATATTTTAAGATATTATAAGATATGATATTATTACATGCCCCCTTTTCATCTCTAAAGCTTGCGCTGTTGCACAGATTGACATATAAATAATGAAATAAGTACTGTTTGACGCAAATTCGAACGATTACTTCTCAAACTGTTTTATATTCAACAGATAACTGTCTCGAAGCCTGCTTCATCTACATTTCCTAATAATAGTTTCAAATGTCGTAAAGAAATAACATAAACTTACAATCAGCTGTCGGGATGTGTCTTTGGTCTTTTATCAGATGGTCTTCTTCCAACTTAGGTGTTGGCGTTATTATCAAGGTGGCTTTCCAAGTAACTGTGGTTGAAACCCGCAAATTTATCTGAGGCGGATTAGTGTTGCTGGCGATTAGGCAGTATGTGACAACGATTGTTCCTCGATTAACAAAGTTGAGCTCTCCCGTGGCTAGGCTCTTGTTACCAAATAACCACTGGCGAATCTCAATAGCTGCCAGAAATCGACGAATGTATATTAAATTAACAACTCTTTCCTCTCGGTACGAGGCATTCAATAAGCCTACACAGATTCTGAATTTGCTTTCATACACACACGACCGCGAAATGCGAGGCAGCTGTAAAAACTACTGGTTAAGTTGAGGACTGGCAAAAGTGAGTGTTTCTTATTGACAGCATCAATCAAGTTGTAATGGAATGAGGCCATGTATAGACAGATACATCTTAGCAATGGGCTGGGCGTACGCTCACGTTAAAGTGAGAGGAGGAGTTTCGAGATGTACAGTAAAAGGTTACGAAGTCAGGTTTGCTTTCTTTCAATGCTACAATAGTACATCTTTCACTATAACTCTTGACGAAAGTTGCGGGGGATGAAGTTTTCTATTCTTGTCAGTGTTTCTTCTTTAAACTAAAAAGAAGCGTTATTTGTGGTACACTTTAATACAATGGTAACAATACGGTGAAATAATTCTTGCAAATATGGAACAGAGACTAAAGAAAGAATGTAGGACGAAAACTCCCACTACATGTTTTGCGACTTTAAAATTACACTAACTATTCATCGGATTCTTCTTTGTCAAGAGAGTACTGTAATCTCTTCTCTTACGTAAGTTGTGGTTATCTATTGAGCTGTGCATCAGATATTTTTAATGATGGAAGTACTGCAACCGTAGGATGCACGTAAAGTGTTTTGAGATTTTAATAAAGGTTACATGGTCATATGAACGTAAATTATAGTATTTACTCTCATTACTATTGTGTTGAAAGGTGGTTACGTGCTACTCTACTTTGTTTTATTACAGTGGTTCCTAATGGGGGCGTATTCTCCTCTTGAGGTGTTTTCGCAACTCAGGGGCGAAGAGCGTTAAGTTGGTGGCAGGGGGCGTTTTGAAAACGAAATGACATATAAAATTTAAACCAGGGCCTTAAAAGATTTCAAAAGTTTTCCTCTAGATGAGCTCTGAAATTTGCTCTTATAATAAGGAGATAAATGAAGTCAACAAGAGGAGGAGGAGGTCTAACATTCTCTCCTCAGATGCACTAAAACGTTTGAGAATTATCTTCATTACTGGATGCTAGGAAACCGTATCTGACAGTGTTTAATTTCAATTTTTCCTGGCGAGAACCCTCACATTTCCATTAGTGGCAGAAAAAGCGGTGACTGAAGGGGTCATGACTAAATATTGTCCTGCCACTTATACCTGAGATGTAGTGGGTTTTTCCCTTGCTATCCATAAACATAGCATACTGACAGAAGTGGCAATTGTAGATACCTGTAATGTAATAGATAACTTTTAAATGTACCATGAAGTTAAAAGTTAAAGTGTCTTCAAAAGTGCAATTTTGGGTGGGCCATTATTATTTTCGGCTTTTTTATTATTCTACCTGTAGGACAGTTAGAGTGGCATACGTCTTTCAAAGCCCCATCCGACCCCTTCCTCCCACCCACAGGACAAGCCCCTTGCATCGTCAAGGAAAACTGCCGTTAGTTACTATTAAAAAACAAACTGGTCTAAGGGTGATTTATATGTCTTTAATTGGTCATTTAAGGTAATTAGGTTTCCGGATGATAGTCAAATATGGACGGACTGTGCGTCATTCTTGTGTCAAAAATATCATAAATACCCCAGAGCTCCCGGGGGCTTCTCCCCGAATCTCCACTTGGACTTTGCCCCTGAGCCCCATAAGGGCCTTTGGGTATGGTCCACACCTCGAACGGGCCCCTGGCATCTTTCAAATTCTCCAGAAATTATCTGCCCCTGCAGCGATCAAGCCTTCACGCTTTCGTAAATCGTGTATTAAGGATTCTTCATCTCAAAAAAGAGTCAGTTTTTTAAGCCCCCACCGCTGTTTTGCTACCCTAGTTCGGGCCCACACCTAAAACAATATGTGTAGGAGTACTCTTTATTTCAACATGTTTTTTATAATTGTCGTTTCATTCATAGCATTACTATGCTATGACGAGGGGGGGGGGAGCTTGCCCAACCCTATTCGGTAAAAGGGGGCGGTGAGCCGAAAAAGTTTGGGAACCACTAATTTATTACCTTGTGCAACATCTGTGCCTAAGTAGCATTACTAAACGAGGGAGGCTAAAATTATAAGTCTATGCATGGTTAGCATATACAGTAGACATTCGAAACGCAGAGAGGGGTCCAGGACACGAAACGGGCTTTGGTTGACGTTATGTGTAAAACAATCAATTTTCTTGCACATCTCACAGAGAACTTTTTAAATCCCTAAGGAGATTACAAGTCAACAACTGTCCTTTAAATGAATACAGCAAAAGCAAAGGCGAATATTAGCAATATTTAGTATGTCCATCTTTCAACGTCACAAATTTGCATATTTATCCATGATTATTCATGACACAAGTGTGAAATAGAAATCACCCTGTTCAATGATCAATATCTTAATAGCAACTGCGGCAATTTTCTGGACTTTTAATTCCTTTTTACATCATATATCCAAGTATGTAATTTTCATGTCACCATGCAGACCTTTAAGGAAACCAATATTCACATTTATTGCATTTTGGGGCATTTCTTATTGTATATACTTACATTTTTTGTCCAAGAAGTAATTAAAAAATCCAGGGTCTCTGCGGTCATCTCTATTTCTGGGGACCGTAAAATGTTCTTATTTCACCTATGTGCCTTAGTAATTTCACTTGGTCAAATAAGAATTTAAATTTGCCATCATTCTTATCACTACAGTAAATCATTACTTTGCTGCAGTTAGGTTTTATTTCAGACGAAAAGTGGAAAAAAGGTGTCTCTTTGCTGAAATGTGAGATTTTAAATTCAAAGTAATTTAATAAAGTGGGGTGATGTTCAAAATACCTACACCGTACACGCAGTCTCACCTTTTTTACTTCAAAGAGAAAACTGGGAGAAACTTTACAGAGTGTTGATAAACGAGCCTATTCAAAGATCATGTATCACTTTCTTTCTAAACAAAGAATTTAAAGAGAGTTTAAAGAGAGTTTAACCATGTAGACAGTTGCAAAAAGTGCATTATCGCCTATTATTAGGCTACAAAAACATCCTTTAACAATGAAAAGGAAAGTTATGTTTAAATGTCTATTTTGGTTGTTATTAACTACGTATCAAATTGATTTCTATTCTGGTATTCGACACCACAAACGTGGGCAGCCAATGATCATAAGTGGTCTAATTCCGTGATTGTAGGCGGTTATTCAGTAAATTAGAGTGGACAGTTCTCCCCATGCCTACTCCATCAAGCCTCTCTTTGCGATATTTAAGGAAGTTTAACTTGTTGGTGGGGAGGAGTTACACCATCCATTTATAAGTTGCATGCGCAATTAGCCATGTTCTTAAGACGTTCATTCAAACTTAAAATAGATGATAATAAGTTTTAGTTCTTTTTCCATTAAAGGCTGACCTAGGGAAGTTTATTTGTGTCGACCGACAAAATTCAAAAGCGGTTTTGTAATGTACGATATAATGGGTTACCAGCACAGGCTTTTAATTTCAAATGTGTCGTAAATAAAGTACGTGTAAAGGAGTAAGCCGAAAATCACTAAGAAATAATTTTGGATTGCTTCTTTTCAAATCAGCTTTATGAAGAATATCCAGAATGTCCAAATCGAACAGGGAATTTTTCCACAGGTTAAATCAGGATAAATTACTAGCATGTGTTATCAAAATTTATTGAAACCTGAGGTAGTTAATTCCACATTTAATGTATCAAAGTGAACCATAAATATCTGTCATAAAGGATACCCTAAAAATACCGATTGTGAAAATGAAATTCATAGTTATAGATAATTTGATAACTCATACTCTTTGAACGTTACCTATTTACTTTAAAAAACAAACGAGGGATTGCTTTCCTCAGGTCTCCTGAACGATCTTTATCAATGGGGGCTTCCTTTATTACAAAGAAGAGAGAATGAATAAAATGTATCGTGGAATACAGCGAAAACAGTACATACATCTCATGGTGTCGTTACTTGATGTTTAAGTAAGGGTGTCAGACAGGAGCATGAGGGTATTTGCCTATCCCAAACTTTCTTTGCGCCAAATGAAATCTGTAGAAATATATTGCGTTAAAGAGAAACAACCCAGTACATCTTTGTATCCCCACAAATGTTCAAATGTCTTGCCATTTAACCCCCTACTTTAAAAGATATGACGTCACTACCGGAACACTTAACTTCCCATATGACCACATAATGGTCAAATGAACCTGTCATATTATTTTCTTGAGTGAAATTACAATGGGATGCAGGAGCTTCCAAAGGACCCCATAAGAATATAACCACTCGCCACCTTTTTACCTAAGTTGTCTTGGGTATTTTAGAATTCCAATAATGTTATAAGCATAGTTATAAGTGGCTACTGTCTCTTGGTAAACCAAAAATGGCTCTTGGTTCAACCAATATGCTATTGGATAAAGAGACACCCATGGACTGAGAGTGGATCCAGACAGCTAACCTTAATTTCACCCTTTTTCACTATCCTGCCTACATTTTGAAGAATTTATGTCAGTGTAATCTGAAACTTATCAGCCCTGGAAATGACCGTTTTCCTGTGAAAATGAAGTTTTACCCGAAAGAGGGAAATCTTGCCATTTGCGGCGCCATTTTCAAATTAATCCCATAATGCATTGCGAACCTACAGCACAAATTCAACGGAGAAGAACAACCTGGAAAATTTCGTCAATTCCAGGAAAAAGAAATACTGGCATATTTAGAAACATTTTAGCTTAGAGAACAAAAAAGCCGAACAGTATTTGGTAGTTCACGGTCGTCTTTTTGAGATAATGAGCAATTTTGCTAAGTTCTTTGTCTTAAGCTTAATTTGCAGACTCCGCATAGCCGCAAGTTCTATGCACCGTTTTCCACACAAGGGTGTACAAGTGGATCATACCGGTACTTGTGTTCATTAACAGTCTAGAAAAAACGCCCATGTTTTAAACAGATCCAAAGCTGTGAAGAGGTAAACACTGTAAGTATTTATAAATATTCATATTTTGAGCCAGACAAAATTGTCCCCCGATCGAGTGAATTCTTTTCACCCGGAAATGGCTAACTCCCGTACTGCTTATGAAACATTGAATGAACGTTATAAGTATAGAGCAAACAGTCTTTCGTTGCTCTACGTTTGCTACATTACGATCATAACGAAAACATAAAATATGCCCATGTAAAATAAAAAGAAAATAAGATTATTACGAATATATTAAGATCTTTGAAGAGCAAAGTCAGCAATAAAGAAAAATAATTGGTAAACAGATTCTTGGTTAATGTTTTCTTTTTTGTCAGAAATTCTTCACATCTAGGAAGCTTTACTTTGTCTGTCACCTTTACTTTCTCAGCATACGTCACGAATGTTCCAAACTCAAATTCATCACATTAGGCTTTTTTTAGTTTAAAATGTTCCCGTTTTCCTCTTTTCATTACCTCTAATCAAAGCATAAAGTGAGAATGATTAAAGGAAAAGGCAGTTAAATCACAAAACCATTTAAATAATCAAGACGTATCGACCAAACGTGATTACCGAGGAAATTCACAGTCTATTCAAAGATACTCAGGGTAAATAAACCAATATTTGTAATGACAATTCCTAATATTTGCAAATACAGATTATCCCTACATGAAAACGAAAATCTGGGGCCTTGACTGTGTATGTTTGTTTCTCGTTGAGGTATTTATTACAACAAGACTATGCAGACATAAACATTGGGTGCGTTATCATGGCTAGTTCGCTAATAAAGACCTTTTATAACATTGTCATTTATCAAGCAAATGGCAACCAGTACCCTTTCGTCTAGGGGATGTACCATAAATCAGTGACTGATGAATTATTTTTCATTTCTCAAATGGTTTTAAAGACATCATAGTGTTACAGAAAAAAACCTCATGCCGACGTATTTCGAGGAGACGGTTACTCCAGTCTATCATGGTTATGAACAGTCGTTCTGTAGTTTTGTTTTTAACACTTAGTACGATAAATATTTCTTAACGGAAACAGGGAGTGCGAGAAAAATTGATTCCGTCAAAGAAATGTTATCTGAGAGGCAGTATGTAGGGTGCACGGTAATAGCCTAAGTTACTGGGAATACAAACTAACTTCCTTATACCAGAACATTCATCTGTCCATCGACTTTTCGAAACGTGTTGAAAAGCTGAAAGTTTCACTACAACGTGTGAAGGTTAACGTCACTTTTGTATGGCCACATAGACATGTTGGTCTTTTCCTGTTTGTTGTTTGTTCCTTGTGGGTGTCATCGTAAAGTGCGGACAGTCTACGACCGTGAATGAAAATTACAGACATTTTCACTCTGTTGCTAGAGGACAAATTGGGAGCTACTGGCAGGGGTACCCACCAACAAAAATTACTGGCAATGACCATTCCTTACTTGTGGAGTCCTGCTTGTCATTGTCCAGTAGGTTCCAGGTCATCCATGATTGGTTCAATATTAATGACTGACAAGGGTACCCCACAACCAAAAATTATTTGCGTTGGCCATCTGTTGTTCTTGGCTTCATACCTGACATATTGTTCTTTATTTGATGTGGTTACAAAACAGGGCATATTTCGGACACCCTGTGTTCTCCTTCAGCGCAAACAAGTGAAAGTTTATTTACAAACAATGGACACAGCAAAGAGGTTATACCCCTTGGAGAGGATAATAAATCACAGCGGGGGAATCACCTAAGATACACAGGTCTTTTTAAGACCATCGGTATGTGTGGACAGTTTTATTACCCACTAGCTTTCATACTTGAGTCTTTGAGTGAAATATGGGTAATGAGAACGGAGCAGAATACATTTTAAATTAGATAAAGAGCGATTTGGTTTACAATTGAAATGTTTCGACACAGGATAGTTCATTGATAGGTCGTAAACAGTTTTCTTGTCAAAACACCAACCATATTTGCCGGTCTGTTGCAACTCCCTGGTCTGACCGACAGTTGCCTTTGTCACACGAATTTACGGGAGCCGAGAACATCGCGGTGGTGTGAAATCTGACATGCCAATTTTCCCACCCCTTTCTTCGGTAAATATGGGAAGGAGAGATCAAGATACGATTTCTCCTTAGCATTATCCACCGATAATGTGGAGTGGAGAAAGCCAACGTAAGTGAGATGGTACTTCAAGAAAGGACCATTACACATTGTCGTTTTTCGAACACCCTGTCCATAAATGGACTATTTCTATCGATCCTCCTTTCAATTTAAGTAACATAGCTAGCTCGCTCGTCGACCATTTCTCCGTACCACGGTGGGATCATTCCACGCTGGTAATAACCAAAGTTAAATAACGCCGATCCGTGTCATGTGCGGGCGCGTCCATTTATGGACAGGGTGTTCGAAAATAGACACTGTGTAATGGTCCTTTCTTGAAGTACCCCCTCACTAACTTTGGTTTTCTCCACTTCACATTACTGGTGGATAATGGTAAGGAGAAATCTTATCTTGATTTCTCCTTCCCATATTTACCGAAGAAAGGGTGGGAAAACTGGCATGTTAGATTTCACACCACCGCGATGTTCTCGGCTTCCGTACAAATTGCAGCACAATAAATATACTACATGAAGCGTGTCACAGTTCAGGCGAGGGGGCGACGGATGTTGCAGGAAATGCCGGGAGGGCTAAATGGTCCGTCCGTAATAATGAACTGTTACGCTTGCCACACTTTTTTTTTTTTTTTTTTTGTTGCCTATGTTTCCAGTAGTAGGAATCCTGGAGGAGTTAATTGGGGTGATAAAAAAGTTCATAGATTGTGCTTTTCTGCCCGAAGAATACTAAAATCTAAACGTATACATTTATGCAGGGCTCAGTTTTAGAGAAACAGTTAAAGTCAAGAGGATTATGTGAGTTTTCAACGTTAGGTCTGTAAGAAAACAATTTATCCCGGCGGTAAACGCTCAGTGAGCGTACCGATGCAAGAAACAATAGACCAACTGGGGGGAGAAACATTCAATGATTTGTTTGGTTTTTCGATCAGCCAGGCGACGTTTCGTTTCATCTACAAGCACTGTGACAGAGCGTTAACAAGTTAATATGTATAGCACTTTAGTAAATGTGCAGGTACAACGCTGGTTAATGTTGAAGTGGTTGCTGTAAGGATCCACAATAGACCCTTTTCCAAATAGCAGTTACAAAGAATAGTAGGGTAGAAGTTTTGTAAGCGTAGTTCATGTCCACAGTAAAATGCCATTGAGAAAAACGACACACACACACCAAAATTCTGCCCCACAATCGTTTCTAATTGCTATTTGGAAAAGGGTCTATTAAAAGGAACGTGTCATTGCTGACTACAGGGCAAGTATTGTATCTCACACGATTGGAAGGAAAGAGGCAAACATGGGTTAGGGATGAGAAGCCCGAACTAAGTGACTAATAATACTGTTTTCATTTCTGAATGTTGTGAACGTGGTTCCAGGGAATTGCTTTCGGGTGGAGGGGTCATGTCGGAGAATTTTTAGGTTCCAGTAAATGTCCCGCACGATAGGGCATACTGGCAAGTGATAGGATATGATCAAAAGTATGCGTGTAGTGGTTTTCTCGTTGGCCCTTTGGAGGCCATGACAGTCACTCTCTTCCTAATTTCATGTCTGAGAATTTCTACGTACCTATAAATGGCCAGCTCGACATAGTAACTTGTAAACGCTGTGCTGTGCCATTTTTATGTGGGGGAAACGAAACGTCGCCTCGCTGCTCGGGTTACCGGCTTAACAAAGCCGGTATAAGCTTAACAGAAGGAATTTCGTTGCGTGTTACTAGTTCGTTGCGTTTATTTAGCATGGCCCACTGAGGACTGAATACTGATGGAAACTTTCTCCTGTAGGTATAAAATGCAACAAAATGGTGGATGATATGGCTTAATTTAGGATTTTCCACGTGATTTAATGCTCAACATTATTGTCCTTCAAGTCCCAAATACATTTGCTTTATTGAGTGCTCATTTAAAACAAGATCAGCAAATTACAAACTATCTTCACAAAGTAATCCAAAAGACTGAGCACTATACAAACTTACAATTGAAGCAGGGAGCTCTTACAGCTCCCTGATTGAAGTACGTTTGGCGTTCCCGCTTTGTAACGTTTTTATTGTGTGTGGCCACCCGCCCCTGAATGTTAAGTCTAGTGTGACCACGCAAAACTACTTCTGCCTCCTTCAATTTTGTTCAGTTTTTTCCTGTCATGTTACCTGAAAAGTGCAACACCGTGTGTACTGTAGGAAACTAACAAGTGATAATATACAGTGTGCCTCCGCGACAAAAGTTTTAATTTCATTTATCATTTTTTTTTTATTGTGTGTGGCCACCCGCCCCTGAATGTTAAGTCTAGTGCGAACACGCAAAACTACTTCTGCCTCCTTCAATTTTGTTCAGTTTTTTCCTGTCATGTTACGTGAAAAGTGCAACACCGTGTGTACTGTAGGAAACTAACAAGTGATAATATACAGTGTGCCTCCGCGACAAAAGTTTTAATTTCATTTATCAATCTGTATATATATATATATATATATATATATATATAAGTTATATTGAATTACACGTTTATGTAATATATATTTGTATATTTATATACATACGTATTTATAAATTATATATATTTATTCATATATATATATATATATTTAAGTTATATGTAATTATACATTTATGTATATATACATTTGTATATTTATTTATTTATATACACATGTATTTATAATTTATATATATTTAATCATAAATGTATAGAATGTTCAGGACTAGATGGAAAACCGCTAGTTAACGTAGGGGTAATATGGCTAAAGCGACATACAATCCCCATAGAAGCCCGTTCAGTATATCGTTACCATTCATATCCTAAGGCATAGGTATTTCTCTAGTTTACACATTTTGTTTCAAAGAGAAATTTGTTTTCTTAATCTATGCAAACAGCTAAAACGATTACATGAACGAGCATCATACTATGTACACATCAACTTCACTTTTGTGTAACTTCGTAAGGATATTGGTCTTTGACACTTTGTTATTAGTTTTTCATATACGTCAACAAAGGTCATCATGTAAGTCAGGCGAATCACAAGCACTTCTGATCTGTTGTTAAAAACTGACTTCATTGATATATGAGAAATATTTCTTTTCATCGTCTGGTTCGTTTACACAATGTGACTTCATTTCCGACCTAGATCATCCTCATTATCTAAGCACATCTCCGTATATTCCAAAAGACTGATCACTATATAAGCTGAGATCATCCTCATTATCGAAGCATATCTCCGTATATATATACCACGAAACATGCAAAATCAAAGAGTAATAACACACTGAATCCTCAAATTTGGAAACAGGAACAAGATGTCACGATACCATTAACGTGACGAGTTTCGCTCGTTTTGTTTTAAAAAGAAATGAAGCCATATACTTTCAAATCTCTTTCTTGATAAATCTTTAATCAATACCTTCTTACTCATTGTTTTCATTAAAGTAGGCAGTATGACATAGTTGAAGGTCAGGCTAGGCTATAAGAATACAGAAGAGCAGTTTTGGTAAGCTTAAACTTAGTCGCCGGGTCAAAGTACCAGTCAGCTGTGAGTGTCGTTGCCATGCGAGTGTCATGTCATGAAGCTATTCCGTAATACTGTTCCATGGTCGCATTTACCTGTAAGATCTGTCGTCAAGTTACAATCTAATTCGACCTTACATCAAAAACAACATTGAAAAGAACTAGTGTTTTGCAATTATTTAGTCGTCATTAATTTATATTTCTAATTTTCTACACAATAATTTAAGAATGTTTTAAACTTTGAGATTGTTTCTTCATATTCCTCTTCTATATATTAGTATTTCTACCTTTCCTTCTGTTAATCAAATGTATTAAAGTACATTTAACGCATGCTGTTAGATGTACAAGCCAACTATTATCCTCTCTCTCTTTCTCTCTCTTTCTCTGTAAACGCGTCGATTGTCATCTCGGCTCTATTATATTATTTGTAAACTTTCATCTTCTAAATTTTCCCCTTCTTTTAACAGTTTAAAATTAATACATTCATGTTTTTGTTCCCTGCAAAACGTAAGTTGCCTGGGGACAATTAAGATAGTCTATCGCCGTTGCAAGCAATCAAGACCTGTTTGATAACTAGTAGAATATGCAACACTCCTTCAACTGACGTTTGTGGTACATCAAAAACCACTCAACTACACACAATATTCTACACTATCTTCACGATGAACAATAAAAAATAAAGCTCTCACAATTTTCAGTCTTTCTTTTTGTCGGTGAAAATAGTAAAAGGTGGTAAAGAAACCATCCCAAATATATTCGGTGACCTTTCAGGTAGAGAGCAACGGAAGAGGGTGCTTGTCAACTCGTTGGAGAAAATTCACATTCAGTGTACTTCTTGTAGATAGACATGATACGTAATTAGGTGGTTCAGATTCTTTTTTAAGCATACCTTTGGCAAGTTGAAGGTTTGTTTGTGAATACATGCAAGTCAAACAGCTCACAACCAGACAGAATCACTTGAAGTCTGGTGTAAGCGTTTTAAAAAGCCTGTTTTTTTTTATTTTTGTTCATAAAGCGTACTTAATGTCCAATTTGTGAAAGAAAGTAATAATATAACACCATTATACCTCAACATTAATTTTAATTTGTCTTTGCACGAGGTTTGCAATAACTACGTGAAAAAGGCGTGCTACTAAGAACTCGCGCGATCTATAGCGTAAGTTATTTTGTTTTTCAAACTGAGTCTCAGGGGAGAAAGGAAATAGTTTTACTGCAATCATTTTCCTTTCGTAAGAATTTTCTGGTCGTAATACAGGCTGCAATTTAGAGTTCTTGAGGTACAAACTTGACGATGCAGAAACATCGTTTCTTTAACAATGTTAAATTGAAACTACAGGTTTGGGGCATGTGGACTTCAGACACTAGATTACAGAGCATATTCTAAACCCTGCAAACAAGTTAGCTAAATTTGATCAGGATTGTGGTCACAGATTAGTCAACTGTTTTCTAATTAAAGTAACAAGGAATTTGAGGTCAAATATGACTTTCCTTCAAACTTAGTTAATTATTTGAAATTCTGGATAAATTTAGTATTTTCCCGGTTAATATAAACCATGCTCCTTTGCTTACTTTAAGCAAGGAATGGTTGGCTAGCATGTGAACACGATCCTGGGTTTATTTTATAAGGGTGTTTCAGAGTTTACATAAACCGGCACGGACCAAAATTTGGTCAAATAGGCCTGCTTGAACAGGTTTTGTTCAAAGCAAGACCTCTTATGTTTCTGTACAAAATGAATGTAAAACCAGATTCCAACTAGGTACCGTACCTGGTTCTGTTCAAATCTGCACAACGCGTTCTTAAGGTGAACATAGTGTAAGCTATAGTTAAGTCAATCGAACTGCATTGTCCTACACAAAAACTTGAGAATATCGTCTCAATTAATTAACAAGTTTCTACTCCAAAACAGAGAACGGAGTAATGCAAGGCAGGTGAAATCGACGAAGTTTTGGCTGGCTTTGTTCCTTTTCTTTCGCCTTGCAGTAATTTTTCTTCCTCCTAACTTGTCTCATGCCACATTACTTCGTAAAGCAGATGACGTGGTAAATTATCGGTCAGTGGTGCCTCAGATGTGTTCGACCACTAATCTAATAGTCGTCTGACTGTACAAACCAATGCCCTACATCCCACGGACATTTTGGCACGATTTTTGCGAAATTTCTGTCTCCAATGATATTGTCACTATCGAAAAATACCTGCGCTAAATCACTTTCCTTTAAATTCAGAGTAAATTACTTCACGTAAACCGATACTGCCTGCCGTGACGATGCCAAATGATAAGTTTACGGACAGATTTGCAGTACGTTTTCTTGGACGATAACTGGTTACACGAAAAATTTCCTTAGGTCAGTAAGGTGTCACAGCTGTGAAGAAATGAACACTAGGGCAGAACAGTTGAAATATCATCGTGCGACTAGAATTACATTATCAGTATTCAACCAGCCCTTTATACCGGAAAATTAAATTTTCCGTCGGGTTTACTTGTTTTTTTTTTTTTTTTTTTTTGGTGTTGAACTTCACCCTTTTTCAATAGTAAATGTAAGGTATTGTTCCGTCTTCATTAAAATTTTAGTTGTACCTTCTGGAATGACAAAATGATCGAGTGACCAGTGAAATATATCCCTTCACCTACAATAAATTATATGTGTGTATATATATATATAAGAAATATTACAAGAAAAACGGGTAATGCCTTTGATTCCAACATAATCTTAAAGAATACACAATTCTGCACAAATTTTTGGACCCCTGGTCCTTCCTCAGGTGCAACAGAGGATGAAAAGTTTACTAGCCCATATGTTTACTATTTGTAAAAGTTGAAACCAGAGAAAAAACTCAAATCCCTATTTAATCCGTGCACATATGTGCCGGTTCTGTGAATAAACTGTGTTTCAACGAGGGTCCTTTTACTTGTATCGGGCAAGTTGCCGTGAAGAATCGCAAACTTTAGGTTTTTTAGGCTATGGTCAGGGAGGTTAAAGTGTTCAGCGACTGGAAAGCCTGCTCTATTGATTCGTATGCTGCTTTTGTGTTTGTTGAATCGTAAGCGATATGATGTGGAAGTTTGACCAATGATGTACTGAATAGTGGGGGCAGAGGGAGCATGTGATAAGATAGACTACGTTACAGGTATATATATATATATATATATATTACTTTTGACAAGAATTCATTCCTTTCAGTTGCTGCATGTGAAAACTCTACAGAAAATAAAAAACCTACAAACACAGTACGTTCAAAAAACGTTTTGAAAATGTCCAAAATGCTTTGAACCCGTTCGTAAAACATATTGATACGTAAACTACGTTTTTACCAGAAAGTCCAAAGGCTAAGTGATTAATTGCTGAAAGAGGGTGATTTGTTGCGCTAAGGTTTATCTCTCAGATTCATACTTCTTGACTATATCATTTGTACCATGTTTTCACAACTTAGCCTCTGTTGACAGTATATGACCTTCGAACCTCTCCAAAAAGGAAATAACAAAAATGAAATAAACAACACATTTCGTAGGAGGGATTCGTACTCGGACCACCTGAAACGAGCTCTAATGCACTCTACAATCAAAGAAATCGTTCAGTGTATGGTATATCTATTATGCTATAGTCACAGCATCCATTTCACGTGTTCATAATTAGGTAATATAAATCAGTATTATTACTATAACAGTTATGCTTGTGATAAAATAAATGTTTTCTATAATTTAATCTTGGAATTGTAGAAAAATTCAGCCATAACTTTTCGTTAATCACGTAACCCTGGACACTATTTGAAGGTACCGCTCATTGTCTATTTAGTTAACGAGGTTTTCGTAGTTGCACCTCTGATGACCTCATATGACCTTCGACCTCCAACAAACTTATAGGGTTCCCTCTCTCCTAAAGTAACATATATATATATATATATATATATATATATATACCAAGTATGAAAAGGATCCATCATCCCTGTCTTTAAATATCATGTATTTTCAAGGTTTTCAATTTTTGACCTCTGATGACCTCAAATGACCTGTGACCTCCACTGAAAACAATAGGGTTCTTTCTTTTAAGATGATAAAGTATTATACCAGGTATGAAGAACGTCCATTATTGCTATCTTGAGATCGTGTTTACAAGCAGTTTTTAAGAATTTCATATTTTCACCTCCGGTGACCTCAGATAACCTTTGACCTTTCCCAAAATCAATAGGCTTTATTTTTACTATTCACATACCAAGTATGAAAAGCATCCATGCTCCCTAACTAGAGATATTGTGTCACTCTGAATTGAAGACACTTAAAATGATGATTTTCGAACCTCACTTTTCTATTGTCCAAGTGTGATATATCTTATTACCAATCCCATGGCTTTAATTTTCCAAACCAATTTTCTCTGGTAATTAGCTTATCGTTCTGTTCATAGAACGTAACGAACAATTAGCACAAGCTCAACTAAGCACTCTCTTCTCCCTTGTTCTAAATTGTTGTTACAGTTCTATAGTTACACTCCAATGTGAAAGTTACCTGTATCACGTGTTCGGATTGTGTCCCCATTTTAACGCAAACGTTTCATCATGTTTACAAGGTTTTTGGTTTTTTACCTCTGGTGACATCACATGATCTTCGACCTCCACCAAGAACAATAGGGCTCTTCCTCTTTTTTCATAATAACGCTTTATCCCAAGTGTGAGAAGTATCCATTATTGCTATCTTGAGATATCGTGTTTACAAACCAAGCGTCACAAACACACATACTTATACACACATACACACGTAATCGCCCGCGCGATTGCATAGATTCCTTTAGTCTCTATAGCAAGGAATCACAAACGTTTCCTGGACGTATTTTGTTTAATGGGAATCCAGCTAAGCTTATTTTAAGCTTTGCGGTCGATTTATATATCTTCTAGAAATAAGACACGTCGAGTATTTCTTCCATTAAATTCGCAATTGTAACGATAGTTGCCAAGTTCCTTAATAATATTTTCCCTTCTTTCAAATGTAAGGCAATTTCATCTAAATCTGTTCAATATGTTTGACTTTGAAGACCAGGAATTCTAGAAAAAACCCTTTTACGTGGAATCATTTCCCTAAAATAAAACTACCTAGTTTCCAACAAACAACCTGTAACCAAAATGAGGTTAATGATTTAATTTGTAGTTCCTGCTTTGCAAAAGCCACGTGCAGCTTCGTCAAATACAAGCCATAAAAATCCAGTCAACCTCCGGATCACTGTGTACTCTGTCCATTTCGCGAAACTGCATAACACTTGATTCAGACATATATCTTAATGCAATGAGGTCTTCATTACATACATAACATGTACTGTTTTTCTTTAAAGAGGAATTTGCATCACCCCAAGTATGACCTTTACTTGGTGGTAAGACCAGCCCATAATTGTCTTTACTGCTTCTCCTTGTGCAGACACAAACATAGTTCACTGCTCAAGGCCACATGCTGGTGAGCATAAAAGACCCATGTGTAATCAAAACATTCTCTGTGCGTGCTGTGTAATATAAGCTGCTCTGCATCTTTTGAATTTTGTGACTCTGATGTCAATCAAAGAGTAGTCACCAATTGAGACTTTTGCTTACTCCTGTGTTACAGTCATACTTGGGGTGATGCAAATCTGTCTTTAATACAGAAAGTATGTAAGGTCATGAACACTAACAAAATGTACCTTTAACGCCAACATTGTGCATTTCGTTTCAAATGATGTAATAAACCACACAAATGTGTTTCCAAAGTCCACTGCAATTAGTTTGAGAACAAGTTCGCTCGGGCCCATTTATTGTAGAAGCAAAGAGACATTTACTTGAAAAGACCTGTCTTTATGAACTTTAAAGCGAGTTGTTCATCGAAAATAAATGGAAAATATCGTCTCCTTTCCTAGGCGTCCTACTTTTTAAAAGTCTAACTTACATTTTACCAGGGAGCTATTTTACTAACTGCTACCTATATATAAGCCGTTTGTGAGCACGGACGTAGAAGCAATTTTAATTAAAATGCTTTGTTTTTGTGTATGCATCTGTTACATATTATACGTCTTTTGCTGGCTAGTAAAGATTCATCGGAACTTCTGTTCGCGCATTCTGTCATTCTGTACTCTCTAAATGTAAAAGAGTAAATTTCACTCTTCGACGATTGCCTACAGTGACCACTCTCTGTTTTGAGTGGAATTCCACTCTGCCCGGAGTGGTAATTCACTCATTTGGAGTGAATTACCGCTCCCAGCAGAGTGAAATTTTCACTAGAAGAAAGGGTGGTTACTGTAGGCAATCGTCGAAGAGTGAAATTTACTCTTTTACATTTAGAGAGTAGTGCGTTAAAGATACAGCTCATGACATCCCATTAAACAGTACACTTTCTTGATGACGATGTAAATGATCTATGTACTTTAGTTTCGCGCTTTCTTGGATCTTTGCAAAATAAACATAGCTTACATGCTTTGTCATAAACGTCTAAAAAAAAAGTCGCCTTCAACTTTTGACGAAAAACCCAAAGGTACTAGATCAATGACAAGCATTGGTAAACCGGTTAAGTGGACGGAACTGAAGTACGAAAAAAGTGGGAATACCAATAGGCCCGGGTGAAAAAGTATCCCTGAGTGCGTTCTTGCGTTTCCTATGGAAATACCTTTCATTATTTAAACCCTAATACTTTTGTGAGGAATGCAAGCTACCTCATGTACCTTTAGAATCAAATGTAACTGGCATACGTTAGAAGCCAGAATCACGGGAAGGAAATTTTTCCTACGTTAATAGATTCTGTATGATTTAATTAATGAAGAATGCTCGGTCAAGGCCTGTAAGCGGCGATTGAAATATTGTAAAATTACATTAAAAGAGACACTAGCATTACCCACAAACAGGACTTATCAAAAAGCCTTTTTCTTTATTTATGAAGGCCTTAACTTCAACTTCCTTTTTCCCTTAAGTGAAGAATTTTTTTTTATTATCATTATGTAACATAAGGAGGGGTAACTTGTACAGCTTATCCGTGTGCGTTGTGTCTGATATATCTTAGATCATGAGAGAGAAATCAGTACACTATTAAACAGTTTCTACAATTTTAGAAGAAACAATTGAAGAAAACAGAAAGAATAAGCATAGAATGCTGCAAATTACTCAAGAAATTAAAGGCAAACTTCTGTATTCATTTCTATATTTTACTTAATTTTTTTTTCTGTTATTGTACAACACTTTACAGTCATTTTCTACAGTATGGTTGTAGAATGGACTTAAGAATAATAAAGTGATAACGTGTGAGAGATGACTAGGAGCGTTTATTGCATCAGCGTCGAAACCGGACATACATTTAAAGTAACATCGCTGTCGTGCACTTTAGTTGCTGCAAAATGATGAGAAAAATATATTCTGTTTTCCATCGTTTCATTGTGTAAAACTTTATCAAATATGCAAATGTTCAGTTCAACTCTGACTTTAGTACATTAGGCTTATTACTGTTTAAGAGGGACGTGGTCAGTTACAACAGCATCGTGTTTTAACTGCCATGATTTATGCACAGCGAGATGATCGACAAAGTTCCTACTTTTTCTTTCACTCACACTGTAAAAAGAGACTTCTTCATTTTTTAACACATTATGGCGTTTAAGAATTAGAAAACGAACAATAAAATGGATAAGCCCAGTAAATGTCTGACCGAATATTAACACATGATAAAGATAATGACGTCAATTAAAGTGCACTCCGCAAACACGTTTATATGTTTGATATATATGTTAATTTTTGTTTATTAAAAACAACTTGATGTTTACAGTAATCATGAAGTAAACGCATAAACGTGTTTACGAGATGGCGTTAAAGTGGCGTCAATGTGTTAAAGTTGGCGTTTTAGACTTTAAATTTGCTTATGTATTTTATTATTTTTTTCGGTTACATAAACGCCAAGACGCGTTTATTATCTGTTACAAAAAAGTGTTAATCACTTTTTACAGTGCAAGAGAGGTCTAGAAGTAAAAACATGGAGTTGGACATCTGATCCCATCTTGGCTCAGGTGAGGGTCAAAATACTCCCGGAAGGAAATCCCGGAAGTAATTAAGGGTGTTTTGAAGTGCATTGGTCCTGTTATTGTCATTTCAGCTATTACTGTGTTTAGCGAGCTGTAGAATATGATCGATTTATAAAACACTGTTTCACACCTAACGAAACATCCATCACCTTGAAAGTGTTGCTTTACTTAATTAGCAATCCCGATTTGACTTACCCTACTTTTGGTACTTGTAATTTAAACATCGTACACCTGTGCCTTGGAGGTAACTTTGAGGAAAGCAAAAAAATAAATTATACCGAATAAATCTCCCGTTGGCAGTGAATGAACTGTTCAGTGTTTTAGCAATTGCTCCGTCTCCCATTTTTAAGACGGGTCTTACAAAGTGGAACATTGTTACATTTTCTCTCCTCTTAAAATTCGGAAAGTTTATTTCCTGAAATAGAGACAAAGAAGTACATATAAGACAAAGAAGTACATAAGACAAAGAGACTGAGGGTGTAACAACTCTAAGTGTTTATTCAGCAAGGCTTGGTAATACTCTGGCATGCACCAGCATAGATGCGCAATATATATATATATATATATATATATATATATATATATATATATATATATATATATATAACGCTAATTCCCACCTTAAGGGGAAATTGTTATATCTGCTTGTACAAAGGGCGAAAAAAAGATAATAAAATACATAAGAAATAAATTCGCCCTAACGTCTAAACATATAATTAACGTTATTTCAATGGCCAGCCATCCGTTCGTGTTAACAGCTAGGTGTCCGTAAATTTGACAACTTTGAAGTAATGGCATCTAGTTTGTAAATCTAAGAGGGCGCCTTTGTAAGTTTACGTATTCCTATAGAAAAACTGTGTGGAAACGTTAAGGCGAAACTTATATGTCACCCGAAAATTTTTTTCCCCTTAAGGTCGACTTTTCAACAACAACTTTCCCCCTAAGTGCCGAATTAGTGAAATATATATATATATATATACATAGCTTATTAATAAGCATTCTTAGGGAGCACATGGGGAAATCAATGGACCCCTTTGAATCCATGAGGCGGATGCTAGTCATTAGTTCAGGGTGAGAAGCTTTCTACAAATAACTGTAACCTTTGACAAATCATTGTACTTTGGACTGCTACATTATGTTGCTAGGAAGTTTACAAAGAACACTAAACATCATTACAGAGAGTATGTGTGACATTAAAAGCACTACGCATAGGTGCGTAAGGGCAATAAAACAATTACAACGATCCGTTTGAAATTAAAAGAATCGGTAACGATAAAAAGGTGTCCTTTTAAACTTACCTAGAACTAAGGTTAACAGAAACATCCATGAACAGTTATTTGTGAGTTTTTGAACACGTTATGGGGTTTCAAAACAAAACAAAAGTATACAAAATAGATTAAACGTCAAAACTATTTATGAAATAAACATATGACAGATTGTCATGTTTAACATGAACACGAATTTTTGTGTTGCACACGATTTGATGATCAGATGAGAACATTGCCAGTCGGTGTTCACATTTAATGCGTTTGTGGGGTAGCGTTTAAGTGCCATCAATGTCCTAAATAATGTTTTCCATTTTTTGCTGTTGACTAGAAGCAATGCCATGTTCAAAAACTGTAACAAAGAAATTTTACCCTGAGAATGCAAAAACACATATTAATTCGAAAAATTTTGTGTGTAATTGTTTTACGAAATAAGATTTTATTAAGACTATGCGTTACAAGGTGGTACCGTATCTTCAGTCTTCATAACCATAAAAATAAGCGAAAATGTAAGGAGTATATAACTTAGTTGCTTTAAAGGTTGTGTGACATGCCACCAAAAAGAGCTGTTTCACTTGTTAAAGAATTAAGTCCTCCAATCAAAGATCCGTTAGAATTATTTCAATATCTTTTACCGTTCTCAAAATATACGTCTTCAAAGTTTGATGGTTTCTGAAGAAACTAATTGCCTATGCAAGCATAATGATGTGGAGTGTTGCACAGCGTGAAGATTTCTTTTGTTAACCCTTTATAAATTATCTCTTAAATACTGATCATACAGATTACGGTTTGGTGAGTGATATCAATATTTTTCAAGGAAAATATTTTAACTTTTATAATAAACCCCTCGGGGAATAACAATGCTACCAGTGTCCTTGAAATTAAGGTTGAAAAAAACAAAGGCTAACATGTGCCATATATGGTATGTCCCTCTTTAGATGTCACATATTTGCATATTTAGCTCATGTTTATTCATGATACAAGTGTGAAATAGAGATTTACCTGTAAAATGGTCAATATTTGATGGATTTTAATGGAAATTGTGGCTATATTCTGGATTTTTAATGCTTTTTACATCAAATATCCAACAATCTTATTTTCATGTCACACGACCTTTAAAGAAATGCCACATTGCCGTTTGCTTTTCATTTGATTGGTTGCCAATATTTTACCTCAAAGAGTACTTTTATGAAGTCTGCGTTGATATTTTATCCATGCTAGGTTTGTTTTCGTCTTTTTTATATTTCTTCATTTCTCTAGATATGTACGAAATGTAGTTTGGGAAGGATAATAACAAGTTTGTTTAGAAAAAAGGAGATGAAATTATATGCAGTGAAAAATTTTATAAATCAGATTTCATGTGAAAACATTAGAACTAGTTGATTAGTGTTTTTCGAAAGGTAACTTGATAAATACCCAAGTCAAAATCTTTATGCGTATTTTTATGGTCATTTTCTGTTTTATTATTCCCGCGATAGGAGAATTAGAGAGGCCAAAATATTCTTTCGAGTGGATGCAACCCAAATTCACTTTGCTTTAATAGTTTTTTTTTATAACATCATAAAAGCTAACAGAGATATTAGCGTTTTCCACAAGAACACATAATACGATAAAATAGAGTAATCCATTCCACTGACCACCTTTTAATACATTTAAAATAACACGAGGTGTAACAAACCGTAAATTAAACTAAGATGGAGAAATATCCTAATGAAGTGACATAATCCAAGGAGGTGATCCACGGTATATTTTCCACATGTGTGACGTTTATGATACCTTACAACCGTGTAAACGTCGATTTCATCACTTGCATGACATTATTTGTGATGGCATGATATTGGACCCAGCATTACTTCTCGAGCATCACACGAATCCTGGCAAATATTCACATTGCTAGTCACCTACAATATTCTCGTAGGTGATGATCAAATGGTCTGAGTTAATTGGCAAAGAATTGGAACAGCTCTACAGATAATTCCTGCACAAACCGGAAAAGACACCAGAACAGCGATTAGCCTCCGCATGGCATAATACATGTCTGATGATGTGTCTATCACAAGGCTTTTCTTATCTGCCACATGTAGATATAAGTAGTAGCTATGCATGTACCACGAAAAACTGTAGTGGGTGGAAAATTGCCCAACTTAATATGATATTACTTCCAAATCTTGCAAAATAGGCAAAATACGTTTACACATGTTCTTATACGAGTTTAATAATATGCAAATTAATCCCAGGGATTAATCTCGTATGAACGTGCTTTTATATATTTTTGTTATTGAAATGTACTTAGCTGAAGGATCCTCTTGTTAACCTCGTTGAGAAGAAGCCAAGATGATACTTGCGACTTGATCAGTTAGTTGTATCTATTAGCCTACTATATGAACGAAGTGGAAGTTCCATTGTTAATGTGCTACCATTCACGGCATAGAAACAAATTGTCTTAGAGAAGTCACATTCGGTAGTAATTTGTTTTGAAGTAAGTAGATGTATTTTTCCTCTCTTCCCATGCCTTGCAGGAAACCACCTATATATTCCATTCTCAGTTTTAAATGGAAAGAAACACCTTAGCCTTAAAAAAATATTGGCCGGCTGGCCGGAACGCTTCATCTAGATCGACCATGCTCTGAAAATTTTCCGAGACCAGCAAATGCTTTAACAACCGCTATAAGCAAAGTACACCGGTTGTTTTAGGGGAAGGACATTTACCAATTTTAGAATTGAATAGGATATAATTAAGATATCTTTGTACTTAAATATTGTTGACTTGCCGCCTAAACAGCTTTACAATTGGCGCAATTGTAATGCAAATGTAAGATCTTACTTTTTTATTTTAGAACTGGGTAAATAACAGCAGTTTTTACTGATTTTTTTTATGACTGACGACGGAGGGGTAAGGGGGAGCTAAAGCCTCTTGAAGATGTCTCAGGTCTGCTACTGATACTTAGAGTGCCTCATGACTCTGTGAAACCCAATGCTACTATATCATCAGCATAAAGTGAAGTTTCATACATTTTTGCCGAGAATGGAGCGATCCTATCATTTTTCCAGGTGAACAATTTGGAGTCGCGAGTGAAAGATTGGAGAAACCCAATTTACACAAAAGCCCTTAAACGCTATAAGAGGTGTAACTCATTCATGAACTGGTAAACAGAAAAGATGTGAAGCACGGTGGGAAGCGTTACTTTAATCTTTTATAGTATACTAAACCTGCTAACAGTCAAAAGAACAAAAGAACAAGAAAACTTCTGTCATTCTTCTTTTGTAATTATCAAAAAATAAATAAAAAAAATGAAGTGCGACGAACTCAGACACACAAAGTGAGCCATTCTTAGTTACTCTGACTTTTGACGGTGAAATCAACTTAGTAAGGCAGTGTTTGAGTGTGTAGAACGTATGTACATTGGAGATTGTTAGAAAGTACAGCAAGCGCACCCTTTATTGTGCAGTAAAATCACCGGGCAGTTATATCACTGAAAACCTAAACTAGTCAGGATGGTGCCTCTCCCGACTAATTTGACTGACTAGCGTAAAAATTAGTCGGTGGATTAGTCAGTGATCACAAACTAGTCAGTGGATAAGCCGGGTGACACCGACCAATCAACTGACTAGTTTGTGATCACTGACTAATCCAAAGACTAATTTTACGCTAGTCGGTCAAATTAGTCGGGAGAGGCACCATCCTGACTAGTTTAGGTTTTCAGTGATAATGTTATCTAAACCTAAACCTACTGAGTGGGTGCCATGTGCTTCATTGTTCTGCCTCCAAAATGACGTCGCGTGACGTCAATACGTAAGGTCTATTTAGTTTTATCTGCTAAAGACCATATTCTGCAGAGCACACTGCTACATGTCATTTTAACGCTACCATAATGTGACCTCTCAGTGTTATGGCTACACTACATCACATTTCATTGATCTCCACAAGTTATCATTTCCCATGATCAAAGTGGTTTACACTGAAGCCTTTTGTTGAACTTATACCAATCAAAGTGCAGTCACCAATTGTGCAGATAGATCCCCAGGGTTCCTTAATATGTGCGGAGCTATGCAAGTTCAACTTGGAGGGTCCACAAACATTAAAAGTTTGTTTCTTGTGTAGCATTTTGTTACATTGCAGGAAGTCTTCATTGAACCATTCACGCAATACGTAGGTCACCCATGATTAAAATTTTAGCTTTTATTCGGGGTGGGCTCTTTTTAATTATTTTAGTGATCTCTTAACAGACAGCCCAAAGGCTTAGTGATTCCTTGCCGAAAGGGGATGTTTTGAGAAACTAAGGTTTATCCCTAACATCTATCCATCTTGAGGTATGATGCTTTACGATGTTTCCACAATTCGACATCTGACCTCACAAAACCTTCACAAAAAGTGAAAAAGGAAGAGTCTTGGAAGGATCTGAACCCGAGCACTCTGTGACCTCTGGTCAATTACCAATTACTTTAAAAGTTATTCTTTTGAAAAAATATATGTTGTTCTTTATCATTTGGAATGGTATAAAAATTCAGCCCTAACTTGTTGGTGGTCACGAAACGACGCAATTCGGAGATACCCTCCACTGACTATTAAGTTAACGAGTTTTTCATCGTTTCACCTCTGGTGATCTCAGATGACTTTTGACCTCCCAAAAACCCATAGGCTCTCTATTAAAATGACAAATCTATTTATTGAGTATGAAGAGTATCCATCATCCCTGTCTTGAAATATCGCAGTTTTCAAGGTTTTCGGTTTTGACCCCTGGTGACCTCTAATGACCACTGACCTCCACTAAAAAGAATAGGGTTCTTCCTCTCAATGGGATAAACGTATATATATATATATATATATATATACGCTAAGTATGGAAAGTGTCTATCATTTCTATGCTGAGATATGGTGTGTAAAGCAATTTTTAAGATAACCTTTGACATTTTCGAAAAACAGTAGGATTCATTTTCTAACTATAGCTCATCCACATGCCAAGTACGAAAAGTATCCATGTTTCCTATCTATAGATATCGTGTGTTCAAGCTTTGGGGGTTATGACCTCTGATGACCTCACATGACCTTTGACCAAAAACACTGGAAATCTTTCCTTTAATTTGTAAATCCATTTGCAAAGTAAGACACGTCTATCCATAATTGCTTTCTTGAGATATCGTGTATACAAGTCAAAGCGTCACAAGTCTGCCTGCCTTCCTGTCTACCTATCTTCTTTTTTCTACCCTATCTTCTTTTTTCTACCTACCTACTTGGATGCATACGCACATACATACACACACACTCCAACGTGATTGCATAGATTCTTTTCGCCTTCGGCGAGGAATCAAAGAGTGTGCAGAGGCTGTTTTGGCGTCCACCAGGTATACTTTTATTGTGTTAGTTAACAATAACATCGTAAGGGGCGATTTCATAACATATGGCATTTTTTCATGTTCAGTATTTTTTTTTGGGGGGGGGAGGGTATTTTAGGCCCTGTGTAATTAAACGGCAAAAATTACGCTAGATTGGTGAAACCAAACAATTTGTACTAGGATACTTTTCATGTCGCGATTTGACTTTAATAGGTTCTTCAAGCCCCGTCCACCTTTTGTAAACGAGATAACTGATTCCGCTGCATTGACACCTTTTACCATTAATGTTACAGACCGAGCTGAAAAACGAAGCATTTCTGAATAGTCATAATAGCCATGTCTCCTTCAGCACTCAAGGACTGAATTATGGAATATTCAACCCCATTTCTGCAGCGCATTTACTTCATTTGCATAACAGCCTTACCTCATCAGCATTAAAGTGGGTTTTAAGTTTTTTTTTTTTTTTATTTTAATTTGGAATTTAAAACTGTGCCCATTGCGGAAAATGTCACTCTGTTCATTTTGTCTTTCTGAACGAAAACGAAAATAATAGAATTTTTTCAAACAAAGACAAAGTCTTAAGAACGGAGTGACTTCTCGGAGTTCTGATGAATTATGTTTACACTTCCTTTGGCAAACCGTCAAGCAAGTTGCTTCAATTCGATTACTTTTGGCGGGAATAATATGCCCACAATTACGTTCCTGACATCTTCAGGGATTTGTATAGATTTGAAATTTTATCCTGCAACATGTCACCACGTATGAAACAACACAGTCAGTAATGGCAATTCAATAGTTAAACACGTTTCTAAATTTTGTACTTGTGGTATTAAGAGGAGAAAGTAATTAAAACACTAATTATTGACGTAATAGCAAATCAATTTCGTAGAATTGTGGACGTGTCAGGGAAGCAACAAAAACATTACTTAGTAAAAACCCTGTCACGCGTAAACTGGATATATTTTACATTATATATTAAGAAAAAGATTGACTGATCAAAAAAGACAGTTTTGAACAGCAGTAAAGAAAACCATTAATAAAATTACTTAGATTTTCTTTTTCCTGTATAGCGTAAAACACTGGGCTCAATTTGACCCAAAAGAGGGTCACGAGGGACTTCCTCAAATTCGAGTTGAGTTAGATCCCACATTTGCATCAAAGATGATCTAATTGGGTCAGGTGTTTACTGTAAATTTAGAAGTTCCTCGTGATGCAAGTGTGTTTAGAGTGTGTCATGCTGGTCAACATGAGATGAAATACTCAGATACTTTTACGAATGTTTGACTCTGTTAAACGGAACTACGACATTCAAATAAATTTCAAACTTACACACTTTGAAGAAACAAAATCGTTTTAAGAGATTAAATTTTGAATCTTATCCCTTAATTAGGTCAGCAGAGACAAAATAGCATGTATAATATTTAATATATGGTAAAAGAGAGCCGAAAATCTAATAAACAGAGGGCTTTGTTTGGTTTAGTTCATGTAAAGGCACTTAATTATGAGTAGTAACGAAATGGAATGGAACGGTCTCCTAAACAGTGATGAAACGTAACGTCGCAAGACAATGTTTTTAGTAGTTATTTTGCAACCAGGGAAAATAACTTCCCTGCCCTGTCAAGTGACAATGAGACGGATGTTTCAAGCATCTGGTAAACGTAACTTAATGTAATGTTGGAACATTGTTATATTAGTATAGATTGTGATGGATATCTTCCTCTGGGGCTAGTGGTCATGTTAGAAACAGGTGTTTGCGATTCAGCCTTAAGTGATCATTTGAAGTATAGCATGTTATTTCCTGGAAGACATGATTTCGAGCATCAGTAAAGTAGAGCAGCTGTTTATATAAAGGTCCTAGAGGAGGAGATCATCAAATGTTCCTACGAGGATGGTTATTCAAGTGGAATCGTATACCTACTATAACACTTTGAAAGAACGAACGAACGACTTAACGAACGAATGAAAAAATGAAACATTTCTAGCAAATGATGAACTCTACAGATCACACTTTTTGAGAGGTAGTGAACAACACTTACTAAAAAACTACTTCATATACCATAAATGCTAAAAAAGGAGAAAACAGCAGTGCTATACTTATAGATAGTTTTTCCAAGTAAAGGTTCATACTTCACTTTTATAGTTTTCTCCCATGTAAAAGTGTTCCGGTTACTGTTCTGATTCTTTCTAAAATCTTGTTTCAAACATCTATTGCCAGTTCTTCCTCCTTTTCCAATTCGATATTTACAATTACCTCTAGGCGTCTTAATGATTATCCATTTTTGCCTTCATTTTCCTGTTATTTTCATTTCAACCCAAAACGAACGGTACTTTGAGGGAGGGATTCAAAGGCCTGTTCCCTGCTTTTTCAACATATAATAAATTCAGATACTGTTTTGCTACAAATTTATCACTTTTCACATTTTTCAAATTATCCTCTAGTCGGGGAGGGGACCAGCATATGCTTTTTTTTTCAAAATATAACTAAACGTGGTGATCGTTTGCCCAAAACTGCTCGTTTTTCAAAATTTCTTCTTGTCGGGGATTAAAAGTTATCAATTTTCAATTTTTCTTTTCAAATGACCAGCTGGAGGAGGGAGGAGTCCTTATATGGTTTTCAAGGTATGATAATGTTTTGTCAAAAATTATCATTTTCAAATTTTTATCTTGGCGAGGGACAAAAATAATCATTTTTCACCTTTGTAAAATAATCCCTTAAGGAGGGAATAGTCCAAAGAAAGAAAACGTATTGGTCTGTTTTAAAACTGATGGTCTTATATGGATGACCCCTTATTGTAAAGATGCAGTAAGTAAACAATGATGTATCGCTTGCGACAATGTATGCGGTGGGTTTTACAAGTACTTCCCTTTTTGAACCTCCAGTGCTGATTTGTTTACATCTAATTCATTGCAGTACTCCGGCTGAATTATTAATATTGATTTTTGTACCCTGTTTGTAGTGGTGTATGGGGGCCATTGGGCTATACCCCCCTCACTGATGCCGATTTTTAGTACCTAAAGTACGTAAATGTTTATACACAAATTTTACTTTAAATGTAGAATATGTGGCACTAGCTTGCGTTTAAGGACACCCTAATTTTCTCAAAAAAACGTCAAAAGGACCCCTTCCCCCGGAATGCCATCACACTACATACTGCATGGCCCCCCGCGAGATAAATCCTGGCTACGCCACTGCCAGCCTGAACTACTTATTATAAACTACCCAAGTTGGGTGATGCATTTCCGGCTCAAGTACGAAGGCTAGCTTTTAAAGTACTTCAAACTGACTAATTTGACAACCAAATTTGAGGTGCTAACCCGAAAGGTTAATATTCCACAAACGTACACCACCTTTTGTAAAGTACATCACCTATTGTAACATGCCGAATTTTAAACATGTTAATATCATTTCATAGATTTCGAACCTCATTAACGAGTGCATACACAATTTTCATATACTACCAGTTTTGTGTATAAACCAAATAAATAGATATGTTTTATATTATAAAGGTTTGATTCTTGACAAGCCATTGTGTGCATGAAATTTGGCTCAGGCTGAAGCTTGTAAGCATACATTTTGAACTGTAATCCAAGATATGAAATTGCTAATAGACTGTGCTTAGACTGCTATGTGACTACCGTACAACTTGTCACCAATATAGAGTGTCTCGTGCCACGATAAGGGTAAATAAATCCCTGCGTTGCACATTCCTAAATCAGAGTTAGGCCTATTAATTACTGTTTTTGTATTCTAACATTACCTACGTAGTGTGTGTGAACAATATACCCATTTATCATATTGGAATTCTTATAAGTGTACCTTAGCATTGCTGCCTTGAAACTAACTGCAATTTCATAAATATGTTGATTTCTATGCGCCTCATTTTGTCTAATTCCAGAGGCGTTTTAAAAACTAGCAACGGATGTGATTTAGTTTGGATAAAAAGTCATCCGTGGCCAGCGGCTAATGATATCCGGTGATACAGACAGTGTTTAAGAACTTGCATTGCAGTAAGCCTTCCGAAGTGGTAGAAAGTTTATTACATTTAGATGTGTTTAATTCGACGTGACTTAATTGTTTTGTCCCACATTTTTGGTTTTAGTTATCGTTGTCAGATGGATGTCACACCAGTCCTTTAAAATTTGATGTTTAGTCGTTTGTTATATCATTCTAAAATTTAAACCGGATAAATAAAGATTATGAACTTGACGTCGAATCCAAATTTTTGCCTAGCCTTGACCCTTTTCTACGTAGTATGACTGTTTATTTACTCTGAGAACATGCAGCTTAAATTTAATCAAGGTGGCCAACAATACCAGAGATTTCCTGGTTAAAACTTTCTTGCCAAAAGTAAGATCTTTCTGGTTATAACTAAGAGTGAACAATCCTGGTAAAAAAGCCATATTTTCCCGGACAAATCTTACCAGTATCCCTGTGTTACTTTAATCAGAATATGATTGGGTAGCCGTTTAAAGCAATCCTGGTTGATTTTCACTAGGCGGCTGTAGGGTTTTAAAACAATATTTTTTACGTAATTCGTCGCCAGTCTTGTCAAGTGTGTCATTATAACTACTGAAAGGAACTGCAATATTTTAGTATTAAGGCTACGAATATGACCTTGAACGACGCACCTGTTATATTGCACACGTAGCCTAAGCTTTGCGAAGGCTTTGCGATCATATTTATGGGGAAACACAAAAACTGCAAAGAAGTAAAACACTTCTACATGTAAAATTTACTAACGTATGCCAACTAATATCTTCGGATTCACGTACACTTTTAAAAGATAAAAAATCCTTGAAGAAGCGATAAAATTTCAAAATGTAAATCCCTCGATTCCTCAAGTCAAATAAAGTTTGTGCTGAAATGACGCCATTTTGCTATTTTGTAGTTTTAAATTGTTAAAACATAATTCATAACTTATATAAAAAAGCAAATTTGAAATTTCACATTTTCTGTCAAGCGTTTTCGATAATAAGTGGGTCAGAAACTATGTGCTTAAGATTCTAAACATAGGTTCGTGGACAAAATTCCAACGAAGGTCCCATGAAAATAGCTTCTAAGGCCGTGTATAGGAGCCTATAGTAAATAGAGATGTGTAATGGATAATACTTTATGTCTGCGAAAGTTCATGATGGCTACGCCTTGGAAGAAATTTTGGTTTTTTACCTGGACGGGAACTGTCCCAACAGCCCACCAATCCCACCTACCTTTCACCCCCACCCCTTCCAAAAAACACCGTTTTCATAGGGATACGGTGAATCCACAAAATGCAACCGATTTTTATCGAAAGTTTAAATTTCCTCTCCACGCCTATCATAAACCTTACCATGAAGTAGTATACCTTAAAGTTCGAATTATGTCGATTTAATCGACTTAGTCATACCGACAGTGTGGCTTTCCATATGATACCGATTCAATGACGATTTCGAGTTATTCCCTGGTTACTCATAGCTTCTAATTCAGTGCTATAGACCCTTTTCCAATTAGCAATTACAAAGGATTATGGGATAGAGTTTTGGTATGGGTCGTTTTTGTCAATGGCATTTTACTGTGGACAAAAACAACGCACACCAAAACTATATCCCACAATCCTTTGTAATTCCTATTTGGAAAAGGGTCTATTTAACCGCCTCAAAAGACATGAATAGATGTGGTTCACCTACAGATTTCGACTTACAACGCACAAAGGTTACAGCAAACGCACCAGTTCCATAGACAGTAACCTTCTTTCGGAAAATAAAGAAAGCCTCACTTTTTACAGATCGTCAAACGGATACCGGTAATTTTTTATTTAACTTTATCACAGAACCGTTCTAAAATGGTGTATAACCAGGCCGGCAGTCATGGTATTTTTCGATGTATTCCTGAGTGCGATCGTGCTTTAAGAGAAGAGGATGGTTTTTTTTTTTTTCTTAATCTGATTTCCGATAAAAATCGATACTCCTCACAAAACACCTATCTTCTGAAATAATCGGACTATTTCGCAGAAAGGACGCTTAGTGAGAAAATGGAGGAACTGAGGAGAACTTTTGTGTGCCATATCATGGAAAAGGATATCATTGCAACTGTACATTATTCATCTCGTATCCAAAATGCATATCAACATCTTTACCTGATTAATGACTGCAACAGGGCAACATCTTCACATATGCTCTTCTTTAGAAGAAATGCTTTGCGAAAAGTAACCACCTAAGATAAATTACAACGTGCTACCTGTATAATGCAGCGATCTTCAAATAATGGCCTACCGCCCTCTTTTAATCTGCATTCAACCATTGTTAACGTGAACAGTTCTAAATAAAAAAGAGGCAGACTTTTCACCGAACTTCTTTTTACAAAATGTTCAAAATATATATCAAATGAAAAGAACAAGTACGACGTAAACAAGACCAATTATAGGCGTCCAAGCCTTAAAATCTACCGTCGTTGAAAGCATTTTCCATGTAAATCGGCCGTATTCCACTTTTATTGAACATGATCCCACTTCAAAAGGAATTTATTCCAACGTAATGATGGCATGTCTCTTCAAGGCTTTCAAAGTTGCACAAAGGTTGATACTACCTCTGTCAATTAAAATCGCATTAATTGCAAAGTTGAGAAAATAACTAGATTTTTAATGGTAGGTGGGCATAAAATGGAACATTTTCCATTTTTTATTTAGTTTTACCAGTGGCAATTCCCTGATTTTAGGTTGGCAATCTCTGTGTCACTTGACGTTTTTGAGAGAATATGAGTGAAATTCATTAAAAGACAGAACAAGTTTCTAGGCACTTGTCAAAACACTTTGAAGCTTTGAAGATATAAAGTAGGTCACGGTACGTACATAGTCATTCCCCACTACAACTAAAAGAACGACTATCCCTGATGCACATCAGAATATTCTAAGATGGAAAGAAATAACGACTTAATTGGAACTTCCTTTTGGTATTTTTGCCCTAAACTGTGACAAGAGAAATGGAGAATGCAGACCAAAATATTTAAATGGGATTATCGAGTACCCTAAAAATACACCAGTTTTACTCTCTATATGTAAAAGAGTGAATTTCACTCTTCGACGATTGCCTACAGTGACCACTCTTTCTTCGAGTGAAAATTTCACTCTGCTGGGAGTGGTTATTCACTCCAAATGAGTAAATTACCACTCCGGGCAGAGTGGAATTCCACTCGAAACAGAAAATGGTCACTGTAGGCAATCGTCGAAGAGTGAAATTCACTCTTTTACATATAGAGAGTAGTCATGCTGGTGAGCAAATGTGATTATGATACAGCTGGAATACCAATAAGCTAGACAATGCACCACCTTGCTTTGGGGTAGGGGCACTTTGCTATAGGACAAAGGAGTGCATAGGCTTGTGGGGTATATTTCTAGAGGCTGAACCGTTTTTTTCCCGAGATAAGCCTAAAACAACCCCGGTATTTTCTAAAAAATTATTCCAATTCCGTGGGTTGCAGCCCCATTTTCGCACGCTTTTTAGGAAGGGGGCACCCCTTCCCTTAGACCCCTCCCCCAGGAGAACGGTCCGAAACTACGTTTATACCCCAACTGAAAATGGGATTTCTAGACCTGTAGGAGGACACCCCCCTTATGCCAGTGTTGTGGCCGATTTGCTAAGGGCGGTGGCATCTGAAACAATGAAGTGGTTGGAGTTTAATCCCTGTTGGGTCATACATAGCAAGGTGGTTTTCTCATCAGAAGTGATCTATAATTTTCCATCACAACTGACCTTTCAAGTGGAAAGAAATCAAATCCGATCTAAACTGTTGAGTTAGTTAGACACATGACGTAAAGTCATCTAAAAATCATGAGCTTTCTAAATATTGATGGTCACTTAGCGCCGTAAAATAAGTACCGTTCGAAACCGAAAGTATATGCCCATACGCTTCATTCCTTGATTTACCTCCTTAAAGAAGGTCTAACTGTGCCACAGCATATGGATATATTTTTTTTCGCTATTAGCAATTAAAATTTAGTGCAAAGGCACATAATAAAACTAATACAACACTCTAAAAACAATTTGGTCAAATTGACGAATGACTGGGTCAACTATGCACCGAACCAAATATGGTCAAATAGTTTGACTAAACTATGGTCAAATTTGATCACTTATTGGTCAAATTTGACCACTTATTGGTCAAAGTTGACCATAGTTTAGTCTAACTATTTGACCATATTTGGTTCGGTTCATAGTTGACCCAGTCACTGGTCAATTTGACCAAAGTGTTTTTAGAGAGAATGACTATTATCGGGTGTTGACAATTACCTTTACCTTTGCCTATACTTTTCCTATCTCCCCTTCTCAAAAAACATTTAGCAAATTTCTCGCCATCTTTAGTTATTAATACTGTCACGAGCATCTAACACATGCTAAATCAATTATTATTTTACTATTACTCTGTTTCAGAATTCATTTATCAAACAACCAGCTAACACTGGGTTGTAACCAAATTAGAAACTGAATCTCTTTACATTCACAGGTGTATAGAGAGCAATTTTTCAAATAGATTTGATTTCCAACTCTTGTACGTTAATTGGAAAATTAAGGGTACAAATGTCTCTATGTCTAGGTGACATAATTATAAATCGTTATGTCAGCGTGCTCGACTGTATCAATAATATTGTGTTGCAACATTATCGATATCCCACGAAAATACGCGCTGCTTCTACAATTTCATAGCCAGGTCTTAATTTGTGAAATATTAGAACGAAGCCATCTGAGAACAACGACAGTTTGGCAAACACGATGGTAACACGAGCTAAGAAAATTAAATGGTAAATAATTGAAAACATGGGGCTTATCACAAGTCTGTTTTAAAATACTATTTTCGTTTAAGTAAAGGAAAACTAACACGGGAAGTGTTTTGTATGCAACATTATTGTCCTCTGCTTCCGTACTACGGATCAAATTACAAAAAAGGAAAAAAACCACATCAAAACACAAACTTTGGAGAGATGTACCTTAGAGACATGTTAAGAAGAAATTATCCTTCTTGTATTGTGAGATCAACTTCCTTCACTTCAATAATCTTTTTTTTTTTTTTTTTTTTTTTTTTGCGATAGGAGATGGTTCACCCAAACAAATTATGATGGAATACCACAATCCCGATGATTGGAAGCAAGCCCCGGAAGGGAAATAGTCAGAAGCAGAAAATGTCTTCGTCACAATTTGAATGTAACTCAGGGATGATACTGCTAGTAATAGAATTAGCTTGCTACTTTGACTTTAAAGGACTTATTGTTCATTCAAGCGGTAGCGTACGTGGTGGTCAGTGACCCACAACATGTAAAATTGTGAGTGAATGTGAAGGGTGTTCGGGCAATTTTGTCATTATTAGATTCAAAATGGCCGTCACCAGCTATTCTTATTCAAATTTTCAGTGCAGCTGCGAACCTTATAATAGTTATATAATTCAGGCCTTGAAGGTCAGTTTTTTACGACGCTAAATGACCACGGATGTAGGAGAAGCCAGTATGTGGCTTGTGAATTTACATCACGTCGGGTTGCTAACCAACTTAACAATTTACATCAAATCTGGTATCTTTTGGAAGGCCAGTTCAGATAGGAAACCCATCAGTTGCTCTTGGAAGAAAACCCTACCTAACTTTGACTCGACCGGGGATCGAACCCCAAACCTCCCCGTTTACAAGCTTCATCGCTTCAAATGCCACCCTATTTATCCACTTGGCCACAGCACGAAATGTTTCGAATGTGGGTGTGTTTTGCTTTGATTTGTAAAGACCATCTTTTTGTAAAAAGAGATTACATTTGTCATTTGAAAGAGTGAAAGCAAGAACAAAACATTCAAGAAATTAACTAAAATAAATTTGAGCAAAGTTCGCGATACTAATCCAATTTAACATCTACAAGCTAAAGAAGATTACTTTACTTAAAAGTTTGACTAAGAGTAACTTAACTTAGTCCCACAGAATGCTGGCTCGGTATAGGTCAAGTAAGAAGATCTGATTCTTCGAGTTTTCAGTTGTATAGGAAGTGAAAAGAACCGCATTTCAGTAACATGATGGACGGCAAAATTATAAGTCCAATGCAATAACACATCTTCACATCTTCTTTGGTCGTTAAGATATATCCCTTGTTATGAGTTTCGGGGAAGCTTCCGCATTTTAATCACAATGGCTCACTTGCGGCTGGAACTCCCTGCTAATTGTAGCATTTTTTTTTTACTTTAAAGGCTAAAATCTCTGTCTGAGATCTTTTTGACTGTGTATTTCCTTAAGCGTAACACAGGCACTTGCCTTATACTGAAAGACGATATTTATATTTGAATGGAAAAGTTAACCTCAAGCAGGATTCAAACCAGCGACCTCCAGTATACAAGGAGCAATGGCCTAAGGTCTTCATGCGACTGTGATCACTCATTCATATGAAGTCGCTACGTCACTCTACCTACTCAATATTACATGGGACGCGTTCCTATGACGTAACAATGGAAAGCTTGACTCGGCAGTATTTAAGCTCAGTTGACCGCGTTCTACCACATAGGCCTCAATGGCTCAGTGGTCAGAGCATCCGCCTTGTATGCAGGAGGTCGCTGGTTTGAATCCTGCTTGAGGCTAACTTTTCCATTCACATATAAATATCCTCTTTCAGTATAAGGAAAGTGCCTTTGTTAGAGGAGCAATGACCTAAGGTCTTCATGCGACTATTCAATACAGCGTTGATTCATTCATTCATATAAAGTCGCTACGTCACTCTACCTACTACATATTTTGTATATATATATTTATATTTACATTCATATACATTACATATATATATTTATATATACATTTATATACATGACATATATTTATATATTTATACATATATATATATATATATATATATATATATATTCCCTTCGTGAATGTGACTTTAAATATGGTTCTAAAACTAGATGGATAAGGGAAACTTGGGCCTAGAAATCTAGTTATTTTCTTTTGTCGTATGCCGCCATCAGTTTGATCGTTACCCTTTCTCCTAACCTCTCCTCGTGAGGGAGACTCGTGTTGCAACCGACTCTGCAACAATATGCAGCGGCATTCCCAAAGAATCGTGTGGTGTCTGTGCCAGACGCATACCCACACTCATCACATATCGAAAACATCTGATGCAGAGGAAAGAGCATTTCTTCTATTTCTAAATCAGACACCACGTGACAGTTACCCAAACCCAATGTGACGTCATTGCTTTCTTTGCCAATCGTAATCATTGTCATATAAGTCCTCAGGAATCTAAAGACCGCGTATATACCTTGACCAAGGGCCATTAATTGTCAGATTGTTCCCCTGAGATAATTTTTGCCAAACACAAAAAATGACATCATTGATCAAACTTGCTGATAGAAGCTACATATAGCGATACATCGCTTTCCTTTTGGTAGTAAAGAATTTCATCTTTAGCTTCAAGGAAAGGCCGCAGGTCGTCCAAAGCCCAATCATGGTTTTCAATTTCTGAGCTTCAAACTTTATTCCAAACCTCATTACTCTTTCCTAAGGAAGAAAAATCAAAGATGCCTCCTACGTGTCACTCTCTTAAATTGATTCTGGAAAACTGTTTTACCCCATCCAAAGCAATTTCCTCTTGTTGAATATTTCCATCAAATCATGTCGGAGAGAGGCTGAAATGTTATCAGCATTCCTATACAGCATTTCGAAGATATTCCTTTGAAGGCTTAGATAACAGACTTTCAAAATGTTGATATTTTAGGATATCTAAGATGTTCATACATTATGATCGTTCATTCATGCATTCATTCACTCAGTCAATCATTCATTCATTCACTCACTCATTCATTCATTCATTCATTCATTCATTCATTCATTCATCACTTATTCATTCATTTTTAGTTCATTCGTTTGTTCATTCACTATCTCATTATTTCAGTTAATCAGTCAGTCATGCAGTCAGCAATTTCCTTGTTCCAGCAAACTAATAAAATATTGAAATATTGAGATAAAAGTTTTATATTTTTTATGAACTTCAGTAAAACAATGATCAAAGATGCACGACAAAAAGAGGAAAATCCATCGAATATTTTTCTTTAAAAATTGCTCTCATCTTCACAAATGTTAATTGTGCTACATGCATGGTCAAACGGACTTTGTTTGGCATGGTCATTGTAATCATAGCTACACAGGTATATGTTGTTATTACATCATTACTGTAGCAGTAAACATCAAAGTCTTCTGAGATTGACATTTCAAATTATGTTTAAACCAAGTTGGCTATTCGTAGTGAGAAATGGTAATATCATAGTCCCTTAGGGCTTAACTTTGATACATTTCCGTCCTTAAAATTCTTATGAGGAGTAAAGATACCCAACAGTTGCCATACTTACGTCTTTAAGATTTATCCCCAAAAGAACTATGTGCATATTCCTAATATAATGAAGTATTTCCACCGCCGAGTAGAATGTAGGTTGAAAGAATGAGCTTAGTTTCTTTAAAGGAATGTGGAAATATAACTAAAACAGCTGTGTCACTCAACATCAATAAATTAAAATTCCATGATGGAAATCTTTGGAATTATCTGAATATATTCCACGGCCCCGTAGCCAGGCAAGGTAGTTAAGGGGGACGAGATAGCTCCCAGGGGGGAATATTTATAAGGGGCGAATATAATAAAATGCATTAAGCCAGTAGTGATTTTTCATTTCCTAGGTGGGCGAAAATTTTTCCAGTGGGATCTACCTAATGTCCCCCTTTTGTGTACGGTCTTGATCTTTCACCGTTCTCAAGACATACTTCATTCAAAATTTGACCATTACTGAGATTTCTTATTAACTAAGTGTGCCAAAATAATGATTTGGATTGTCGCATAATGTCTTCTTTTGTTAATTCTTGATACACAATTATTTAATTACTTACAGGCTAGTTCCCAGTTTGGTTTGAAATGTGGACATTGCCCAAATAATTAAAAGCTTCTTCCAAGCTAAACCCCTCAAAGAAAACCACTAACAAAACTGTCCTTGTAATAAAAGTAAAACGAGCAAAAGATAACATAAGACATATCTTACGAGTCCCTCTTTCTATGTCTCAAATTTGCATATGCAGCTCATGTTTATTCATTATATAGGTGCACAAAAAGTAATTGTTTTGTAAAATAGTCAATACTTGATACTTTGATAAATACTTTGATAAAAATTGTGGCTGTTAATAATGATTTTTAAATAAAATCGGCAGGTATGACATATGCACATCTACAGACCTTTAAATTTTGTTATATAAAAAAATTGTTAAATAAAAAAAATAAAAAAACATTTGGTGTTGCTCTTCTTTTACAGATTTTAAAGGATTGTAAGAGTCAAGTTGATCCCATGCTGCAAATTTAAATGAACAAAAAGATTTGATCCAGTATCCCCTGACACTATCAGCGACTGCATCAATTAGAGGTATGCGGAGAATACTAGCATAGTTCACTTATAAAAAAATATATTAAGATTTAAACTTAGAGTACTTAATAAGGATACACGTGTTAATATTTACAAACAAACGATTTTGAGTGTGAAACTTCCATTAAAACGTGAAAATAAATACGATAATAAGCTTCCAATTTTAATCTTCAGTCTTTTTCTATTTCTATGATTTCGGAAGTGTCTTATTTACAATAAAAACCGTTTTATGAAAGTTTTCTATCAAATAGTATAAACAATTTTGATTCGTGCAAATATGATGATACAAAATACTTTTTGATGTTAAATAAAATTATTCTAGGTCAGTGTCAAATAAAACTAGGCTGCACTTCCTGACATTATCATGGTTAATTCAACACTCCAGCCAAATTAAAAAGTTTAATGTTTTAGCCTATGTTATAAAGTTTTGACACAAAAAATGCTTGCAAAAGTTGTTATCATATGAAAATATTTTTGGTTTTGTAAAATATTTGGCCGTTAATTGAAGAAGAGAGCGTGTGATGACGTCATTATCAGTCGCTTCTTCTAAAACAATGCGTGCTCCCAGAGCATCAATTTCTCACGGAGGAAAAATTGTCAACCATAATTTTCTCAAAGATCAACCAATTCACAGACAGAAGAAGCACGTTTCTCCTTCAATTACTGTCAGTCAACTGCAATTATTTACTTATGAAACGAACTATTTCTGAACATTCGAAGTGTTTTTCTTAAGTTTTCCCTTCAATTAGTGCGAACAGGGACTTGGTAACAGAAAGTTCGATGTTTGTTGGTTTTCGCTTTTTCAGATATTGCGATAACAGTTTTCAAAGCGCTAGCTGGTGCCTACATGGCTTTGAAAACAGCTTAATTTTACAGAAAATGCTTTTGAATGCTTGCTTTGTATCACTCCGTCCAGTAGCAAACTTGGACGCTCAGTGAAGGTCAATAATTTTTTTTTATGATTAACTAACAAACAATTTAACAAATGTACAGACATGTAGGCGTAATATTTGGATATAATACACACTTTGAAATTTCCGTCAAATTTTACAAGACCAAAATTATTCTGGAGAAGAATACAAACTATTCAAAAATTCCAGGCAGTTAATGAAAAATTAACCTACAGGTATTTGAAGTTACGTGGTAGAGGGTTTCGTCAATTGGCGACTCATCCCAACGGTAGCCCAGCATTCTAATATATGCGTTTTATTTGGTGTACACTTCTTTTTAAGAGGCACCACAATATATAGTTAGAAGTTTCAATGAAATAATCAAGAAAATAGTAGGTTTTTATTTAAATTTTACAAGATGTAACGGCTGATGAAAAAAATAAACCAATCACTTTGGTGTGTGAATAGTTGAGACACGTTAGGCAACGATTCTGAGGAAGTTTCAAAGGTGGCGTGTTTTAAGCTTTCAGATGGCAGTCTGTTCGAATCTTTTTAGAACAGCTATGCAAAAGTCCTTTTCCGGGAATTCAAAATTTTGTTTCAAGCTCAGCGTTAGGGTTAAGGAAATGAGTTGGGCTTACGTCAGCAAGAAGAATCGAGAATGGTTTGCGTAATTCGAGGTCACTTCCAGGAAAAAACCGTTCTGAACATCTGTACCCGAAAAATCGACCACATAATTGATATTTAAGAAATTGATCGGTTGCAGTTGACTCTCTGTTCTGTAGAAAAGAAGACGCAATCAGGCAGTATATGTAAAAAACAGTGCCGGTACAACGCCCTCTAAATACCGAATATTTGCATGCTTTCCAGGCTACAAATTATACAGAAACTAAGTATTCCGTATGATTATGCTGTTGTTGTGTCAATGTTTCACTAATGTTATCAAGTCCACAGCCATAGGCTAACAGTCCAATAATTCAATGAACAAGACACTGCACTACGTAAGTGCACGAGCAACTTCCAGTTGGAACACTTTAAAATCATCTTGGTTAAATTTAACCAGGATCGGGGTCGATACTTTTCTATACATTTCCTGGCTAAAATAACGAAGAAATCAGGGTCAAATTGAAATTGGCATTTTCCTTGTTAAATTAACGACTGGTAAGAAATCCTGATAAGAAAATAACATTTTCCCTGGTTAAATTTAACCAAGATTTGATTTTTGCTTTTGACCATGAAATGTATGGAAAACTATTGCCCCCATCCTGGTAAAATTAACCAGGATGTAACCAGGATGTTTTAGAGTGAAGGGTTGCAATACTTTCGACCGAATATATATTACAGGTTTGCCCGAAAATAGCTAATTTTCTACTCGAATGGGGGCTTGCAACCCCAGGTCCCAGGCCCTCCTCCTACTTATATACCACTCCATAAATGCTCGTATGGGTCGATATCAAAACGTGTAGAAAATAATCTTATATCAGTATATCGATATCCCTGTAAGGCTTATACCTAATTCAGAATGACAACAAAACGCCGACAATACTGAATTTCGAAAATATCGGTATACCGTATACCCAAGTTTCTCGTACGCTTTTTCAACCATTTAATTGGTACTTCCCTTGGAAAAATTACAGTTATATATCGTGTTAGACAATATCAACAAAAGTAGCACTGACATAGCGTTCATAACAATAAAAATGGCAAACAGATAAACACATATCGTCCATCTTTACGCCATACTTATTCGTTTCCGGGGTTAGCAATCTGTCAGGAAGTGGGGACCAACGGCAGAGGGGTGCCCACTCGGCCATTCCCTATGATGTGTTTGTATGCAACTGTTTTGATGAGATAAACGGCAAACCGAACCCTTTACTGCAGGCGGGCCTTTCGACTTTGTTTCATATGCGTACCCCTGGAGCAAGCAAGATCCATAATGTGTACCCCCCAGGTATAAGAAAGATATTACCTAAGCATGATAATATAATACTGCTACAACTTCATGACAACTTGTAATAAAAATGTTGTTAAACTGTTGTGTGTGCATAGGACATGGTACACTGTTTTGCAGTAAATAAACATCTCATGGATTGGTCTTGCTGATCCTGCTGTGCTCTCTACCTTTTCAGCAAAATGTTTATTCGACAAGAATGATTACGCACCCCCTGAAGGAACCTCATGTATCCCCCAGCTGAACGAGTATCACAGTCTGAGAACATGTGCTCTACTATCTGCTTATTTCAAAGAACTGGAAAATGCGAAACCTTGCACAAGAGATGTGTGAATCTTGACAGACCTTGGTTAAGTACAACAGAGGGCGTGCGAAGACAAATGCAATACAAACAAGAGGTCAATCCACGGAGTTGCAACCTCATCGCTAGCACACATGTCATTCTGTGTGATAGTAGAAACAAATATCGACTCACGTCGCCAATAAACTTAATATTTATGAAAAAAAATTCTACACCTTGACCTTGCACCTTTGACCTTTATTACTAGGGTCAACGAGACACTATCTCCACCTTGGGCCACCTCTTCAAGAAAGTTTCAAGAAAATCGGTCCAACCGACTAGAAGTTTTGACACAAAAGATGTACACTTGACCTTCTGTCACGTGACCTTTGACCTCCGTTTCCATGACAATCACATATTTTGGTAGTACTAGATACATCTTTTATAGCCTATGTGTGAAGTTTCATGTCAGTGGGAGATTTTCTCTTGGATATACAGTAAAACTGATTTTCACAAATTTGACCTTTGGTCTCTGTCCTTTAGCCTTTACTCCTGGAAGTTAGCGTGGATCAGGGGTTCTATACCTAAGGTACCCTCCCACTAAGTTTGAAGAAAATAGTTTAGACCTTTCAGGAGATATTAACAAAACAAAATTGGCCTCTCACATACACACACGAGCACGTTTTGACCCCTCCCTAAGTCATGGACTTCCTGTCACCCTGGGGTACCCCACCTTGAGTTATACCCTGAGACTAGTAACTTGGGAACATTAGCCGTTATCATGGAATCGGTTGCTATTTCAGATGGCATTGTCGTATATAACTGAACTGGCAAAGGAAGTAAAATATCTCATCCTCATCACAGAGCCATGAGATAATAAATGAAAGGGGTTTCAAGCCGTAGTTTATGGGGTACAAGGGAGAATATTGAAGATTCAAAATTTTAATTTCTTAATATTTTAGGCAAGTTTTGTAAATAATTGCCTCAAATGACTGAAAAAATGTATATTTTTCATTAAAAACGTGAAAGGTTCATCCCTTCTACACGAGAAGTTGTATTGTCAAATAAAAACCCGAAGTGACAATGTAGCAGGAACTTTTTTCTACCAAGAACCTGATATTAGCACCAACGGTGAAGTGTAATAAATATAGTGACGCACAGCCATATTTAAACATTTTGCCATACTTTCAAGGGAAGTTATTTTTGTTGGAAATTAAAGGAGAACAAGGTTAGAGTTAGAGTTAGAAGAGGTTTTACCGCTCAGTTTCTAACCAATTGGCTTAAGTCGGGCCGACCACGGCCTTTTTTCCAGTTGTGGCTCACTGGCTTGTTTTCCCTACTCCATTGCTTATGCCGTGCACCAAGCACAAGAAACAGACAGCTCATAATGACGTATAAATATGTTAATACGTATATATCAAATGCATATTACGTACACACAAACCTGTATGTTTGATGTTCTCATATGTGTTTATCTACATGCACGTATGTGTACGAGAATGGGTGTGTCACTTAGAGTGTGCGTAATCATATAAGTAATCACTTTGTGTGCAGTTGGTGAAAAGGGGCGCACGAGCACCCCCTGAAAAATCTTGTTCATGATCAGTAACTAAGCTAGTCTTCTCATTACGGCCGTTGGACAATTATTAGAGATGATGCTCCCATCCCCACCCCTTAATGGATACATGGCTAAAATACATTCTCTTTAACCTATACACTGATACCACCAGAGTGTCATAAATTTTTACATTTTTCCCACCTTCCAAAAATTATTCCTTGTTTGGACCTTCGTTCTAGTAGATTGCAGGCCTAGGTTGAAAATGTAAAAAACGTTATGATTTCCTGCAAACTAAAATTATCGATATTAATTTCATTTTGAAAAAGCAACTTTGGGTCTTTAATTGGCAGCCCTCACGCACGTTTTGTGGGCGTGTAAAACTTATGGATAAAAGAGGATGATTCCAGGGAGAAACTCCTGGCAAACTAGGCCTATATATATTCCTATACTTATGCTTGACTTTTTTTTAATTTAATTGCAGCCTTAGATCTTGTTGTTAAGAATGTTAGGCCTAGTTAAGGCCTTTTCATGTTTCAAGGCATCTTGTCAAGGCCTTACCTTGAACTGTGCCTTAGAGAGGGGCGCATGGCCTCTCAGTTTTACGCTCTAGTACATTTGAGGCCATCAACAACCCTAATTCGGTCATCCCTCCGAAAATTTGATGATTGATTTTTGATTGATGGCTGCAACAAAGTGAATTAAAGTGTTATTAACAAGTCTCGGTATATGCAGTTACTCTTGCCTGTAAGCTTTGAGATTGCCAGAATTATCTTGGTCAGACATATCGCTCATTTAGCTAAAATATAGAGAAACCTTGTTTACAAAAGCCATGTATATTGTTTGTTAACATCATACGAGACCTAAATAATTATAACACTTGAGTGTTTCTATCAGGGTTTGACTTAATTTTGGATCAGATGACCTTAAAATCGGATTCTTATAGTAAATCTGACTTTGAAATGTAGTCTGCAGGAGAAAGTTTTATTTTGACGTGAAAAGTCGATCAGGAAAATTTTCAGAATGCTGGAGTTTTGCGTTTTAATGATATTCCTTATGTAAACCTTGACTAGTGACCTTGAAATTAGAACAAAATGAACAAATCCCAAGGGTAGAAGATTCAATTCTGCTGTTAGGCAGAGCACAAACGTTATGAAAGTTGGGAGGTTTCTTTTTTAATTTTAGGTAGGTAATAAGGCAACCCTGATGTTATCCAACGAAATGTGAAAATGTGCATTAAAATGACTCATTTTAAAATTTTGAAGAAAGGCGAACAACGTTTAATGCTCACCTAATCGGTTCTGTAACTGTTCAGTGTTGCAAGTTTTTTAGTGACTTGGATGAAGCCGTAACGCAATGAATGCACACTACTTTAATCAAACTGTTTTAGCATGATTCAATTTGTTAAGGAACTGTATACTGGTGTCTACATACAAAGTTTCACTTCAGATAAAGATTACGAATGCTGCCCTCACGTAAGAGCCGAAATTGTGTTTGTAACTTGGAAATTGTGTATGCCAAACTGCAAGGTTTATTGCTGCTGTCTTTGTGGGCATTGTGCAGTTTTCTTTCAGAAAAAGCCTTCCACAATAAAGAAATAATTATTTTGGAAAGGAAGTATTATTACTCTAGCAATTGAGGCGAGGTTAGCATGTCATGTGATGTCACTGGATGATTTCAAATGACATAGAATAGAATTTTTGGGAAAAACAAATATTGGTATACCGGTCTTTGACTGTACATCGGTATCTTCTAAGCAGATTTTTTTCCAACGTGTACTAATTCTACATAAGCGATGTAAGTGGTAAAGTATCTGTCAACCATTTATTCACATTTAATCACGTAGTATTATAAGGTTCAATAATTTATATTTACAATACAATACGACCAGGTACCATTATTTCAGTACCGTGTATTAGTAGTAAGGGACAGACTATACCTTTTTTATGACCAAGTTTGTAACATCGCGTTAACATTGGTGCACTGCGGACCCCGTCAGGTTTTAAGCGTGTAGAGTGGCCTGCATGGATATTTATAGCTGAGTGGCATTTGATTTGATATAAGACGGTTTGAACTTATTTTAAAAGTTTTTGGTGCTAAAAGATTTGCTTTCTGTTTGAAAACCAAGTAATTTTACTTACCCTGTTCACTTTACGTTTCAACTATTCCTCGGAAAACCTACGTTTCGTCGTTATTGTCATTTTCGTCTGACCAAGCTGGTATTGGGTTAGGCGAGAATTACCATGTGGATGTGTAATATTATAGTATGGTTTGTCTGTATACCCGTTGTAGGTAAAAATATTAACTCAGATAATGTTAACATTTGTTTTGTCTTTGCAATTAAAACTATTCATTAAAGAAACAAAAATATTTAACTTCCACTTCAACTTGAATCACTTGAACTATTTTCAAGATTCCAATTTCATTTCGACTTTCATTTAAATACAATTAAAATAATAACTTGAAAAATTGTCCAACCCCAAAAAATGAAAATACCATTTTTTGGCATTTTGCACATTTTTTAGTGAAGGATGTCTGCAATCTAGACCTACTGTTAAGGAAAAGCGCTTCATTGAAGACTAGTGCAAAGCACCCTTTACTTTGGGGCTTCCCTTTTCGCTGTACGTGGGTATTGCACGAGTTAATTCTTTTTTTTTTTTGTTTTTGTTTTAAGATAATAACAATTTTTGGCTTACCTGTTACTCGGTAAACGAATGTTCCCGACTAGTTTATATATATATATATATATATATAATATATATATATATATATATATATATATATATATATATATATATTATCAGAACATAAGGTACAGATTCTGGTTACAGCCTCAACAATTGGCGTTTTTCTTTACTTTTTCTCCCTCACATTTAATGCTTCATTCCTATTTTATAACGATCCGTATAGCTGCAAAACTTGGTATGAATAAATATGGTTAAGTCACTTTTTAATCCCAAGGAATAAAATTCGTTTCGAACAATGTCCTTGAAGATAATATTACTTAATGACACAGGGGATTAGCTGGGTGTCACTCGTGTGACAAATTCCTTAATCGCTTCTCATAATAATTCATATCAGACAGCAAAAGTGATTATGAGATTCTCAGTGGGATTAACCAAGTTCGCACTTTCATGTAAATTGAGACTATTAAGTACAATTATTTTTAATGCGTTGTGAGCCTTTAAAAGGGAGTCACATCTGCTTGACTTGCACATGAAATATTCAAGTGAATGACAAATTCTTTTAATATATTTTTCTCGCATATTTAGAGAAAAGCAATTGCAGTATTTAAAAGTTACCACGATAAACGTCCAGTGTTATGAAAAATGGAATGAAAGAGAAAAATACACATAAAAACACCTTTTGGTTACTACAAGTGATTGCTTTACGTTCATTGAGCATTTTTCTAAGTTTAAATACATTAATTATTGCATGTTATTGCCAATTCTTTAAAGCTAAAACAATAGTCAAAATCTCAAATATTAGATGATTTTGGAAAGAACATTTTAAGCAATTATATGAGATCCGTACAACATATCAAAATATGTAAGAATCAATAAATTAAGTAAAGACCCTACATTACACTAATTTTGATTTTTTTTAGCCTTGGAAACAAGAAGGGGACTTGTATTGCCTTTCTTAAGTTACAGAAATATAATTCAAATGTACCACATTTAGTTAAAATGAAATCTGTACTCCAAAACACATACGGTATCATAATTTTTACATAAAAGTGTTTACTCCAAAAATGAATTGGCGAGGCTGATTACTAACCACAAGATTTATTGACAAGATGTTTCATAAAATATGATGGGAAGACGAAGAAAGTTACCGGTGTATCACTCTCTGAATATCGACAATACCGAATATATCACTATTTTCTGGGCTTTATACTCAAGGACGCTCACTATTGGTAAGTGTTGATGAGACCGCTTGGACATAAGCTATCAGTTCAGTAGCAAACAAAAAAGGTAACAGAGGGCGCTTGCCCCTCTCCAGAATTTCAATAGTGTAATTATTCAAGCTCAAAATTTTTATTAATTGGTTCTCCCCGGCAGAATTTAATTTCTTCGCTGTCTTCTCTACATATATTTTGAACTGAAAATGAATTGGGTTGAAAGTTACAGGCAGAATAATTATTTATAATTAAAATGAAAACATTATTTAAGGAAGTTATATGCAATCTTTCAGTCCACGTTACATTTTTCAGCTAAACAATATACTCATATACATTATACTCCTTCATAACTAACGCTAACGTGTTTATAAGAGTAAAACTGTTTCTGGGGTTGTTTAAATTCGTTGGTAATTGTACTTCACGTCCATTTTTTAAAGCAGCAATTTTATGTAAGTTTACCTGTAGTTTCTAAGCTAACACAATTTTGGATACACCACCGAGTTACGATAAGCTTCTTTGGAACAAATTTAAAGCCATTTTTATTCTATTGTATTCAGTTTTTGATAAAAGCAGAAAACGGTTCATGAAGGAGGGACGCAAAACTAACTTCAATCATGGAGCATCGTTAGCGTTTTGTCTTTTATAGGTCATAAATTCTAAGGTTACATTAACTCTGAGGGTTAAACTTAAAACACACTCAAAGTAGGTTTTTGCATTGTATAACAAGTCGTTTGTAGCCGGAAAGACCACGTCTTTCTTGATATTCGAGTTTAAAATGCATTTTTAACTCCATAGATTCCCCAGGGGCGATAGAAGCTGGTCTGCGGAGGCTCAGTTTCTTCTGAATATAGTTCTATAACAGTCTAACGAGGTCTGTTATAAAGCCTTTATTATCAAGGGAGAATCAAAGTATCTTTCTTTACATAATCTGACGTTTTTTTTTAGAGTTTTCAAGGTTACGGGTTGATATAGTTTGGTATGCAACAAAGTAACAATTTCATAAGAGCTACAACCATGTCTGCAACTAACGTCCAAATGCAGTATGGGTCCGCAAGCGAGTGCCGTAAATTTTCCGTAAAGCTGAAAAGGATAAATTCCTCAGGAAGTGTCATCGAGCTAATCAGTTACCGAAACGATTGAAATTATATAGCGAAGCACCCTTCTAGTAGGAGTCATCTGGTCATCACTAAACAATAAGTTTTTGCGACTATATATGAAATAGAAATGCACCACACTTCGTCCACAAATAGTGATCCCGTCGAAACAGATTCCTACTATGGTTTAGTAACAAGATGTACTTTTCGATTATGACTTTGAGAAAAGGTTTGAAGACAAAGCAATAGTCGCTCGGTTACGACACGGTCTTGACAAGTGGAAATATTGCCATAGGGGGAGTCAAAGTAAACAATTGCCGATTTACGTCGCAATATGTAATCCTAAAGTGAGGACCCCTTTGTCTTCCTGTGTTGTCACAGATGAAAGCCCGCTGCAATTGCCTACTCCCACATAAAGATTTTGTTCATTTTCATTTCGTTCATTTTTCATTGAATTTCGTTGAATACTCTAAAAACTTAGATTCCCTTCGACTTACCTTATTCCCTGTAAATTGTCTGGTCCGATTATATTTCTGCCAATGGCTTACAACAGGAATGACCGAGGGCGCTGTCCGTCGCGGGTATCAGCTCCAGAGGGATGTCATGCCACAATCCAAATAAAAATTGAAAGTTATCAGAAAAATAGCTAGGCATATATTTGGTGCAACGCTCTGGGAGACATCTTACACTAACAAATATTTGTCCAAAGAGAGAGGCATCTCCTGCAAATTTAAAAAGCATTAACTGACGTAAAAATTCCAAGCTTGTAATAAGTTTGTACTTTTGCCGAAAGTAGCACCATTTTCCATCTTGTCCTTGTTTCATTACCAAATTATTACCAAATAATTATGAAAAGGGGCCAACCCCCCGCAATCCCCCCCCCCCAGGAAGGCAATTGTTGCACGAGGTGACAAATGATGGATTCACCTTTGAGCCCTGCCTAAACTGATAAATACATATTTTTTGCAAAAAAAGTTTTTAGACAAACACTGGAGTGTTACTGGAGTGTTATTACTATTATTTTGACGGAGGTGTTTAGACAAAATTGTTTAATATTCCTGATTGAAAAGAGTGGAAGTGCAAGGGAGGGCTTAAGTTAGTTTTAGGCGCTTAACCAGGTTGTCCTACGGTGATGGTCGCCTTACCATTCCAACAAAACTGGAGGTAGAAGTTTGTAATACTTAAAAAAGCATACGAACTTGAACCCTGTTCTAATGAGTAGGGGGTATTGGCAAAGGGGAAGATACATTAAGAACTTTTGAAATTAACGGGTGCATAGATGCTTAAAGGTGCAACGTTTTGCAAATGATGAAGTTAATTTACTTCAAAGAGTAGGCTACAGTCTTCGAAACCCGACCTTCTCGAGTTACCTACCTGACTGTTTTTTGTAAAGTACCTCTTTGCTACAAAAGTTAATTTGCACCAGCTCGGCCAACAATACTTATAAAGCAGTTTTTTATAGACCCGAAACAATTTTTTTCTCATGGTCTTGACTTGTCATCAGCTTACACGGCCCGAATATACTGTTGCATTGAACCAAAAATGTACAACGTGCAATTTGTCACATGAGTAATATGACTGTTGGGCAATGTTTTATACTCCCAGTGGAATAAATGTCCTACATCACTTCACCACTGCCGTATTAAGTCTCTCATAGGTGCTAGACGTTAATTTTACAGACCAAGGATGACGCTTACATTTCCAATATAGGAGGGACAAAATCCTGAAAGGAGGAGCCGATGCTCCTACAAGCCGTTTGGACGGAGGCCTTCGAAGGATACCTTTCATGGGGTAAGGAGGACAGTCAGGAAGAGATTGAATTTGAAGAAAGTGTTATACAAGGTACTTCACTCAATAAAAATTCATTGTATGAGATTTGTGCTACTGAGTTGTATTTTTAAATGTGACTTGCAGAATTGCATGGCGCAAGAATATCACACAGAAAAGCTGTATTTATTGAGAGCAGAAATAGATGAACTGTCAGGGAGGCTGACTAGGGCCCTAGCAGGAACAACGCGGTACATCATCGATCCTCAGTGCAATGTTTACACGACAAAATTCCCAAATCGTTACTGTAAGACAAATGGAAGAGATAAAACAGGCCCAAGCAATGGATGATAAAGTTCTTCAACTTAATAGAAAAGTGAGTACTTGGAGGTTACGCGGTTATATGGTGAACGTACATATACTGGTTACCTTTATGGAACGAAACTATGAAAGGAAAAAAGACAAAGACAGGGGCCGAAATGTTTCCTTTTGTTGTAAAGAATCTGGGTGCCTTGAGAGTAAAAAATGTAAACCGTGCGGACCTCTGATTGCCTTCGTCATCTATCGCACTTTTTTGTATCTACTAAGGCTCCACGACAAAATTAAAGAAAAAAATCTCGACAGAAGAGGAGCAGGAGTAGCCTTCCCTCCCCCACTCTGGTGCCAAATTTGTTGCGGTGGCTCCCAAGACACAATGATCATAATGTCCTAGGGAACTGCGATCATGAAACGACCGGTAGATAACCCATGATATATAGACTATTAGTTTAGAATGCCTAATCATTAAAAGACACCAATAATGGGTTGGAGTGTTACTGATAAAGTTTATGACGGCTTTTGATACATATTGTGTACCAAAAGACCGGTACCCAATAAATTGTCTACCAATTTCAGACAATAGTTGTAATTCAAGTCTTGCTTTGTTCAAAGCCAAAAAAAAAAAACCAACATTTATTAGACTGGATGGCTGAATTAAGCATTTCTTGTAAATGAGCGATAAGGTACTAATTAAATTAGCATATAAATTTGTTTATTATCTTCTAAATTCAACACAGTCTTTGGCAGTTTGCGTTTGATGTAACATGGTTGTAGATGCGACAGGGTCATTGGCTATTACCGGATTTCAAGGATTACTGGAGTAAGTACACTCGAGATTGCTTAAAGGCTTATTACAGGCACCACGCTAGTGTTTTATATTCTGGGGGATTTATGAATTTCACCGAAACACAATTGTATTTTCGCAATGCAGGAGACACTGAAAAGGTATAATTAATGCAGGGCCGACAATTTTCAGTTTCCGGTGTAGTTTCATTGATAGCAGTAAACAAATCACGCGCATGGATTACTCGAGTATTGTGTGGTATAACGCAGTTTACGTAATTTTGTGTAAGTTTTAATAATGCATGATGCAGGCACTTGATATTTTCTACCCGTCACCGACCCCCCGCCATCCCAAACCCCGCTCAAAGAAAGTTTAACAGGTTCCCGAAATGTCCGTACCCTGGACTGTGCCTATTGGGTAATCCGACCAGGACTTCGCCAGAGGAAAGTTGAGTCCTACCTTCAAATGCTTCATTACAAATTGCTTTAAAAATTTAGGAGGTAACTTTCCGATCCCTCAGTGTGAGTGTTTAAGACGGTATGTTGTGAAAGAAACAAATTGTAAAACAAAACGAAACGAAACTTCTTTGCTAACTTGCCGCATTTTTAATTCTATCCATATTTACTACAATTGGGTGAACGTAATCTTTATTCTAATACAATCACTTAAAATTATCTCTTAGATACAAAAAACAACAATAACTCGATAAAGCCATTATTCCCACCACAAAATGTTGTACATTAAATGTATACTATTCTACCACCTCTAGCCATCCGTTATTGAGAACCCTGCATCCTGATTGGTTAAACACTGACCTGTTATTCCACAACATACGGTCAGTAAACGCATACACTGATAAAAAATGAAGTTTTTCACACATTTTCTGTGGTAGAATAGGAATAAACCACATTTGTCGGACTATTATTGTCTCATAAACCGTCTCGACTTCAAATTTGCAAAATAGCGGACTCAGCTTTGCCTCGTCCGTTATTTTGCCAAATTTGGAGTCTCGACGGTTTATTCACCAATAATAGTCCGCCAAATGAGATTTATTCCTTAAGTACTGGCTTTCTATCAAGAATGGGTGTCCCAAGTACAGTACATTTAGGACTTAAGTCTGGTACTATGATATAACGAGGTGTTAAAAATGTTGTGGCCAAGTGGATTGAGACTGTGGAGTGGTGAATCGATTAAGGACATCTGCGGTTCTACCCCTGGCCGGGTACTTTGAGGTCACAAGAAGGACTGGTTTGCTCCTTTGAATCCAGGAACAGTATGCAGTTTTCATGCATCTGAAATGTCCTTTAGAAAGACACCATACTCGATTTAAGTCTTTGAGTAAGTCAGCCACCCGGCGCGAAGTTGTAAGGCTCCGTACACAGCTTTGGTCACGTTGAGTATTAAGACAGTTGCCTTGAAGCCTAAATTATATTTATTGCAAGAGAGGTGGACTACACGTGATCAGCAAAAGAAATAATTGTTGCAGTAAATATGTCACTTAATATGCAGTATGAGTACACCATTGAAACAAGGTTACAAAACCTGTTTGAAGAAACCTGTCACTTATCGTTATCATTAATGTAGGTCTCAATATGTTAACGGCAAAAAAAGACGCGTGTTCACACGGATACTGTATTGTTCTGGCATTCCTCTGTCATTTCTCAGTAACACCCCCCCCCCTTGAGATGAGGGTCTAAGCCTCTCCCTGTCCCTACCCACAGTGCTTACGCCACTCATCATCTCCTTTAAGCTGATTCTTTCGTCAAATTTGATGTCTGTAAGTCAAATTTATTCAAAGATATATCTAAATAGGCCCTTTTGAAGTTTTCTTTAATCGTATCTTGTCCATTCTGTTTGGGTAATGATGTCTATCATTTACCAAGAACTGTAGCGCAGTCCATGTTCCTACCAAAGTACACATTTTCGATTTTTCTGTGAATATTCTAAAATTTTTGTATAAGAAAACAAGAATATTAATTGCAAATCACTCACCTTACAAAGTTTCTGTTACTTAACTTAACGGCATTTACCAAGCTACCGACCCGGCTCATGCCATCGGGGAGTTGTGAAACGACGTTCCAAAACAAGGTTTTACATGGAAACTCTTTTAACCAGCGTTGCAGTATAGTCCAATTTGAGGATATCCCTTGAATTTGCATATTTTAAACACATTCCTTTGTATGTAGAGCTTTCGTAGTGAAAACTTGTTAAAAGTGTGAAAAATCACTTATTTAGGGCACATTGCAACGTCCACGTGTGAACACAGCTAGACTTGACCAAACTTAAATAAGGGTCTCACAAATAAGGAAAAGAGCAGGGTTGAACTGAAATTCAACCTAAAAAGAAAACCGGTTGGCAAATAGTCCCTTCATGTCATTACACGTCCTTTTAATACACTGAAATTTTTTTGCGTCATCCAAGAAAGCGTACGTTTAAAATACTACAAAATTTTTGATGTTCCTTATATATGACGTTTGAACCCATTAACCTCAACATGACAACTTCGCCTTTTTTGGACTGACTATCCATTGAATGATTTAATAACCATTTGACTAAGAGCTTTCACTTAAAAGCTTTTTGTAATGCGTTACTTGATACTGTATAGATCCCTTGATGGGCGTTTGGGTGATTATTATGTGACTCAGTTTATTCTCAATCTTAAATTTCCAAAAAGTTTCATGGATAATTTGCGACTCACCTTTACCAAGTACAATATATCTTTGTTTAATAATTTAAATGAATATAAAGCCTTGATATCAATACTGATGAATACGATTTCAAGTTCTTTAGTATGCAGCATTAAACTGATATTTATTTGTTTAATCCTTGATCTAAATCTCGTTGATTCAAAACGAACAAACTTAGCTTTTATATGCTGGCTGAGGTAACTGTTTAGCGTTATTTAAATTAAGAAGTGAAAGAGAATAAAACACATTATTGTACTTTACATTTTATAAATTATTGGACGGTCAAGGAGTTTACAATGACAGCTCTCTGGCATAGTCTACAATTTTAATGAAATGAGTATTTTGAAAATTAAATGAACATTTTGGACCAATGAGTTTTATTTTCTAACTGTTTGTGGAATCGGTTTTTCTTTACAAAAAAAAAGAGTAAAACTGAGTAAAACACACCAGACATTTCATCCGCAGAAAACTACTATCTTTACTCAGGTATGAATCAATAACTTCATATCGACCTTTCATGAAACTACCACTTGAGCCTTTGAATCGGTCCTTAGGAGTAACCGGAAAGAGGTCAAAATTTCATCACGATTCGTTTATACCTGACGAGGGATAGAAAAAATTCACTTGACAAAGTTTGTGCAAATATCAGTAAATTTCTAGGTCAGTTTAACAAAAAGTGCGAGGTCATGTTCGCATTGGAATAGGTGACATTTTGATCCATAACTTAAGTAGCCCACAAAAGCAGACAAAGGTAACCTCTTACATCAAGATTGCAACTGCGGGTTGACAGGCAATTCTTTTTGAAGAACTATAGGAAAAGTCCAATATTTTACTTTAAAAAGGCACCTTTTTATTTATTTTCTAACTAATTATGAATGTGTAGTTTGGGTGTACTCTCAACAAGGCGTGAACAGCTAACATTCACCTATTAAACACTAGTTCCAAATGGTAAACGTATAAACTTTAATTGTGGTGAACTCTCTTGAAGGTTTAAATAAAGTGAAGCAGACATATTTTCCAAATTTCAGATTTTCAGGCTTTGTCCGTTAAAGAATGTCATATCACCTGAAATATTCATCTACAATAAGTTATCTGGATATTCAAAAGATTTCTCGTCCAGCCTATCTAGGATCTCAAAAATGTTTTCTGGCAATAGATCTCTTCCATTTTCTGCAGGGAAAGGTACCTCGTTGTTCGGCCTCATGGGAGATCTTTTCCATCCTGCTGAGCATCGTCCATTTAATTGATTACATTTTGGACCTCGGAGCGACCGCGGGTAATTGCCGTTTGTTCGTGTTCTTCCTGATGTTCTCTGACGGTATGGAACGCGCTTTGGGAAGAAAGAAGCCCCCGGGGCTTGAGAAAAATCTAAACTCCGATCTTCTAAGTCAGCTGCATCTTGTTGAATGGGAGGAGAACGTTTCCACCCGGCTGAGCATTTTCCTGTGAAGGGATTACATGCGTTATTTCTCCTTCTTTGTTTGCTTTTGCGTTTGTTTTGCAGGCGATCTTGATTCCATTTACGCTTCAGTTGTTGCAGTTGAAACCATTGGTCGGCATCACGTGATTGTGGGGACTGGACAAAGTTGGAGATCAAGGTGTCCATCTGGTCCTGGTCGTATTCCTGGGGTAGACTCACTGCTGATGCTTGCGGAGGGTAACTTGTCAAAGAGACGGTGTAGAGTAGGCACACGGTTATTGGTAGAACGCTCGCTATCAACGACATGATGGCGCTGTTTGAAGGTGCATAAGTGACAATAGTTTTTGCTTATAGTTGATGTCTGTGAGAAAGAAGAAAAGAAAAAGATGGGAAAGTAAAATATAGATGACATTTCTAGATTCCTAGATTGGGGGAAAATTAGATTCTCAGGAAAGGAGGAATCTCCCTAACTGCATACTTTGACGTTCCTGTTAAAATCTCACCTTTGGAAGAGTCCAGATTAAGGTTAGATGAGTAATGTCGCTCACTGTTCAGTGATAATCGATGAATGGACGTACAAGTCTCATTTCACAGTGTTATATCAAATAGCACAAACTTCCTCATAACTTGTATAGCAGCGTGTCGACAAGATGCCAGCTTTACGCTAATTTATCAATCAATGGTCATGTAAATCTTTTATTAATACAGATTTGTCTATCGAAGGGATAAAATGGATGGTAATAGGGCATGAATTGACAAGCAGTTTCTTTTTCTTTGTTGGCCTTAAGTTCACAATAAAACAGAAAGCTGTAACATTAACATCATCACCTTGTGACCATACAAACGTGATAAAGTTAATGCTTGTTCATACTTTGCTTTTTATACTTTTTAATATCAAAGTAATAGTCTTTATATATACAATGGAACAGATCTTGTTGCACTTTAGTTTTAACAGCGTCAAAGTCTTCCATTTATTTATAAATACTTCTAATAGTGATAATTGTTATATGCCTTTGAATCGTACTTGGTTCCTTAACCCATCTCATATCATTATAAACGTGTGCAAACCAATGTGTAATGCAAACGCAAAAGTCATAGGACTTTTGAATCGATAAAGTCAAAGCATATCTAGCTAATTCCCACTTGTAATTAATTGAAATATGTTGCCGAAACTTGATAGGTGTGTTGCCCTTTACGCATCCCCATTCACAGATTAGTTTGTCCAAGTATTAATATTAAAGTGATAATATCATAAAACGTGCTTGAATGAATACACAGTTATAGCAGTGATCATCTGTCATTATATATTAATTGACACTGTTTTTAAAGAACGAATCACTATGACAATCTTTCACGTTATCCTCAAGGGAAATGCTGCTTAGAAATAAAATCGAAAAGATTATTTTAATTTTCCAAAAAATAAATGTGACTTCGGCATAGTAAAACATCTACAAACTTAGCAGGATCTTTTCAAAAGACTGAGAGAGAGAAAGATAGTTTAGTCAACAAGCTACTTCAATACAAAAATAATATCACTACTCTCAACTCTTTCATTTAAACTCGAAGCTGATTAAATTTTACGCCAAGTACAAAGGTTGCTTGAGTACCCCACAATTGTGATTAGATGAGAGTAACTTCAGTCTCCCTGTAAAGACTAGAGACATTCATTTCTAAGCAATAGGTTTCATTAACCTCTGTTCGTGACATGTAAGAGGTTGATGTAGGGACATCGGTCCAGAATATCTAATAATAGAGAAATAATTTGTAAGTATACAAACATCATAATTGCTAAAAATTCATTTTCTCTCTTGGAAAGGAATACTTTTACTGGTTGGTCTGATACTTAAATTTTCCTCTATTTCTTGCCAAAGATTGTGTTGAACGTGATCTTTATCTGGTTCAAGTGATTCATTTACTTCTACCTCAAATCAAATAAGTTTTCAAATTTATTCTTTTCAGACAATGACTGTAAAGTTCTATCACAAATAAAACTGTGATATAACTTTCACGAATATGGATATGATTCGATTGATGGAACTTTTTCTAGGTTAATGAAATACAGCTTGAAAGATTTTGAATAAAAGAAAACAAACACAGTCTATTCTTAAAGTTAGGCGCAAAGACTAACTTTTGATATGAGCTATATCTATCGTTCAATCGATGGTTTTATGAGTGAGATACAAAACAAAAGAATATTGCAAAGACAGTTCTAAGGCGAAGACCTTCGTATTACTTGAATACATTGCCCTACATTCAGAATATTTCTTTTTGAAAGTTCAGATTTAGTGACTTAAAGTTTATGCCATGTTTGCTTTGTTACAAAAATTGAAGCTTCCCGAAAAGGCGTCAACCTATTAAGGATATGACAACCATTTTTAAGAGCAACTGAATGTTCATTTTATGGATGTACTGAAAAAGAGCAAATAATTGTTACCTTGTATATCTGACAATTGTGTACAATGCGAGTGTTGACAAGGACTCTTTCAATGAGTAATCATAAAATTATCACTTAGTATAAGATATTGTCAGAGTTAATGATAGCTATTATATTCTAACTTACATGTTCTTACTTGTATGTTCGTTATAACAGTTGCCCACAGGGATTTGATATCTGTCAAAGTCCTACAACACACCAATGGCAGGTTCTTTTGTAGAATACGAAGATTGATATAAAAATTGAGCAGAATCATATGTAAAAGGAATTTTTATTATCTCTTAACCATTCGTATGGGACACTTTCCTGCTTTCATACAAGATACATCATCGACAAAAAATAACATGGATTTTAAACAGAAGTAATCTGAAATTGTTTTGAGGCAGGTAAAAAGCACAATACAGTCGATCGTCAATGTAATTCTTCTGTGAACTGAACAAGAATTCTCCGTAGTTGCTTAAGTTTTATGAATCAACGTTTTAATCATTTACATTTAGGTTTGCAATATTTCGTGTCAAATAATTCAAACGAATTTTTCAAAACCTTTGGTCGGAATTTAGGTCTATCAAGATGGCGGAAGAAGCAAAATGGCCGCCAGTGATATAACTACAATATTTTATAATAGCAAAATAAATTAAATGCATATTATTTTTATACATTATGATCTTTCTGTTGGTAGCCATTTTGTTGTTTCCGTCATCTTGGTTAGTATGGCGTCCTGATTAACATATCAAAAAATCATGCTTTGAAGTTTACGTACAACCTGCTTTAGAGCTATGCGGGGTTTTCGAAATATATTTTGATGATTATTAATATCTATCTTTATGCTATATTGCTATTATATCTCTAGCGGCCATTTTTCTTTTCCGCCATCTCTGGTTGATCTGAATTCCAACAAAATGTTCTAAAACATAATTTTTAATTATTTGGCATGGACCGTGACCATATTTTAAGAATCAGTGTGTCCAACATATCTTTCATAAATATTTTTCTCATTATTCAATATATTTTAATAGTATCATGAGCAACCATTTTGGAATTTCCGCCATCTTGGTTTTGGAACATGCTAACGGCATGAAAATGTTACGTATGTGTTTGCAACAGTCGAATGTATACATATGACAGTTTGTTTGGAACTTTCATTACTTTTTTCGACTGATTTAAGCCTTTTCTTTGAATTTTACCATGTTCGGCAGCTATTTTGGAAACCATTTTGAAGAAGTCAACGTTCTCCATCCTGCAAGTTCGGCATCTTTTTTGTGTGTACAACTAGACACCTTTATCTACTCAGATCACTTGAAAACAGATTCTTTACCATTTTTTCGCAGATTGGTCAAAAAATCATCTAATTTGGGGTTACTAAAAGTACTATTTAACATACGAATTCAATAAAATATTCATAAATCATGAAAAGTAAACATCGATGTTACTTAATCTGGAAAGAGTGTTCTTCTTTAAAGACTTCAACAGCAGAAAACGACAAAAAATTAACATGTGGTAAGGTAGCTAGATATATATGATCCATGGCAACCCCGACCCTTAGCATGGAGATTTCGCATTGTATTTGCACTGCACAAAGAGCCGGTATGCAAGGTTCAATTGTTGACTATAGACCTAAAGCATGGTAAGCTGTGCACGTTGTATGCGCGAATGCTGTGTTCATAAAACTGCACGTACGACGTATATTCAGTGACATATCCACCTGTCTGTGCGTATGCGCAGCGCGGCATTTTTTAAAATTGTTCGTTATTTGTTTAAATCCTAACGCATCTTTATAGGTATTCTTGAACTTGAACTTGAGCTTTAAGGTTACTTCAAATGTTTCAATTGCCAAGGATTAACTACTGATTTTGGGAGATAAATAGTTACAGCATATGGAACGTTCATTTGGAGAAAAGTTTGGACATTTAAGAGATCTTGGCCTTAACAGCAGCAGTACCGTTGATTTCGTTCGAGCATTCCGTGGTCTACGAAAAGCCTTCGTGTAAGTTGTAACGTTACAGAGGCTTAGGCCTAGGTTATTTGACACTGAATTATAACCGTGAACGTATCTTTTGCCTCTGAGGGTTTCATGCAAGATTTGGAAACAAAAGCGTTTCTTAGAAAAGCAATCGTCTCAGCAGGCCTTGACGTAAGTAGTGTCAAACCATAGAGCAGGTTGTATATATTCTGTTCTACGTGCCAAGCCAGTACTATCTGAAGGCGATGTAAGTACTAGTGTGGTATAATTGTAATCATCCGCCGGTGATTTTACTCTTAATTTACCGTACGGTTATCCCAGGACAGTGCTCGGTCACCTGACCCTTATGGACCAATATGTGTTGAGGATTTTTACTAAGTATGAATGACTAATGAATCAAATGTCCGAACACTTACACTTCCATGTAAGAAATGCTTAGACGTGTGCCTTGTGATTGGAACGCTATCGACGCCAACAGCCAAATAGTGTAATGTTCTCAGATTTCTGTTTCAGTTCCTTTTTATCTCCTGCTTTATCAAAAGAGACGAGTTCTTAATACTTTGTCATTTTTAATTTGCGTTGTGGCCTGAGAACGTAATTTGACATTTCGTATCATGTAGATTAGCCAGGGTTATCCAAGAGGCGAACTGATAGTGACCTGACATCAAGACTTGGTCCTATATTGTAAAATGTGTTGGAAATAAATTGTGTCGAATTTAATGTCTTCACTTTTGTTGCAGAAATCTATAAGCTAACTTAAGTTAATTTTCTATCTCAGGGGGGATTTTTATAATTTTGAACACATTTTAGGATGAGTGATATGTTATCAGTACGAGTAGAAGTGAGGTGTCGGTGATTGAGAGTACCTGTGCACTTTTTTCCTGGAATACTAATAATAATAATAGCAGAGATTTCTCACCCAAAAGGGTGCTTAAGGCACAGGAGAGGGAAAAATAAAAAAACTAAAGAAAGGAGAACGAATGAACAAAAGAAAGATTTGTAAACGCACAGTAAAACTTTTCTCATAAAATGAATTTTTTAGAGTCCTTTAAAGGAAGATAGCGAATCACAGCATCTGATTTCAAGTGATAGTTCTTTCCAGAGTCGAGGGGCTACTTCGAACGATCTGTCACTCCAAGAATGCTTTGGACGATGCTCTTGGAGTAAATGCTTGTCGCTGAAGCGAAGACGTCGTAATGGAGAGTAGATTTGTAGCATGTCAGACATATAAGAGGGAACCAAACCTTTAAGTGATTTTTACGTATTTAACAAGATCTTGTAAATAATCCGGTAAGAGACTAGTTACTACTATCAGGATAAAAGCTTTCAAGCGCATCAATGCTTAACTCCCAAATACATGAGTACTCTTGCTAGGTAAAACTCCATTCTTACCAGTTCGAGTACTGTCCAATAGCTGAAGACTGGGGCTCGTCAAGTCTGTAAGGTTTAGTGATTTTGTTGACAAAACTGTTATCAATTAGAAAAACTGCTGTCTGCAGTGTTCGTTAATCACATCAAGTCATCTCCGACTTGTGATAAACCTGAGGATACTTACATTTAGAATGTTAACTTTAAATTTAGTAAGCCTGCTCAGTTGTTCCAATTTTCCATTGTTGAGAGTTTCCCAATCAAAACCACGTGAGGACAAAAATTGTGCAAAAAATAAACAATAGTAGCGAATAGAATAGTATCGTGAATATTGCATGCTTTACAAGAGAATTAAACTTTGAGCTTCAAATGTCACAGAATATCCATTGTCAAGTGGTACATGCGAACAATTAGGGTGATTTTAGATATTAGAGCGCGGATCGGTAATAACGACATAAGTTATACGTTCATGTATTTCTACATTCATACGTTAACTAACACTCACACTAAATACATATGTATGTCTGTTTATATATAGTTGTGATGCATGCACATCGCAAGTCAATTTTTCAGTCATCCTCACGTTGTGACCAAGATGTCTCGTATTCAGACATTTCAGCAACAGTTTGCGTCCGTTGACTGAATAATAGTGGAGGATAAAAATTTCTCCATCCCCTCTAAACTAGCAGTATACGAGCCCTTATATGCTTGGGCAATATTTGTGCACAGTCGTATGACATAAAATAAGGTAATTTGACAGTTATGGCGGCGCTTCAATGTCAATTGTCAAAAAGAGATCGGTGCTCCCATTGAAGCCATTCACTGCATGCCCTGCAGACATCTCATTCACTTAATAAGTATTATCACTGTATCTAACAAATCACCCATGCCACTGTCGAGGGGAATGCTTCGATAAAACATGCTTATAATTGCCACATTAAATCAATCTAACGCTACAGCTGACGATTATGTCAATGTATCTAGCTTAGAGGGAGCTATTTAAAACCGATTGATACAAAACAGATCAATTTGTTTGCATTTTGCTTCAATCTATCTCGAAATGATTTTTTTGGTTTTAAGAAATGTGAGTGACCTTGGAAAATTTAATCAGATTCTCTCATGTCACCTCAAGAATTGACAAAATGTATTTCAACCACTACTTTGTCTTTTTTATATGGTGCTTAAAACTGTTAGTTCAAAGCATACCGTTTTCTAAAAAGACACCAATCAAATGTCAAGTGCGTCGGTAACAATTTGGATTACAGGCTGAATTGGCGCATCCCTCACTTACTTGATAATGAAATGAGAATATCATCAATGACAACTTTTTGTTTCTGCAGACATTTTTCTCTTTTTATGTATAAACTCGTCACTTGGCTTCAAAATTGCCAAAATCGAATTCTTTCACCAGTGGCCAACCATGTGATTTTTAACAAGTATTGAATATTCAAATGACCAGCTTTAGTCAACGTAAACGTTAAGTCAGAATGACTTACACTGGACGCATATGTTGAAAACACTTTTGTAATAGTTCTTTATTCATAATTTGAAAACCATGGTAAGTTGCAAAAATCCCTTCCCCCTACGCCTTCTTTCCCCGAGAGTTGCATGAAGGAAGTAACCCTGCAATCTATAAAATAATTTGGTCAATATAATTTCCTCCTACAGTCGAATATCCACTTTCTGTTTTAATGAAATATCTTTCAGAGATGCAGCTAGAAACCTCTATTAAATTGCCAATTTCAACAAATTAAAAAAATCAGAAAATTGTGATTTTCATTTCAACTTTTTGTCTGAAATATTTCAAAAGAAATTTGATACAAAGCAGGCGGACCCAGATGTCCTAGAACTGTAGATGATTATGAAGGACAATAGAACTTTAGAAACCTCATCCCAAGGGTAATTACGTTATTTCCAATGTTTCCAAGAACCCACTGCATCGCAAATTGTGACGCAATAGTTTGTCATATCACTAAGAACAAAATGCGAAAAAGACGTTTTCGTTTGCTCCTGAAATTGACAAAATATTGTAATAAAATCATATTAACATCCACCAAAAGATAAAAGCCATGTACGACCTAAGATAAGACATATTTCAAGGCATAAATAGGAAGTTTGTCTCATATGGTGCCAAATAATGTAAAGGACCATAGCTATCAGGCACCCTGATGTGCCATATAAAGGCTATTCACTAAATAATTGGTCGAATGTTTACATATTATTGGGTATTTTAACTGAAGTAATGAAGTAATGAAGTCTAAGTTTAATCACTGATATTATCTTAATACTTCAAGATGTTATTTTACTTGGCTTCATTCAGTAACTTTATCATAAATAAATTAGATGTAACCGTTTCAAGATTTGTATCCATAATTCACCCATATTTTTAAATAGTTGTCCGTGGATACGTTATAAACGTCAACTGACTCAATCAAGCATGTTTTCTTCAAAACGTTGGAGCTTTTGTTGTTCCGGACATTGTTGAATGTCCATATGTCCCTCCTGGCCTAGACCCATTGACGAAAGAGATATACTGTCACCATTTTTAATCAAAAAAGACGGTTGCCACTTCAAAAATCACGAAATTAATCAACAATTAAGTCTCCATGTTGCCTTTTTTGTTGCAAGGTAGAAGGTGGAATTACTTAAAGTGGCTATGCCACGTGTAAATTAACGGTTTAAACCCTTTGGTATCTTTAGGAATACGTTTCCTACAACGAAAATCAACCATTCAGTTTGTTTACAACTTGTTTTTCTGCTAGAAAATTGAGAAAAAATACACCCTCTTCCAACCTTGAAAAGTTAGTCTTCCCCGAAAATTTTCAAAATCTTGTTACGTCATGTGACGTCACTTTAGGAACTGATCGTTGTTTGCCGTGGTATCCTTCGGACATTTGATACAGTGTTTGCATTCCATTGTACCGGTTACCAAGGTCGATACAATGTAAAACCTGCGTGAAAAGTTGTAAATTTTTGAATTGTTATCCCTTTTCTCTTGCTTACCAGTTGTTTTAGTCAATAAAATGCATTTCACGCAGGTTTTTCCTCTTGGTGTCATGATAAGTAGCCGCCGCGTACAAACATTCACAACGCAACAGCATAGGTACAGCATGGAAGTACTTCCAGTATACAACATACCTGATACTGTACTACACAATTCACCAGCACTGTTTCGTAGTAGGTACCATGTGAAATCAAATGTAATACTTTCTTTGGGATGGCGGATCTGAGCCAGGGAGTTGCCCTCTAATGGCAACTGCCTGATCGGACTGTGGGTAAAGTGAGTTTTCTTGGATTTGAAATCAGACAGGCGAAGGCGATACTGAACAAGACGTCAGTGGCGCAGATGGGGTGAGTAATTCGTTACGGCGCATAGGACCGTATCGATTTGAGACTGTAAGGTGAGGTAAAAGTACAACACCACAACAATTCGAACATGAGAAGCATTTGGAGCAATTGAAAGGGACTTTAGCTTGGAAAGTTTTATGTAGGCAGTCAAAATAAGAACTTTAGGTTGTTTTCGTGCAAGTGTCAGTGGAAATCGTGGAACTAGCCTATGATCGAGTGTGCACAGTATTTCGCTGGCTGCTGCCAGTCCACACACTGTACGTATTACTGCAGACCGAACCGAACAGTACACTGCCGAGTTTTTTCGTTCTTCGGTTATGAATCAAGAGTATTTGTAATTATTAGTAATAGCCTACTGCAGCCCCAAAATATAACAGACCGACACCACTCTCCAAACAGGCAGAATGAAGTTCAAATTCAAGACATGCCGCGAATTACAATCATTACTATCTCTTACGTATGTATAGGCTATGCTGTACGCCAGGTTTGGTATACGGAGGCTGACGTTCCTAAAATGACGTCATTATTGTGTTGGCTTGAAATCCCATTTTCAACAGTCTATTTTTTGGTGCAATTTTTTAAAACATTAATTTCTTTTTAATGCTCAAGGCTGTAAGGGTGATAAAAACAGTTTTAGAAAGAGCTTTTTGTGTATTTTAGGCTAAATTAGTCTCCCGTTACTGCAATTTACGTGTCATGACTACTTTAACATGGAGTATTTGTTCTTCATACATATATGGATTGTCACACTGGCACTCATGTATGCAAATATACACGACAATGTGGAGAGTCAGTCTATCATGTTTCCTAAAGTTACCTATCGTTTTCTTCACACCACGTTTTACTTCAATCCATATGATAAATGCATTTTTATTGCTACAGAAGACGTGTATCTGATTTCACAGATCGTTGGGAGACACCTTATGGGTAGATGCTCTGTGCCTTATGCACACATTTTGTCTTTCGATCACATTCATTTCCATGTTGATAGTACTTAGGCACTGCAGCTGTATAGTTCTTTTTTTATTCCATCTTTATTCAACTCATCTAAGATAACATATGAATATTAAAAAAGAAGATGCAATGTGAACAACAGATTGAATTCCTTCTCGAGTAAAAGTAGCATCCATTTTTCCATTCGCATTAAGGACATGTAACTTAAAACATTCTTGTTAAACACGTGGTATAAGCTTTAAAAGTTAGAAACCAAAAACTCATATCCAGAAAAAATAGTCGGTATAATGTAGACAAACTATCTCATAGAAAACCTTAAAACATTTAACAAACGACGTTCAACAGAGAATCATACAGATTTTGCAAACCGATAAGTTTTTTTGAATTCGTCAGCTTTTTCCTTGCTAAAATATCAATCTCAACCTGGAGAATAAATTTAAACTTGTAAAGGAAAGAAACAAAGACTGGTTTTTCATTCTGTTGCTTAGAAGAGAAAATGAAGTACTTCATATAAAGAAGAAGAAAATTATAAGGATGAAATAATGTATCTTGATAACCGAAAAAAATATCACGCTTAGTGAAAAAGAACTGCTTATTAAGTAAGTTCATTTCAACATCCAAAATGAAAGTCGAAGTATATGTACAGTTCCAAAACAAATGCTCTAAAGTCTCGTCATCTGTATTGCAAAAAGAACAAACAGGGGATTCCCTTTTCCCCATTAAATTTAGCAATCTGTTTGTCGATAATATTCTGTGTAGAAATTTAAACTGAAAGTAAATAATCTTAACTTCATTTACAGATACCCATGGGATCCTAAAATACCTAACCCAATCCTCCGGGGTGATATCATTAAATAGAGTGTTCCATTTTCTTGCAGAAGTTGGAATTGCAGCTACTGTTTGAACATAACTGTGATAGACAGCTTGTGAGAATGATCTATGTTTCAAAGCTTTTGAAAGAAAAGACTTTTTTTGATAAACGTCTCTCCCCTCTGTGAAAACACCATTTACCCGCCACTCCCTCGGGATGGCGTTGACTAGTCCCCAATAACGAGTAAAAGGATAACCTACTGCTGTATAGTTCGTTACTTTTAAAGCAGAAATGCGAAATTTTAGTTTATTTTCTAGTACTTTCCGACTGTCAAGAGTATTTCCGGAATTCTCGGCCAAAGATTGGAAGAAGTAGATGGCCCTGGCTTTACTCCACAGCCCGACAGTTGTGCCAAGCCTCATAAAACTCACGAGATATGGATCGAACAATCCCTGAGGCAGACACCAATTACCCTCTTTTCCTCACCATGCACTAACGCATATATATAGCTATCCCTAATGGGCAATCTAGCACCTAGAAAAAATTTAGATGGTTCTCCTGGAATTGTTCCCAAAACCTATCCAATGAATTGCCTACACTATAGAACTAATCGTAATCTCCACCGCGATTTTGTAGCAATATCGTAAAATGAGTCACTGAAAACGTAGCAGTTGACACTTTCCAATGTTGAAATGTGATTATGAACTTGGCATCCGGGACACAAAGTGAAAAATTGTATCTTGCTATTTAAAATCTTAGCTGTTCTTCTTTTTGTCATTGGTGTTTTTTAGCTTGGTTAGTGAAGAAAGAACGGAAAAGTTTGAACATCAAGGATAAAAAAGAATTATAACAACATTTATCAAAAATCTAGACATACATATTCTGGGATTGTGTTTCATTTTCTTTGCCCCTCTCAAAATAGTACCTGAAATGAGACATTTATTTACGTCATATTTTCATTTGATTACCTCTTAATAGTTTCAAACGTTCCATTTCAAAACAAATAATAGTTTGCAAACAGCTTGACGTAAGTGTGTTTGCCTACAGCATGAAACAAACTGTAATCTATTATTCGCACATGTTATGCCAAGGAAAATATAAGCAAGAAGCAAATGCCTCGAAAACGTATCTTATCTTGCAGTCCCATGCCCAGGGAAAATTCCATCCTCATTCAATTAAACCTAAATTGGTTCAAAGGGATAGGTCTAAGGATATTCAAAACAGAAGTTCTGTCATAGAATTGACGCCCCACGGTTGTAAGACAAATTATTATTTTAAATGGATGCTGCGAACCGTGACTTGAAACTGTTACAACTTCCTGGCTTCGGCTGAAAGGCAAGATTAGATCTATCTATGTATGTTAAAATAGAGTTACAAGCAATTCTGTGTTTATAATATGACTTATTATCACATTGTGGCACTCGAGGTTAGACAGAAGGTTTAGATGAAGGGACAACTTTATCTGCCTCGCAGATACAATTCACGGACTAATTGAGAAGAGAGCCCCCTAAAAGTAAGTGCTAGTCATCTTTATGGTTGTTAAAAGACTGCAGGAAACAAGGTGATCACTTCAAAATAGATTTTTCCAGTTTCCTCACCTCTAAAACATGTATAATACCAACGTTCATCTGACCCTATTACTCTTCTCCACTTCTCCATAAAGCAACAGAAACGGCACAATTTAAAAAGAACAACTGTTTAGTAGTATGACACCATAAAAAGTATACATAAAGTAAAGCTTAATATTTCAAGTTGAAGCATGTTTAATGTAATTCTTGTAATAAGGATGTATTGAAGATGTCAAACGTAGAATTACATTAACAATAAACAGGTTGCTAGTGAATTGCATGCACGTTAACAATATGCAAGTAAATAACATCAAATCATATGGATAGACAACTCTTGTAAGCAACATTGTAATTGACAAAATCTGTATGAATTTTTCAACATACAAAATACCCGTACTGGCAAAAAGTGTGTTTCTTTGAAGAGGTCTCCCTTCAAAAAACCGACTGCAGTGGCAAAGTGGTTAGAGCATCCGACTTGCAGCCGGAAGGTCTAGGGTTCAAATCCTGGCCGGGTCATACGAAAGACTTTAAAAATGGAACCTACTGCCTGCGTGCTTGGTGCTCAGCATAAGCAATAAAGTAGGGAAAACAAGCCAGTGAGCTACAACTGGAGAAAAGGCCGTGGTCGTCTCGACTTGAACCAATTGGTTGGAAAGTGGGACGTTAAACCTCATCTAACTAACTAACCCTTCCAAAAAAGACACATGCCATAAGATCAATTTCACGATTGACAAAGTGAAACTATAGTTCTGGTGCATATGAAGTGCCAACATTTTCAGCTCAGACGGACACAACGTTAAACAGTTTATTATCACTTGAATACTTTAAATGAACCAAAATTACCTTAAGAACCTAAATATAATTTTTACGCACACATGCTACAAATTTTGTTTTTGCTAAATTATATTATTCAAAATTTGGAAACAACATTATTCCTGCTTTTAGAGAGGAAACAATGCTGTTGAAAACACTTTCCACCATCAATATTATAGGTATTGTATTTAAGCACTTCGTAGTCGATTTAAAATTTATCTGTCAACGGTATGGATCATTTGGCACGAATCAACTTTTACTGTGATAAGAGATATTGCTCTGCGAGCAGCACAAACTCTTTGCTGCATTGTCTGCCTTTAAAATGTTTTTTCAAACGCCACTATTTCATTGTCTACGTGGGGTGCATTATATTACCAGCCCTATCTCCCAAGGTCGTTGCAAATGCAAGGAGCTGAAAAATGCATTACTGTGAAAGTTCGAGTTCACCCCTTCACCTACACTTAACACCCATAGGCAAACCAAGAAAAGTATCAGCTGACCACTTAAGGGAGGCCATTTCGTCATGAACCCTGCACCTGTGGTTTCCTAGTGGTTCTTGAGAGATCGGTTTGTTTTCCGAGAGGTCATTGTCATTTCTCACTTCATATGCGCCGTGAACTGAGCTAAGTTTTCGTGCTTTGTCTTTTTATCTCATTTGGGGTTCGCATAGCAAAAATCTCCCTTAACTCATAACCCAGCCTGCCTTAGAGTCAATTTCAAACAACCCATTGTTACCTCAGACTAATATCGTACTGAAATTAAGTCCATCCAGCTTTATTAGTGTTAGAGCATGGAAAAATGACTATTGTTTGATATGTACTGGTAAGGGGTCTGGTAGTCATGTAAAACATTGCAACTGGTTCTTACTTGATGATACAAGTTAAGAGAGTTAACAGCATCTCGAGGTCGGTGCCGGTCCAATTTCCTTACCACCGATTTATCGTTCCATAGAATTCTCTTCTTAGACTTCCAGAGTCTCAGCTCAACTTTGGCTTCGTTTGAAGCGGCTGTTGCGTTACCCAAAAACATACTTTGGAAATTTCCTTCAATGGCATCAATATTTACAATTGGCCCGTGACGGTTTGGATTGATTGACTTTAAGTCAAAGAATATTTCAGAATACTAAAGCCATTATGATTGGTCTGTAGTATAAGTTGTGTAGATTACTGGAATAATTGAAGAAATGCTACAAGTTAGCCTCGATGAGAGGATTCAAACTGTCTGTAACAAAGTAATTAGTCAAAAGTCTTAAATGGCTATGTAGACCCAAATTCTAATTAAAAAAAACCCATTACTTTAAGTGGCTTATTTTCAATTTTGATTCTTTTTTGTAGTATTTCATTCACAAATTCTTCAGAAAAAACCATCCCCTAATGGAAGGACCATTGTCACCTTCAGGTTGCCTTTTGATAGTGTTAGGTCTCGTTGGGCGAGTGTAATACTAGACAAATTGAAGCCAACCACCGTGACGTTCAATGTTTGGATGTTGTTATTTCGAGCGCTCCAAAACATTTACCGATTCCTGCCAAAGTTATATGACGTCGCTTACATTGTCAAGAGCTGTACTTACATAGTATGACTTTGATGTACTTCAACCCCATTTGCGTCAATGAATCTCTTTCAAACACAACTGCTTTTATCTAAGTATAGCCTTTTGGTTGTCTCAAGTACCATCGTTCGTTTTTTGCTGTGCATTGAACAATTGAAGGCTTGCTTTAGTGCATAGAGCTTTTTTTCTTAAATGTCCCGACAACCGAAACAGAGGGGCGAAATTAAACGAAATTGTTGCAAATGAAGACCTATTAAAGTTTGAAGGAGGGACACCAAACATCTATTGAAAAGCCTAATATTCCAATGATAGTTTAACGGCACCTTAAGTGATTAAACTGAAGAACATCACATGCCCTTCAAAACCTACAACACCAATATATATTTCTACAACTCAGGATAATCCTGTTTGAAAATTTTTCTTATCAACAAAAGACTTCTAGTGGCTTATAGCAAAATATTGTGTAATACCTTATAATTACCTCTAAATTCTGTTGGTGTCCTCTAATATGTGGTTAAGTGGTTAATTTTACGTTGAAACTTGAATTCAATGGTAATTAAACAGCTCTTATTGCAGATTGAGATTGAAATGTGCCAGAATAAAGATAACAACTCTCTGAGTTCATTTACATAAAAAATACCGAGAAATGCAAAGCTATGCAAAGAATTTGCCTCTTTAGCATCACAGTATTCCAAAATTTAAATTCCTAACTGCAAAAATGGGCATTTGCTTAAAAATTTATACAAACTTCCATTTACAGCATGCTACTGAGATGGGATTACCACAAAAATAGGAAAATTCCGTGATTTCCTTTAAATTTACAAACTACTAAGCCGTTAGACCTTTCTATTATACTTCAATTACATGGGACTCCGTTCTTTACTAGGTGAAAAGTGGTCTACACGTGATGTTAGCCAATATCGAGCAGCGATTTAGGGAGGCTTGTTTTGGCGCTATCGACGTTTTCTTTACTAGGAGGTATATAGGAGGAATAATCGAATAACGGAAATTAATCAGGCGACATCATTAAGATATTTTCCGGTAAAACTACAATTAAACAACAGTCGATAGACTTTCCCGGAAAACTTATTCCAAACCTCCAATTCCATTTGTAGCTTCAGGGCAACCGGAAGGATAAAAACACTGCTGCTAAGCATTCAGGAGATGTAGCTTTACAAAAAAGATTAATTCGGTGAAAACAAATGTTATCAGGCGTGAGGATGGTCCACTTCCTGTTATTGTTTGTTTAGTATTAGATCTATTAAAAGGTTTGTATTGGCACTCAAATAGAATTGTGGCCAAATAGCTTTGAGAATAATATAAAATTAATGAGTAATTGGTTCCTGCTGGGTATTACCCATGACATTATTGTATCGTCTGGACTTTTGGAAGATACGTAAGATCAGATTACGGTTATTTGTGACTTGTTAAACATTTGCCGAAACCTAATGTTCGCTCGGAGAGTAATGTAGGAAATACTGCTCCCTTTTCGGTTGCTTTTAATTCTAGGAAGGAAGAGAATGAGCGTAGAATAGTGTAACAGGAAAAGATCAGTTGAAAATGTCTAAATACACCCACTATATGTTCACTGTGTGCATTCCTCGGTAAAACTGCGCCCTGGCACCCTGTTGGGTATAAAGGTACTCGAATTGGGTTAAAAAAGTAGGTGATGGGGATAAACTGTCTAGTTAACCTGGTGTGCAAAGTACCTACTCGGTAAGTTCTTTTGTTAGTTATGCTACACATGCATAAGTCGCAGCATAAGTATGTATTAACGTGAATGAAATGAACGATTCAACCATAACGTTACTATTGATGAAAGTAACTTGCACTCGTACAGTTCATAGCTTTCACCACACGAAAGCAGACCACAAGTTGGAAGCGCAAAAATTCGCACGAAGTGATATTATTCCTTCAACGATGTACAAGACATTTTAAAAAGTATGTGCAAAGCGGGTCATGGAATTAAGGCGCAAGATAACTCCTCTCCTTTGTATTAACGACACTTCATTTCTGGTATCTTTGTTTGTTTGACATGTTGAAAGTCAAACTTTCCTTGTATCACAAAACACCTTTCACGATGTGACGTTCTTTAAGGTAACACAAGAGCCGCCTCATTGGGAAATAAGCGAGGTACACTGAACACACGTACAAAAAGTAAACAATTGACGTCAGGCAGTGGTGCGCATACAACAAACCCTGTATTCTCTCAACTACAGTAGTGCACAAAGCAGACACAAGAGGGCAAACCATGGGGTTGCAATCTCATCCCCCCATATTGTCTGCATATGATGTGGTAATAGAACTTTGCAACATACTGATAAGCAAATAATGATAGAAGACCACTTCATTTCATTTCAACTTCGATCTTGACCATGCAACTAGAATGTACTATTTAAAAATACCTGGAATCGCGCTCTACATATCATACTGTTGTATGACCTTTCTAACATACTTATATGCTAATAATGGTTGAAAACAAATCTTAATTCGCTCGACCTTTTACCACTTGATTTTTGACAAATAACATCCATCGAATACTCATTTACAATCTTTCATGGTAAGGTATTTACCCACAAAGTTTGAAATCAAACTACGGTTACGGAGGAGGTGGTACACTGGTAGAAAATAATGGCAAAAAGACCATTTTAGGAAATTTGACCTTTAAACTCCGACTTTTGACATATGACTCCATCTATTACTCATCCAAAGGTTCTATGGTGAGGTACCTACCCACCAAGTTTGAAGTTGATCTAATTTACGGTTTAGGAGGATTCGACAGCACACTTTGATACTCACACACAATACATACAAAGACACTCAGATACCCAGATACTCAAACACTCACACCCGACGTCACATGTGATGTTAGATGAATTACAACATTCCATCCTACTATACATTGCAAGTAGGGAAACATACTGTTACACGCTCTTCCCTTGTGCCTTCTACATGGTCGCTTAAACAAAAAGTGACGTGAGTTTTTGGGCTTTGGTTTTGAAGACTGCTTCTCGTCACACCCAAGTACAACTTTTACTTGAGGGTAAGCAACAGTCTCAGAGAAAAATTTTCCAAAGGGGGAGGGGGACAGCCCTCCCCTTAGACCCCTTCCCCATATCACTGTAACGCCAGTTTGGCCCCTTCCAAACAAAGGTCCTGGATCCGCCAGGCTCTTTGATTGACATCAGAGTTACAATTTTCAAAAGATGCAGAGTAGTTCATAATACACAGCATGTACCGAGAGCGTTTTGATCGTACATTAGGACCTTGTATGCTCAACAGGGTATGGCCTCAAACAATAAACTATATTTGTGTCTGCACAAGGTGAAGCTAAAGACAGGTATGGGTGGGGGGTCAAAACTAATTAAGCTGGGAGAACTGGAACTGTCTGGGAAGAGGAGATTTCCCCAGTTTAAATGTGCGTGTCTCCTTTACACCCTTGTTCATGAAATGTGACTGGATGCATAGCATTCGCAAACGCTTTGAAGTCACCTGAAGGAACCATTTCGGACTTCTGGCTGGAACTCGCCCGTTAGGGACAATCCGTAGGCTATATACTATCAAATCATAATTGAATGTACCTGCAATTGCCGGCGGTAATATTACTCATTAGTTTACTTCCAACCCATTTAAATTAAAACACCAATGAAATGACCAGTGGCAAGAGTTAGAAGATGATAGGATGTGCACTAACAGGAACAATCTAAATCACCATGGTAATACCCGTTTGTGGTGTAATTATCTTGAAACAAAGACATGACGAAAATAAACTAATTCCTTGTAATTTGTAATCAAACTTCTCATTTATTTATGCCTACGTCATGTTAAATTATAAAGACAATCGAGAAGTTGTGTACAGTTGAAAAATAAGAAAAATACGGACATATTGTGAATTAAAGTTTCGCAATTTTTAACGAAGAAAATTTCTTTGTGTCATTCACAGGCATGGGACAGGAAAGGATTGTTTCAGGCTAAGCAAGAAAGGTGGCATAATTTAAGTAAAATCAGTGTATTCAAGTGATTCTTCTTTACTCCACCAATCACTTTCTTCTACTTTTCTAAAGCAACTTCATGGCGAAATGATCTCACTAAAATGTCCATCTTATTTACTTTCCATCAGCATTGCAAAAACCTCCAGTCGTGTCCCAATGACATACAACCCAACATAAGAGTAGAGACAAATTCATTAACTTTAGGTACTTTCCGAACAATATATGTCGTTATCTAGCAGTTGCACAAGACATTCAACAGGGGTCTTCCGTGTAACCTGCGTTCAACTAAACCATTCACAACTTCAAGTTTGCATGTAATTAAAAAAAAATTAAGAGTAATCACCATGGTTTCACTGTTTGTAACTTGAATGGAAAGGATCTCGTTTGAAGACAAAATAACCGTAGGCTGTGGGGTTTGTAAAATAATGATGCCCCACCTGAACACAAGAATGGTGAGGTTTGAAAAACAGGTCATCTAACGGAGTCAATACTGTGGGTTGAAAAGCTTTGATGCCGTTTAAAAGGCTGTCGCTTCGTTCTTCTGGGAGTTTCATCGTTATTGTTAGTATCACATCTTGGAGTACTCATGAAATTTAGCTACCTAAATGCTGTAGTTAGAGTTAATGTTAATGTCAGAATTCCATTGTTACTTCAGACATCTGACAAAAGATATTTGATAATTCGCTTATTACATAAGCTTTCATTCACAGACACATTTCAAGACAAATCTTTGCTATTTCGGCTTTCTTTTCCATGAAATACATCCCATTTGAAATCTCATCTATACACTTTAACACGAAAGCACAGCTTTTTTGTTCTTCAAATACTAAAAGGCTGCTCGCGTCTTAACTGCCTTAACTACTTTAACATTTTTTATACATTCATGTCTAACATTTTTCTCATGTTCACCAAATGTTCATTCCATTCAACTCACAAACACACTACTACTTCTACTTCAAATTTCTTGAAAGAGGCTAAAACAATCAGACATTTTTCCCAAATTTGTAAAGCAAAGTCCTTGATAAGTGGCCTTTCAGACTTAATTTGCCCAATTACATTTTCCATTGATGTCTGTCGCGCTCTTGTTAGCTATGGGCGATAACACTTGCTTCCTATCGACTTCCCCGCAAGGATGACGATCGATTTCCGTGCTTTGCTTTCATATGTAATCGAAAACAAAATATGTTTGCATTGATTAAAATTCCAACTAAAGAGATGGATGTGGATCTGATAAATTACCAAAGCGTTAAAGATTTTTAATAGCCATACATTCTACCACCGACCAAGTTCTTGAAAAGCCAATATTAGAAACATTATTTTATTTTGCTCTGCTTCAGCCAAGCCGGAAGTAACGACTGCAAAATTTATTTCCGTTTCCATTTCTTTCACATGTGACAAAATTTCAGTTCTTATACATGTGAAAAAAAGGTTATTCCGGTTAGATGTAATTTTACACTTCATCTCACAGGATGTAGGCTACCCCTTTTAAAGGAACTATCGCATGACAGAGCAGTAAGCCGACTTATATTAAACTTTCAAAGCATTGAGTGAAATCGGTTTAAGATCATTGTTTAACTCCAAAATGAGTTTCTTTCGAAACCTGACTTACTATAATGGCAGACTCAAAGCAAATTAATGCATTCGGCCTTTCTTTTTACTTCTTTCTCATCTCTTAATGATGTTGGCATTTGCAAAACCTTCGTTCCGATTTGTCTGAGATACGAACACAAACAAGCAGTGAAGGGATTAGCCAAACGATAAATAAGCTAACCCGTTGGAGCGCGTAAATATATCCACCTTTTGGCAATGAAGTCAATGATTAAGCTTTCGCAACATAATTATACTAAAACGAAATGACATCTGGCATATCGCAATCAGTGGAGATAGTTATGGTAAAGGAAGGAGGGAATGGCGCCCTTTTTTTCAACAAGACAAAATTCGAATAAAGTGGTCGGCATAAGCGTACGGGACTACTTGCGATTAGGGGTGTGGCATCATCCCTTTTCCAAAATCAAAATACACTTTTGCTCGAAAATAACACGCATTTTACTCAAAAGAAGCAAATTTTCTGCCAAAATCTGAGAATGCAACCCAAACCCTCTAATCATCAAGAAGTGTTTATGAGATCAGTCAAGTATTTCCTTTTATTTTCATTTTGCCTACCTAGAATCAAGTTTGGAAGACTTCTCCCATGAAAAGGTACGCTCAAGGGTGAAGTTCAGGGATACTAGGGGAGAGCTAGGTTAAACCTTCCTGCTGGGTAACCGAAATTAATAGATCTTGCTGTAAAATTTAGATGGCATGGGCTCTATTGAAATTGAACATATTTAATGTTATCGAATCCGTCCTTGTTAAATAATTGTATATTTTCAATGGAAATGTTTTCTACCTCGCAATGGGCTCACTGTCACTGTCTTTCCAATGGGCTCACTATCCTATTTTATTATACCATTTGAATTTTGGAGCAATTTCCTTTGAAGTAAAAGCCAGACTGATTGGTAAAGTTAGTAATCAAGTAAACGTTAACTCTTCAAATAACGTGATGCCAGATCGGTTGTCAAACAATGTATAAAGGTCTATCTCCAAGTCCGTTTATGACCCCGCTAAGTGTCGATGATTATTATTCGCGTAACAGGTACGGTACTACTTCTAACGTTATAATATATACACCAAAAGCAATTGCTGATAGAGCTTTACTTATAATCCCACCAGTGATAGTTCAGAAGGTTGTCATAAATTTCATGCGGTAGATAATATTACTTACCTAGAAAAGTTTCTGTGGTTAAGCATTAATGAAATCGTTATTGTGAGATTTTCTGTTATATTAAAACAATGGCTTTTATCGCTATTGGACAGAAAGTTGTGCGTCCTTGCTTTCGTATGAGGTTTCAACATATACAATTATCTAGAAGAAAACATGCCCTGGGTGAGGTGTGGTAGTCACTGAAGATGTAATTCATTCTCGAATTTCTAAAAATGAAAGTTTTCTTTGCAAATACAAAATGTTTCCTTTTTGCAAAAAACTGCAAACCAAGAGTATCAGGCCTGCAGCCGCTGTACTGTGATTAATATGGGAACACATCAACACAGGCGAACTGGGAGAGGGATCTGCATTCCGGTAACATTGATGAATTCTTGCTCATTCCATTGCTAATTGTACAGTAGTTTATCCTGTATTTTTTCTCTCATTTGTATTCCATTTTGAGTTGTTCACAATGACAATCAGTAGATGCTGATAAAAGTCTTTTGATGCACGTTTCCTGTTACGCCCTTTAGGCTGCTGGCCTGCCTACCTTACGTCCATAAATTATTTATCATGACAGTGACTTGTTAGAAGGGGACCATATAAATCCAGAAACTGAATGAACGCCAAAAGGTGCATCCTTAAATAGCCTTTCGTTTAAGAAGATTTTAAAACTCTGATGGTTTTATTCATAACCTAAACAGTTTGATGGGATAGCAAAATTATTCAAATGGGTTCCTAGAAATGTGAAAGTGAATTTTTGTTTCCAAATACTTCTAAATAAAAGAGGATTGGAGTATTGATCATGTAGAAACATGTCTTAACTCTTAATTAGACTTGGCTTTACAATTTTCATAATATTTCAACCATTATTACCAACTCGATATTTCGAAGCTTTTCTTTGAGACTTTGAAATAAGCCATCGTTCGTTTTAAGACCCATTAAGCTTTAAAGCTTTGTGTCATAGCTTTGGATAAAATTCTCATTCAATAGCATAACTAACAATGTTTATTTACTTCTGTTTGCAAAAAAAAAATAATAAAGTTCTGAAGTCTTGCTTTTTCTAGACCCTCGAAAAACATTTAAAGATCGGTAAAGATTTTTTCTCTAAATCAGGTTTTCCAGTTAAACACCACTTTGACAATTCCAGGGGTTCCTGAAACCGGCACCTTACTTGCCTTTTAAACTTTGGCCATGGGTCTGTAGGGCTTTCAGTGTAGAGTTACCATTATATGTCACCTTACAGGCTGTGGTCAATATCTACTGGTGGAACAATTGATGAATTGATCTTCCTAAGATATAAACAAGAGTTATAATGGGTATTTAAAAATCAATCAAAATTGACTTTAAATTTAAATGTTTCTATTCCACAAATAACCACATCAACACTTTTTGGTAGTAGTAAAGATTAACGGTACAAATTAATCTGTGTAAAGAGAGTCATTGTACATATTCTGTTGAGCTATAACCTTTAAAAAAGTCTCACCCTCCACAAAACAAGCTTACAACCTCCAAGGAGCCAAAATGTTTTCTCGTTTTTGTAGGGTAGATAAAATATACGCTATGCAAATTCAAGCACCTGTCAATCTAACAGCAAATTTTAAAACACCACATTGCAAAATTGAGAACAACAAGTACGAAATATCGCGATAAATTTACACCTAACAACCAAACATACAATGCAATGGGCTCGTGTGGAAATGACGATTATCTTATTATTTCTTACTTACCAATTTGCAGCACAGGTGTCTGCCGTTAAGGCAGCCCGATAAGACTGTATACTCCAATGAAGTAGATTTTGTTTCCAACACTGCTCTGTATTGCCGAATAAATTGCTTTTGACGAAGACACCAAATACGATATTCTGAGTGATTACTATTAGCCGAAATAGTTCATTTAATAATTGTCTAACTTATCCATTGATGTTTAAACCAATGACATGAGTTTAGATGTAAAGGTATAGGAGCAAGCGAATCACAGACAACTTTTTGCATTCACGTCACAAGAGACAGGTTAGAGAAGAATGCGTTAAGAGTCGTTTGACATTCTCCTTATAACAGGAACCAGCCACGCTCAAGTTTTTTTTTTCTAATTTCCGTCTTTGTTGACACTGCCGCGTTGCTGGTGTTGAGTGAACTCCTCGGAAGAAACTCTAATACGTCATTGGTAGTTAGATATGTTTAAGATATCCAAATCAAGATGGTATTTTTGTAAAAATAGTAGAGTACACTTAATGTAATAAAACCCACGTTTGTGGCCATGAGGTATGACGTCAAAAAGACTTAGTCACTCCTCCGCAATAATCAGGCAGAGTAATGTCTTATCTCTTTAAGCAGAAAACTGTTGTAATTCAAAATTCGACTAACTTTAATCTTCACCATTGTTGTTTTTTCTGTCTGCAGTTGAGACAAAAGTTTGGATCTTAGGCACTGTAAGCTTATAATGACATGCTAACCCAGAGTAGCACTTATTAAAAGTTTTCTGATTGGTAAGAGTGACGCTCAGGTTTGTGGTAGTCCTTTATCTTAGCGCAGTGCAAAAAGATTGATCACTCAAAAAACTTTGATAACAACTTAAATAACTTGTATTTACATATGTACATTTACATATATATACATATATATATATATATATATACATATATATATATATATATATATGAACTTATATTTGTATTTACAATTTCACTTAAAGCTTGGTTATCTTATTTGACTAGGTGTTGGCTTGTCTCTGTTTAAAAAAGACTTCCATTTAATCTTAAGTTTGATTTCAATGGGACTACGGCATGATATATCAAACGAAAGATCGATCATATTTTTTTTATGAAACAGTGCCCTGTACCATATTTTGTTCATTTTTAACGAAACTAGGGGAGCAATTGATCTGATTCTGGTGAGATACTCATTTACTAAATTCAGTTAAACTTTGAGCCGAAAGTTTAAAGGGTGCCAAATTTATGTTCCACACACAGGTAGTATAAAATGGTTACAGATTTTATTTCCACAACATTTGATATTTTGGTCAAATTTTCACTTTTTTTTGGTTTATGCAAAACCAAGTTTTACTAAGTACCCCTGCACTTGATATTAACATGTACGGTCCAAGAGTTTGGTAATGTATCATATACATATGTAATTGTACACTTATATTCTTCTGTAGTCAAGTGATGGAACAAATCAAAGTAGAAACAGGAACATATCTCTGAGAATACTCAAAGCACTGTTCCAACAGTTGCTACGACAACAGCAAAACGTTTCCTTTCACTCTTTCATCAATATCATAGGGGTAATAGTGGAGTACAATACATGCACGGTATTGGTTGACCTTTTTTTCAACCCCAGTAGATTATTCTTTAACTAGGGTGGGTCAGATTACAGCCCCTATTGCCTATGGCTATTATTCATCTCCACATTTGAATTTTTCCACTTAGATTACAAGACGGGAAATATACCTCATCTGTCTGAAGTAAGTTTGCAGCAACCAACTTTACTTCAGCTGTAATAAAAGTAAAGGGGAACATGCAGTCACCCCAGTCAGAATTAGTATACCCCGTTATCCTAATTTATGAATGGTTTATTTTGATCATGTGCAAATATTTTTGTTACTGAATTGTTAAATTTATGGAGGATACTCTTTGCTTTCCCGTTTGTTTGTAATAGTTATGTTCAAAATCATCTTCAGGGGTACTTGTGAGGCACGTTAGAAGAGATTTACAAGAGTTTGCTGATTTTTCAAAGCAGGTTTGGGGCAACTGCCTATTGTATTTAAGAAATCAGTGGTAACCTACGACAGGTGTAATCTAGAAGGAAAGTGGGGAAACTGCCCTCTTTAGCATGACCAATACCTCATGCAGGCACTTGGTTTCTTAGTATTTATCAATACAATACTTTATATTTCACAAATTTGAGTAAAAGGAAGAAATTTTGGAAAACATGAGTTGAAAAATTGGGGTATGAACTAGCATGAGGCTTTAGAGGATAATAAATCCCACAAAGTATAAGCAATATCATTTCATGTCTGCACAAGTGTTACTCTCTTTATGTCATCTATCTTTGTACTTTATTGATATCTTACAGATAACAACTTGTAACCAAGCGCAGGCAATAAAATGATACATTGCAACCTTCATTAACAAAAGCAATGGAAATGACATTGGTTTTACACTTTTAAGTCCCACTGGGACAGTATTGAGAAGCGCCGTGCGTTTAACGAGTATTAAACAATGTTTCAATTACGAAATTTCTTGATTTTGAAAGCACTGTAAGCGTCAAATCTCATTTAGATTCAGCTTAATCCGGATTCACACCAGTTTTCTTAGAGAGCTTGCGGCCCCAAGAAGGTAATATATATGGTACATAAATGTTCCCTTTCGAGCTTTTATGACACAATAAGACAACATGACTTAACTTTCAGTGCAAATATACATTTGGCAGTAAAGTAAGAACTGTTGAAGTACTTAAAGTTTTATGGACCGTCGTTAACTTTGTAATCCATCCGAAATTGTTATTTTAACTATCGCAACACAACAACAGCCAATATACCGCCTTCTCTGGCTCCACACTCCTAAGGGTTACACGTTTTTCAAGGTGTATTGTATTTAGCCTAGCTTTTAAAAATACATATGCGAATATGGTTCTTACCATACATTTTTCGCAAAGACGTTTTTCAATAGCAACTTACAAAAGTTTATTATCATGCATAAAACTGTTTTTCATCCGTTGTTAAAGACAGAACTGATTTTGATATGTATTATGGAAGCGTGAGAAACACACTTCCTTGGAATCACGAAAAAATTAATTACAGGTGATTGAAAGCAATCTACTGAGTGCAAAGATACAACTCCCTTTGTTTCTTTGTTTATTCTACATCAGGCTTCTGAAAAGTGAGGACCTACCACACTGGGCCCTTACGAAACAATGCTGTAAAGCTGCCTTGTAGTACCCTACAGTCACACGACCTTTCAATATATATATATATATATATATATATATATATATATATATATATATATCTATATATATATATATATACATACATACATATATATATATATATATTCCATCAAGTCAAAACAATGCAGCACCATACAATCAACAAAATAAACCGTATGCATAATCCATAATGACAAACATAAATTATATTACTGGCAATGAAGCAACAAGATTTTTTTGGGTGTGTTTCTCGACACATTCTTAAAATAATTCAACTTACAACTTCCTTCGTGGGCAAGCGTCGTAAACATTAATTTAACATACTTGTAATCTGATTTTTAAATAAAAAGCTTTCTTTCAATATTTGTTGTGTACACTTTTCATTCAGTTCCTATGTGCAATTATCGATGTAATAGAAAACGAAGAACCTCGCAATAATGAGCATTGCCTGGTTTTCTAAGATTTCTAATTAATGGTTTTGACCTTGAAATAGATTAGAATTACTTATGAGACAAGTGCATTATGTAAGATTCTGGGGTTACGTGTCACATATTCTCATTTCAAAAGCACCAAATATTAAAGGAGAAGGTTAGTTATGCACTTGTAATGGATGTGAGGCTGTAAATTCTGTTTTTTTTTTATTTCTTTTTTGACGGTTGGTTAAAAGTGTATTATCGTAATCTGTTAACATCTTGAGAGCAACTCTTAGAAGGAGAAAGAAAGTATCCAAAAATGCTAATATGAAATTTCCAATTGACGAAAAGTTAGTTTAGACCCTTCCCTAACATAAAGGGGATTATATAAAAACTTAAAAGCTAATGTAGTAGGTTCCACACTGCACGCAATGAAATTAAAGTCACGTACTGGTCTTCATTCCCGAATGTATTACTCCAGGGTTTCGATTTATTGGGAGCAAAACTTGATGGAAGCATGCACCAAGTTGAAATTAACATTTTCACACCTTTTTAATACGAGAAACAAACTAGCATGCTGCAGAAAGAAGATTAATATTAATTAATAAGTTACAAACACTTTGATAGTTTTAAGACAAAGAAATTGAGCAGCGCTTGCGTAATATTTCTGGATTATATATCTAAAGAAAATGAGAAGTCTCTGAAATATAGGTTTTTTTCGAAAAATCCTTCAAGAAATCGGAAAAACATGTTCCAAAACGGTAACAAAATTTTGTAGCCTCTATGCGTCTTTGGTGGAAGTATAACGGCGGGAGCATGTTCCAGTTCAGTAATATTTACACAGTAATAAAGTACATCTTAAGTTCCAGAAATGTAACATGCGCCAGAATAATGACTTGGGAAATTTACCCCACCCCACCCCACCTCACCCCACCCCTCAATACCTTTTCTCCCTCATTAGCATCTGTATAACGGTATGTAGTTTACTGTAGTACTGTTCCCTCACTTCCCCACATTTCTTCTTTACCCTTTGCTTGCACCTCCACCACTGAAATCTTTCCGGTGCAACTGATGCTTGCACTCCCTGTGTGTCTGCCATCTACTTATTATGGGCGGAACGTGTTCAAGTACAGTAATTTATCACATGTACACATACACGGCGCATGTTCCAGGAGAGGAAAATATTCCAGTACAGTTTTACGAGTGAAGGCTTAGGCTTTTACACTCAACCTTTTACTGCCTCTGTGTCTGATAAGGAAGTGTTAAACATACCGTGCGAACATCTGTAATATTCGATAAGTTTAATATGTAAGCTCAAATAACATAAGCAATTTAACATGCTGAAAATATTAGCATGTTATCATGCTTAGTATTATTAACGTTTCCATATAACTATTATCCTCAAGATGCATAGCGTATTTATTGCAGTATGAAATGCACTGTAGAAAGAACATTGCCTATTTGCATTCAAGTCACACTGCACGTGCTACCAAAATCCGTAAAAGGCTGTAGTTAATACCCTTATACCCCTAAATGTAAAATTTCTACCTGCATCACACAATTGTGTATGAGTAAGCCTGTGTATGTGTGTGTGGTAGTATGCATGTCTTCTGGATTTAAAGAACTAACAAGGTAGCCCGCCGATGTAACATGAAAGCAGATACATAAACTCGGGCCGAAAATGCTTTATAGCGAGATTTAAGACTTTCATTCTGAAGGTCATCTATCAATTTGTTACTTTAAAATTCATATTTGTGGTATTCAATATGGTGGGATTTTAAAACCGTTCGAGAGAAAGGTATCATTCCCATTATTGAATGCATTACATGTAAAACAGAAATATTTCAAATCACTTTGGGAATTATTTCTTACTTGGTCCTATAAAAGTGCACGTCAGTAACGGCTTGTATTAATAAAAACCTGATATGGTTTTAAAGTAATGAAAAGTTATTCTCATAAAATATTGTTTTTCGGTTCCCATCCGTAGCTTCAAATAAAAACATGCACGTGAGGTACTAGCCATGCTCAATCGCCCCGGGCGAAGATAGTGAGCAGGACTACCAGTAAGATTGATTTTCTCGTTTTAATTCCAATCAGACTAATGCTTGTAACTCGAAATATTGCAAAGAGAGCTCCAGGGAAATTTAAGAAATCAAATGAATTGAAAACTATGATAAATAAACGTGCAGGGTGTCAAAACTTCTACAACATAAATAATCTATATGATATTTGACAAAAATGGGATGTTTCTTTTAGTGAAGAGATGCAACATACCGACAAATTCAGTTTTCTAGATTCAAATAACAAACGTTTGTCCATATACAGTATTTACTACAATTAATATTATGACAACATTTCCAGGGGTTCATCAAGGTTAATTTTCGTTACAAGTCTAGTTTGTATTATTTTTTATCAAGGGTACCATCATAGTGTAAAGAGCAATCGTTACTTAAAACTAAAAATTCAAAAATGATGCCGTTCTATCTTGTATGCACAAATTAAAAGGCCAAAAATCTTTGGAATTCTATTAATTCATTTGTGTGGAATTCTTCCATGGATAGTAAAATATTTAAAACAATACAAAGCCCAAATTTATCTGTAAGTCCCTATATTAACTTCATTATCCAAATTCCAAAACATATCGTAGGTATCATTTCATGACATAAAATTCAAGATAATCATAAATGAGATTTCAAAAGCATTGTTTTTTAAAGATCTGGTGACATAAAAATGAGAAAATTTGATATTTGATGTAAAAAAGCATCAAAAACCTAGAAAATAGAACCAATTTCCATCAAATCCATCAAAAACGACCTTTTGCAGGGTAATTTCTATTTTACACTTTTAACATGAATAGTCATGAGCTAATTATGCAAATTTGTGATTTAGAGTGAGGGACTGCCAAATATGGCTGATGTTATCCTTTGCTTTTGAAACCTTCATTTTAAGGACTTGTAACATTAGCATATCCTGAGAGATTCACTTTGGAAGTTAAAATATATTCCTTGAAAATATCATTATCACTCGCCAAACAGTACATTATCTGATACATATTTAAGAGAAAATGTAGGGTAAGCAAAAGATATGTGAAATATTTGCAACACTACACATCACTACTTTTCCATAGGGAATGAGTTACTTTAGAAACGTTCAAACTTTGAAGAGGAATATCTTGAGAACGGTACAACATATTGCAATAATTCCGAAGGATATTTTATATGGGAATATTCATTTGGAATGTCACCATAACTTTATTATAATGGATGACTTTTCAATGCAAAGAAAGTAAGTAATCCAGAAAATTTTTTAGCAAATGTTGCTTTCCGGTGCACTTTTTCTAATGATAACAAATTTGTAATCACCCACGGCTTCCAGGGGAGTGGGTCATGCACCTCACCTGGGACCAATGTAAAGCTTTTTGTTCCCCTTCGTAGTTTGACATATTTTCCTTACTAGAAATAAAATAACACCCTTATTGGATATGTAATTCGCCCCCATTGACCACCTGTTCTTTCCCTTCCCCTCACTGAGCACCCAGAATAACCGAAAGAGTCCCTCGTTTCTTTTATTGTCTCTTCCTCCATATAACCAACTTGACACTATTTCTTCCATTCGTCCCGTCCTAATAATTCCAACATTTTAACCAGGGAGTTGTGTTGTCTAAAACCTGTTTGTTTCATCAACTCACAACCTTTTCCCAAAGTTTCACGCTTTGATGTAGCTCAAGGCGGCTATTATTCCAAAATACTACAATTTAAAATAACACGCCAACCCATTTCATAACACGGTACTAAATTGATCACTGATCAAATAAAGAAACAAAAGAACACTGTCTGACAAATACTATGCATGTTACGTGTCATCTTCTACTACCCACACATCAACTTTTTCAAAGCTTCACGCAGGTATGCTATGATAAGAAGTTGTCAGTGTAAAGTACAAAGGGTGTCCCGCAGTATTATAAACTAATCATTGTTCAATAAAGTAGCAAAAGCTACGTATTAATCCATCTTGCTAGAAAAATTCTCTTTAAATAAAGAGGTATCTTGTTATACAAGTCTTCAATTTATTCCCCTTCTTTTCAGAAAAAAACCTTTGGTAGAACAACCCTGACCTTAGAAACCTTATTAAAAAATTAGTTGAAACAAGGCTTGCATGAATCTTTTGCTCGAAAGAGACATCACAAATTAATTGCTTAATGTATATTTGAAACATTCTTTACTCTAAAAACGTCCAGTTCAAATTTGAATCGATTCCGGTCAAATGGGCACTGAACCGAAATCTGTTCAAATATTTGGCTAGGTTTGGTTCATTTTGAACCAAAACTGGGTAATTTTGAACAGAAAGTAGTAAAATATTACATCCTTTATCGGTTCAGTCCCCATTGATTCGTTTCTGGGTCAAAAAACATTTCTATTGCATCCCTGAATTTGTGATAGGTCATCGCACATTGATTGATGTAAATGACTTTCCAGGCAATCTGAACTACAGGTTATGTATGAATCTGAATGTGTCCCTTCTTTGTAGATGTGCAACGGTAATCTACAATTTGTTTCTGACCAGATTTCCTCCACCAGAACAAATAACCTACATTCGAAGGGTTGTTTCAGTTCGCCCTCTTTTAATGTTAATCAAATCATGGGGGCGCAATCACAACTTTTGTTTCATTTTATTTATTTTTGATTTATTACAACAAAATTTAACATCAAGTCTTGCAAACATGTTGGCTAGAAACCTGAAAACCAAATTGCGTGAAATAAAGTGCATTCAGAAACCCTGTACGGCTTATCGGGTAGTGACACAACTGATTTAAACAAGAAGTGGTTAACTCGTAGAAAGAAGGGAATACTATCAGACACACAACAATAAAAAACCCATCCACCCGTTATGTCATCCCATCCCTCAACCGACCCGTCCTCGTTCTTGGATTTAAGGCATGGTACTTCCATTGTATTTTGGTCAAAGAAAGTGTCCCTTTAAGACACCTTGATACTTATCAGTTTGTTTCAAGCAAGCTCCATCTTTATCATATGATGAGCTGTCACATACTACCAATTACTAGAATTTGTCTTAAATTACAGGTTCACTGAAGTTAGGTGTGTTAGGGATTATGTAACAATTTGATATCTTAAATCGTAAAGCTGTCTGTATTATTCTACTATTCATCTATGAAACAGACATTTATTTACTGAGAACTTTTTCAATAAGGCAATCAATGTTGTTCAATTTTTCTTTGTACTACAATGTCAGAAAACAGTATGGAAAGAGAAGCAAATTCCAACTTTCAATGGATTCGGAAGTAATATGAAAGACTCCATAATGTTGACCTCTCATGCAAAAGGTCATTAAGAAGCCTCCATTCTGCATGAGATTAAGCAACCTATAGTTGAAAGTGAAGTAAGTTTAATATGACTGTGGAGAGCATAGAGCCACTCAGCAAGAGAGAATACTTCTTTTAGCCTGACACCGCAAGTGAATCAGAACATGGCACATGAAGCTACTGGGTGCAAGACAAACTGTTCTCCTTGCAATGATCGGTCTCCTGCTTCCACCCTAAATTACAACAATTGTCTAAGGTGTAGTTATCACCCTAGCCATGACAGTAAATACAACTAAGCTGCAAGATAAACAAAGTCAAATTTCTCCTACTAGCATTTACAGACATTTGTGCACAAGTAGTTTACATCCTCTTCTGCTGCCTGTACTAGTTTTAAACTTGAGTGAAAAAGAGTTCACGTGGCGGTAAGATATGCCTTTAGGCTATTGGGTATGTAATCTGATCATGGATCTGTTCTGCAATAGTTCATGATATTATTTCCCCATTTGAAAAGTCATTTACTTAGGTCAGTAGGTTGTAAAACAGCTTAACCAGTGCATTCAATACAAAATGAGAAGCAGGTTCCAGTGGTGGCCGAACGGTTTTAAAAAGGGGTTGCCAAACCAGGCAACTGCTATATGCATAACTGCTACAGTAGAACCTTCGTAACAGTCACATCCAAGAACTTGACATGTTGTCATCAGTAGCCAGCTTTACCGATTCCACAGACACGGAAAAGGGCTAATATATTTTAGTAACGTTTTATGTTTTATTCTAAGCACCATTTTGCAGCCAGCTATTCGTAAGTTAACATTGCCTTTGCTCTTTGCTTACCATTCACGACAGAGAAACCCATTGAAGTATTGCAGACGATAAGCCATCTGAAGGGCAATCCTCTCACATTATATTGTCTATATATGTTTCTCAGCTGAAACGATAAAGTTTATACTGAAAATACTGTAATTGATTACTGGGTCCTTGACCCTTTCTTCAAAATAACAAGTGTACCAGAAAACATGTATCCAAAATACACCTGCTATTAAGATTTGTTCTTAATCTAATTTCATTTTGGTCAACGAAAAATAGCTAGAGAATTTCTGTAGTAAGATAGGTTCAATACTTTTAAGTGCCGTTGATGCATGGCTATAAAGAGACTACGTGGTTGTCATACACTTATCTACTTTGGACGTTTCACTAGCAAACTCATAAAAGTAGCCGACAAGGATGTTTTAGCTTGTCCAGTTAAGGTTGCTTCCTTATGTAAACAAAATCAGCCTTACTTATACTAGAAACATATTGAATTGCTAAACACCACAGACGTTTAGTACTGAATTCCAAAACCTACAAATACACTTTGTGTCATGAACTCATGAAAGAAGGTGCACCACGAGCGCGAAGCGCGAGTTCCTACGCGTGGGGTCCAGAGGCCCGCGTTAGGGACCCTGGCGGGGTCCAGGGGCGGAGCCCCGGTGGGGGTCCAGGGGAGCGAAGCCCCAGGAAGCTCTCTTAATATTGCATTTTAAGAGCAAAGAAATCGGCTCCATTTCTTATGTGAGTGAGATTTTATACCTTTTCATGTTGCATGGAATTTGATGTGTATGGCACAGTGTAAGTTACTATATGTACCTTCAGAAGTTCCGGAGAATCTAAGTTATCTTAAAACTTACATTATGAGCCCAACATTATGAGCCCGTGTAGGTAACTTGAAATGATTTTTGCCATAATGAGTGTTTTATTTTCGTTATACGGTATTTGGGTATAGGGCGTCAGATGAAACAATTGCGCGCGAAGCGCGCCAAAAATTTGAATTTACATTTAAAACCATTGCTATGATTAACGGTGTCAATTCCTTTTATGTGTGTCTATCAATTAGAAGGTGGGTACGATACTAAGTTTTCAGCTCTCAATAGGAGAGTGAAAAAATGAATATCAGTTGCTTTACATCCTTACAATGCTGGCTCCTCTGAAATTACATTTATGCACACGAATAATCGGCTTATGGTAGAACCCCAGCGATGAGTAATGCGAATACATTTGGGACCTTATTGATAGAAAAAGAAGTAATTCAAGGCTAAAAGTGAGCAGATCAAACAAAAATCAAGAAATATTGAGAAGACTTTGCCAAAATCGTGAAAGAGTTCAAATGATTTTTGGCAAAAAGTGATAAAAATAAATCCATCACTCAATAAAAACGTTTCTCTCTCCGTAAGCATAAATAAGTGCGCGCGAAGTGCGCCGAAAATTTCGGTTTAGAGCCTCCCGGGAGCTCTGCATTAACTGTACACTGAAAAGGGGGACCACTCTCACAACCTGACATCCATATGGGATAAGAGATGATATATCACCTTTTTATGGATTTCTGAAGGGTATACCCTTCAGAAATGTATGACCGATGGTGCCGGCGGGAGTTGGTGATTAGGGTAACCGCAGATAACTGCTAAACCGTGCCTTAATAGGCAGTGGAATTTTGTATACGCTATATACAAGAGTCTTTTCTTGTTAGTACATGAGAGTGCAATCCCAGGAAGGGGTTTACCCTCCCCTTTGTGAAATTTTTGTTAATTTTAGGGGGCTTACATACAAAATAGTGGTATCTTTGGGTCATTCTAAAGTGATTGTATGTTTAAAAAAGTTAGTAAATTCTAACTTTTGTTCGGGTGACAAAAGGCAGTATTGTCTTCAAACATCCTTAAGTGCCAGGAAAACTCATGGGCGGGGATCCATCTCGAAAAGTGGGGGGGGGGGACTTTCTCACGTTTGTGAATCGCCGTCCTGGTGGAAGAAGCAGTGGTGGTAGCCAGAATTTGCGTCACGGGGAGGCAATAAGTTTTGTGATCGTCGGCATGGGGGGAGGGGTCTACACGTATGCCTCCTAACCGGAATTGGGTAAAATATTGCCCAACTTAGTTGGTTAAGGGAGTTGGGCAAAAAATTGCCCAACCATTTGCCCAACTAATTTAGCAAACATTTAGCCCAACCAATTGGGCAAAAATTTTGCCCAACTTTTAGGTAAAACATTAAACCAACCAAGTTAGGTAATTTATTATCCAATTCCGGTTAGGAGGCATACGGAACCAACGGTTGGGTAAAACAAGTTACCCAACGGGGTTAGAACATCTCAGAGAAGTTACCTTCTACAAGTTTTAAAAGTTACCGGCATTTGCTAATGCTAGCCACTTTTTGCCCAAAAGTCCCCTGACTCTCTGGCGAAGAGCCAGGGGCGAAAACCAAACAATACTCCCGAAGGAGTTCTGCTCCCTGAAGGAGTAACAACGTCCCCAAGGGACAACTTTGACTTAACTGACACCACCCGACAGTGGTCCCGTTCCAGACTGGCTGAATAGAACAGGTCCCACTGTGGAAGCTCCGCCGTCGTCATCACGGATACTCCTGCGCCAGGTAATTTTTTTTTTCCAGACGTCCCCTGACTCTCTGGCAAGAGCCAGGGGCGAAAACCAAACAGTACTCCCGAAGGAGTTCTGCTCCCTGAAGGAGTAACAACGTCCCCAAGGGACAAACTTTACTTAACTGACACCACCCGACATGGCCATTATATATATTCAGTGAGACTTGCTTGTTATTATTAACGATTAGCCTAATAAGACCATTTTCTTCACGATATTTCAATTTCTCCTTTTTATGTTGTATTGCACAACTGAGAAACATAATTTTCTGTAAGAATTCACCATTACCGGCTTCAATTTATATCAATTAGACCTGCAATAAAGGATAAACACAAATTTGCTTTGAAAATTCGGAATGCTCCATTCAAAGGATAGGTATATAAACATTTCACAGCATTTTAAACATGCACTTTTCTCAAATTGTTGTAGCAAAAATTCCCAGAGTGTAAGTAAACCTTTTGCAAAATGTTAATTGTGAATGTAAAAATTTAGAAATAGGTGTTATTAAAAGAATTAATTGGCGGTATGTTTAACCAGTGTTGGGTAAAGAAATTCACTTAATCCATTTCACCAATAGTTGGTCAATAGGTTTTTCGGTCCTTTTGCCCAACATTGTACAAGTGTATGTAGGTACGTACGTACCGTCCGTATACTGCAGTACAGTATAGTACCTTTTCATTAATTGTGTACGTACGTATGGCGCGCAAATCAGTTCTCTTTAACCAACCTGGGTAATATTGCAAGAGAGATGGACTTTACCCAACCTGAAGGTTAACCAACCCACTTGGTTAATCTGTTTTGCCACTTTGTTGGTTACCAACTGCCCAGGTTGGGCACTTTGAATTTTACCCAACCCTTTTTAACCAACTTTTTTTAGAGTATAAGGGAAAATTTTCTAGAACTGAATGCTCTCAGATGCGATTTGGTGCAAAAAAGTGTAGGATTTTTAGGTTATTTTTCTTCTAAAAATTTCTTTTTCCTAGGCATAATTGCAGCATCATTTTTGAAAAAGTGAGGTGGACTTTTTGACGACGTCCCCCCCCCCCTTCCAAAAAAGTGAGGAGGACGCGTCCCCTCATGATCCACGCCCATGGGAAAATTGTACACGCAGTTATACCTACGTGGAGTCCACAGAAACATTCTTGGACTATAGTAAAATTTTTCCTTTACATTTTAAAAGGATATCCAAGGTTGACAGAGAACAGTATAGAGCCTCCCGGGAGCTCTGAATTAGTTACAGTATACAAAAGAGGGGCCAACGGGATTCTCACTACCCGACATCAATATGGGAAGAGACATGATATGTCACTTTCTTTTTAGGTATAGCAAGAGGGATGGTGGACAGACAAACTTAGTTTCAGAAAAGATTTTTGTAGTTATTGAACGTCGCGGTAAAATTTATGGAAAATAAGCAACGGTAATTACGTACTTTCAATCTTTCAAACCATGTGCTAGACTAGATTAGTCAAAGATCCCATAATGATGAGAGCCCTACAGAGAAGGAGATTTCCTTTTTAGAAAAATGTTTGCATTGGAATAATTTCTTGCGTCATAGCTTTGTCAATGGTTTATGAAATCGGGTGTAAACCCTGTCGTATGTGCGCGAAGCGCGCCGAAATTTTGAATAAAACATTAGTCCATGACAAAACCTGCATTCAGAACCTGCATCGGACACTGTCACTTTCCCACCAACCTATGCTATACACAAACGAATCTTCTGACTGAGAATCCATTAAAAAGCACTTTTGCTCCTTTGTTCCCCGGTGGGTAGTTCCCGAAAGCTATTGATAATAAGGACAACTCTGACGCAAAGCTTGACGCTAGCGGAGCGTGCGAAAATTTGGAATTTGTCAAGAATTTCCAAAACTTATGATATTTTGAGAACAGTTTGTGAAAGCAAATGGTTAGAACAAATAAACCAGTAATCAAAAATACATCTCACCCTACACCCTCTACAGAAACCCGTATCTTAAACGACTTTTGGGAGCATTTTAAAAATTTTCAAGAATCGATGGGAGAGGGGGACACACGTCACCCATTGCCCACAGTGCCGACGCCACTGCCTGTAGCTTAAAAGCCTTTTGAGTTAACTTTAAAACTTTTCAGACAGTTTTGAAATCGAATAGGGTATGCACGCCGCTACTTTGCCTGCAACAGCTGGTTCCACTGTGCATAATAGCACGTCACCTGACAGCTTGTCTTCTGTATTCATTCTGCAGGTCTGTATGGCAAAAACTTTACCTCTCAATCCCTCTAGGTTACAAAAAATTCACTCTTTAACACAAAATTGTTACTAAATTTTAGTGCAGCTAGCCGGGCCCATACTGCATATGTCACCATGTTTACTTATTTAGATCTTAAGTCAAGGATCATTACTCAGCTATTCACCTGTTTTCGAACATTGTAGCTCTCCTTTCGTCGCCAACCACTTTGAAAGATATCTAAAGAGATAATCCAGCTATAGCTCCGCCCAACCCCTACTTTAAATACGTTCTTAGACACTTTTATTCATTTTTGGCTCTTGACTTTTCTTTCTCCTTTTCTATTTTTTCTTTTTCTTCCTTTTTTGTTTCGTTTCTTTTTCGTGGCGGGGGGGGGGGGGGACCGGGCTCCCAGGCCCTCCTGGATCCGCGCCTACACAGAAAATTATGTTATTCACCTTCAAACAGATGCAAAACCTAATTTCTTCATAAGAACAGAATGTTGTACTTATATGAAAAGCCATTCCTTGTACTTGTCGTGTACGTGACATATTTAGCCATTGCAACAATCTGAACCGTGAACGTGTCACCTTTTTTACTTCTCAGTAAAAATTACAGAGGACATATATCTGTGCCATAATTTTCAGTCGATTGGAGAAAAACGTGATTTCATCACATGTTAGTGTCTTAAAAACATTTAACACCATTTTGAATCAGTTGGTGTAAAAGAGATTTACTCAAGCAAACTAATCATTGGTACTTTTGCACCGTCATTAATATGTAACTAACAACATCTCCCAGATGGCATTTTTCTGAAATGGTGTAAAAGCGTATTCTTATGACGAAACTTGATGTTTGTAAAACATACAGTGAAATTTTCTGTACTGGGCTGTGAAAACCCCATCTCAATAGCATTTTGCATTTGAAAGATACTGATATTTGAAGAAATGCTATTTTTCAGCTTAGAGAGCACATGAGTTGGGAAATCTGCGTTGTATGTGTTGTCTGGGCAAATTGATCTGGAACAGCCGCTGTGTCTTTTTATATACCGATACCACCACAAAGAATATTAACCTTTTTTGGTATACGATACAGTACATAAAGCACAGTTTTGTAATACGTTTACAAGGAACAATATCTAGACCTTCCAACGGTTTCAAATGACCACTAAAAACAATATCAAAAGTAAAGTGAAGTAAGTTCTCCATTTTGAATTCATTTCTGCGGCCATGAGGAAACCTGGAAGGATGTTTGGACAAAAGAGGTACCTTGAGTTAGGAGTAGTGGTTTGGACAACATGCACTGACAGTTTTTTCTCTTCCATATTGAACACCTACATAATCACCAGTCATAGCCTTTAATATTGTAACACAATTTCTGAAATGCGTAAACAACTTTCAATTTTAACTTAGATGTCTGTAGGCTGTCCTTTTATGTTTAGAATTTATTGTCTGAGGTTTCCCAAAAGTCTTTTTGACAGTGTCTTTATCTTTACCAAATAATAGTTGATTTGGGGGCGGGCGGGGGGCTATTTGGAATTCGATATGTGCATCAACCTTACTAGTTATTATTTTCCGCTACACATATATTTTCCCTCTCTCACACCTTTGTATCATTTCCTGAATTATCAACTTACTGCTACAATGAATAATGAGTAATATTATGAAAACGTTGAAAGCAAATGCAAACCCAGCTTTAGAGTGAGTAAACCACCACATTATTTCAAACAAGGAAAACAACACAACTTTTTTTTATTATTTTGTGCTTTTCTATCTTTACATATTTTCCCTGATGTTTGCCTCATCAATTTGCAAGTAGTTTTAAGGCAACTCCCGGTTAAGAGTCTATAGAACTTATGCACTGACTTCACGCGACGTCATTCTAGAGGACAAGCAATGAAGTTTGCTGTATAAGTTATACGACTTTGGCACATACCCTGTACGCACGTGCACAACGTAATCTTCGCACGCGCAAAAGTTAGCTGTCTGCATTTATTGGTGTAAGGTGCAATGATTCGCGATTACCTCTGCCGTGGGCGTAAATTCTGTTCTTTGACATAATATGCATAAGGTCTAATACATTATCGTAAGCAACAAGGAGTTACATTTTACAGTAGTCTATATTTAAAGGTGTAAACTTTGAGAAGTAGAACGGCCAATAATTACATTCGAATCTTATCACTGCAATAAGGTGGTTAAGTAAATTGCGTAGGCTACGAAGAAAAAATAATTCTTACGACATGTGCAATCGACAGAATAAGCAGACAAAATCCAATTTCATAAGTTAAGGAAGATCCTAAAGTATACTTATAAGGAGATACTCATCGGCAAATACTTAGTCACATTCTTGACTTTACTACCTTTATCTACCTTAAGAGGCACCCATTACTGGGGGCGGATCCAGGATTTTTGTTTGGGGTGCACTAGATTCACCCAATGTGGAAGAGTGTCGTTTGTCTGAAGGACTTAGACAAAACAAATGGTGCTCTCAATATGGTGTACGAGTTTCTGTATCAAAACCGTGACGAGGAGAGCAACAGTGAGATGTCTGCGATGGAATATTAAAGGCATGGTCCACCTTAGTACGTGAAAATTTTAATCTTGGAAATTTGACCTTCGCAACTAATGTTTTCATTTTTAGCCAGATAAGCTTATGGGTTAGTGCCCAAAACTGATCGACGGTGAGGAGAAAAAGAAGTATCCAGATATCTTTTGTAAATATACATAAAACTGATAATATCGATATTTTGCAAATAGCTTGATTCAGACTAGCTCACATGTGCTATTGTCATGAAAGTGAAACTACCAACAAACTTGTACACGTACTTAATCACATGATTCAGTTGAAGTCGCTTGATGACAATTTGATAGGCACATGCAAGGACAACACAAAACCACAAAGTGGTGTGGGGTGAGTTTTGGCTTCACTTTTAATCTTCATTTTAAAGACGCGTACCGCGATCCAAGAACTACACTGTCTAGTCCGGTATGATATTGGTATTTGGAAGGACACCAATGTATAATTATGTAGTTTGTGAATAGATCAAACCGTTAGTCTGAACATGGAGACAATACAGACTATATTCAAGAAGTACATCGGTTAGTTGGTATACCTCTAGTACAGAAATAAATCAAGTGTACCCTTTGAATCACTTTCAAGTTATGGTTATTTAATAATATGTAAGTTACTCCATGTTACATCTGTATTTATTTGCATGACATGAGTTTAGTTACCAGCAGATTTAGTTGAGTTGCAATACACAATCAGTGTACACCTTGAGCGGGACGCACCATTACAAGACTTTTCTATCATTTTCATCTTTCTTTCTCATAAGTTAAGCCAACCAGCTTGCTTCTTACGATGGGTGGCAGCGGTGGGATTCGATCGAAACAACTGATGTCTACGTCAAGCTGTAGACTGCTGTTATAAGTCATTTAACTGTACACTCTAAAAAGAGGTCTGGTCAAATTTGAACCGATCCTGAGTAGAGGGGCACCGAACAGGGATCCGATCAACTACTTGACTAGATTTGGTTCAGAAATGAACAGAATTGGTTCGTTTTTTAACCGGATCTAGTCAATTTTTTACCAGATTCCTGTTCGGTGCCCCTCTGATCAGACCTTTTTTAGAGTGTACTTGTAGCTAGACTCATGATATTGTTACGCTCTAGCGATAGGAAACGACATAGGTTATACACGTGCCAAAACCAACATTGAAAGATGAAGAGTTGAGCCAATAATATTGATTTGAATTGATTCACTGTTTCCATCAGACTCTGATCTCTCTCTCTCTCTCTACATGTCAATGACAAGTTACAATAATCATTCAAACTGCTAGGATTACATCATTCTCACTTCTTAACCTCAGGCTGAGAATATAACTTAGGTCTTCAACACATTTACTGTTACATAAGATAGGCTATCATCACAATAATCACAATAAAAAACTAGGCAGGGCCCTTAATACTATGGACTGGTAATTAACTTAGGCCTCAGTGCACTGTTACTAAACGCGTTACTCCACACTTGTCTGGTCTAGGCGGTCCAGGGTAGGCTGGGTAACACTTGACTGGAAAGGGCTCGAAAACGCTAAGTAAAGTAGGCTAGTACGCGAACGTCGGGCTAATCGTTGCATGATCATTAAGTTGATACAATTGGTAGAAGTTAATTAGATGCTGGAATCTGAGTCTGTAGATAACGATTGGCAATTAGGCTAACTAGCGATACACTGAGCCTGGATGAAATGATGGTATGACTAACGTTAGGATAGGCCAGATAGTAATGAGTGTGCGACGGTCTTACGTAGGCTAGGCGTGGTCCGTGTCCCAGTTATAGACATGACAATAGACTTGGTATGTGCTGTATGCACTAAGGATGTACTGGATGCGTACTAGATGATTTGGCCCCAGGCCTTGAAAGTAGAAACGAGTTGGGGCGATGGCCATAATAATATACTCACAAAGTCACTCTGTGGGTGACTAGGGACGGAATAATGTCGCTTGCCATCATGAGCTGAAGTAGTCCACCCTTTCAATGGAATTCTTGGACAGAATCATTCAGATAATTATATAGTCTGACGACTGCAACATGTTGATCAACAGACCTCGTTGTTCGCCTTTCGAGCTCCGTCTGCGTAGCTATATATATATGCACCTTTCGCTAATAGCATATGTGTCCATCCACTGAAGTAAGTCGAACTGTCCGAAGCGGTAAAAAGGTCACGTGACAGGCCATTCTAGAAACTTCTCCAAGAAAATCTACAGTAGCCCGGAATACCCATAACTAAAACAAAATCAACACATCTCAATCACTTGTAATGGTCTATACCATAACAATATGAAAATGTAACTCAACCCTTGATATGCAAATTGAGAAAGTTGTTACATGACATATGGTAGCTAACTTTTAATAACACAGTAATTGCCAAAATAAGTACTTGCCAAAATACAAAACTTTTGTGTAAAATCTATTTCAGAAGGTGTACAAGTGAGGCAGTTAAAGTGCAAAAGTATGCCTCACTTTTCATCCTTATGTAGTCAAATACAGTGATCTGGTAAGATTGGCTTTGTATGCAATCCTTGTGTGTGATGAGAATATGTAATTTTAAGAATGAATTTAAAATGAGGTTCATTTGAGATACCTTCGGGAGAATATATGAGTGAGTTGATCCTTTATGCCCAACATCTATCCATTTAGTGTATCTCTAGAGAGAAAAGTTTTTAATTATTCATACCGATTCGTTTGAGATCAACCTTGTCAAATTTTGAACGTCTTGCTAATGAAACTGTCGTAAAAAGTTGACATTTCTTCTTAAGTTACGATATTTCATATATTGTTGCAGATTTTAAGCAATATGGCTCCTAGTTGGCCCTACTTCTGTTCTTTTAGTTACATTTTATATTGTTCCTATGTAAAGTCATTAAATAGTAAAGCAGTCGTCAAATCAATTCAGTTTTTCTGGATAATCAACAGTTGTAGATTTTGCGACCTCATCTTTGACTCCAGAGGATAAAATTAGAGAACTAGGGATTGACTGAAGTGAAGGTTATATCCATATGTATTGTCATCAGTAGTCCTATACAGACCTTATGCATACGTCATCACAGAATAGAAAGTGCCCCCTGCAATGGAGGAAAGGGCGTATCATTGCAACTGACACTAACAAATTAAGACAGCTTATTTGTGTACCCGTAGGATTCGCGAGTGTTTACTAAGCGCCCGTGCGAAATCTACGGCGTGCGTACCGTGTGCTTTATTATGTAACCACCAAAATGACGTCGCGTGACGTCAACACGTAAGGTCTATACTATACCTTGTTGAATACATTACGAAGTTTGATTTGCTCTCAACTTCGGATGGAGTGAAATATGGAGAATCCGTACTCTTTACTTCTTTTAAGCCGAAAAGTTACCAAAATGACCACGGACCCACACGGTGCAAACCTAACAACCAATGCTATAAATGGGTAATGACAGTGACTATAGGCCTACTCGTGACAGAATTGTTTACAACACCTGTTTAAAATTTGATGTAGATCTCCTTGTAACATTTTTTGTTTTCAAGAATCTCACAATGGTGTACAGACACTATGAAATCATTTGTTAGCTAGCTATAAAATTACAAAACTAGTATTTAGGAGTATGGTTGGTTCAAGGCTCGTCACTTTAGCCCATTCGTCAAAAATGACATGTGATTTCTTGTAAGGTTTTTACAACTAACAAGTTTACAGACATATTTAGACATATTTCTCCTTGTCCATTGAAAAAAGTATTATCTAAATAGTGGAACACAAACTGATAAAATTTTCAAAAGCAAAATTAAACTAAAAGGAATGAGGATCAATTTCTTTGGAAGATGTTGCAAAACACAATTTCATCTCCCAAACCCTGACAATTGAACTAAACGCCACGAGTGTTCCCCCACCCTAATTCTTGATCCTATGTAGAATGTCTTCTTTCAGTTACATGGTTTCAACAATAGTTTTATGTTTAAAACTAATTTAAATATTGCCTTGTGTAGCTTGTTTCGTCTGGTTGCTTAATACCTGTACATTTTAATTGTCAGGGTCGTAACTTTGATGAACTAATTCGCAATATACTGTACCATCTGTTTCATTATTTGTGTCCTGTCACTTTACATTGTGCAAGGTTGGAAATTAAGTACACATTAGGAAAAAGAAAAATTAGATACGAACAATGTAATCACCTTAGACTTCTGGCTGCAAAACATCACAAATGTCAAAACCGCTTCTAAATTTTGTCTTGAAACTATCCGTATCTTCAAAACGACACATTTATACATTATTTTCTCATATTATATATATATATATATATATATATATATATATATATATATATATATATATATATATATATATATATATATATATATATGGTATTTTAGAGAAACCGTGTGTTGATCGAACAATCATAGCAGAATAAATGAGCGAAAAGTTTGATGTCCTTTCTCAATCAACTGTATTTATGATCTTTTATTCACAAAATTTTCGGTGCTCCCAGCACCTTCTTCAGTGTGAGTAATTAACTGACAGAGTACACTTGAAACTTAAAAGATAACAGTCGTACTGCAAACGTACGCGTTAAAAAGGCGCTTAGAGTTAAAGCGCGTAACATTATGACGTAAAATGGCATACCTATGTGTACAATGGAAAAGTATGCGAAAAGTACGCGTTAATGAGAAGCTTACAGTCCAAAAGTACGATTTAAAGATACGCAAAGAGTTAAGGCGCGTATCATTAAGACGTAATAGAAGTGCAAATAAAAGATGACAAGATAAGGACATCAAACTTTTCGCTCATTTATTCTGCTATATATATATATATATATATATATATATATATATATATATATATATATATATATATATGTATGTATATATTACTGGCTTAATAAAGCGCTCTATTAACCAAAAGTTATCAAACACGCTGTACAAAAACATAAAAGAAAATGAAAATAGACAAAAGTGTAAGGAAAAGAGACTAAGAGGAAAATACCACAAGATAGGACATAAATACCGAGCAACAAAAGCAACAACAAAACAATTAATACATTGAAAGTAACCACGTTTTAAGCTTTGTCCTAAAAACCTGTAGTGTTGGTGAAGATTGAATATCACTTGGAAGATCATTCCAAAGACGAGGGCCGGCAACCGCAAAGGAACGATCGCCAAAAGATTTGCAGTGTGTGCATTATACTTTATTAAAATCAATAATATATATATATATATATATATATATATATATATATATATATATTGAAAGGTTGGGACTATAGGGTACTACAATATATATATATATATATATATATGTTCATATACGTATATTTGTTTTTTCCGGTGTTTTCTTGCTAATAAATATATTTATATATATATATATACATACATATACATACACACAGATATATATATATATATACATATATATATATATATGTATGTTAAAAAGCGTTATTCCGACACACAATATATTAAGCACTAAAGAAAAATAAACGGAAATTCCAGTTAGAAAAACTGCATTTCGGCAGCCAACTGACCCCTTCACCACAGTGGAGTTAGGAGCAATTGTACAAGATTAAGCAAATGACTAACAGGAGAAAGCACAGGCTTGCTTCTACAGAAAATTGAAAGGACTCGTCAAAACAATAGTACAACAATGGAAAAAGCAAGAATTTCTTAGAAAGAAGAAAAATGAATCAAATCCTTTTAAAGCGAACTTTACGGTTCTGAGAGTAGCTCCCATCATCCACGTTAAACTCCCTCTAAAGACGACTTATGGTTATTCATGCGAAGCCTTAGATTATTGGTGCAGCTTACGATGATGCATACGGTATAACTGGATAGCCCTTTTAAGAAGATTTTTCAAGCTACAGGTCCGCTATCTTGCCACTCCCAAAACAGGAGTCTTTCGTCGATACGGCAGTACGATACTGTGCACAACGTTAGACTTTTCATTACCGAGATAGTACCGAGATAGTTGATTTTAAAGTTACATGAAGTATTTGGGTGACTGCCCTTTATATTCCTGCAGCCCACTGTTTGTCCTAGATCCCATTGGCCCATTTACTGTGAAAGTGGCAACTTAATCTCCCCCATCCTGTTACCTGGGCCCTACTTTTGGTTGTATGCTACGGACAACAAGAATTCACAAAGTTACTGCACCATTCTTTCAAGAGTAGCACTAATTACACGTTGTTTGACCAAGGACCAATGACAATGGCCCTCAATTAAAGCAGGTACATAGGACAAAGCGAGGGGCCCCTCCCTTGGATTCCATCCACATTTTTTGAATTAAGTGATAGTGCAAGCTGAAAAATATCTTTTCCCTTCAACACATTGTCTGACCACAGTGACAGGTAGCATTCCCAGGACCTTACATTATCTGAACCATGTGGACCTCACTCAGTGATTAAGTTGTGCACACAAGATTTCAATGAAGCTGATTTGGGAGCCAGGCTATATTACCTACTTATGGGATATTTCTAGAGCCCATTGTTCGATTAAGGCTTCTATCATATACTTCAAAGTACATGTGGGTTATTCCTCATGGGCCAGCATGGCATATGAATTCTATTTAGAAATCATGCATATTGTCTGCAGCTTGGTGAATACTTACTTCTCTTCCTACTTTAAAATAGGCAAAAAATGCCTTCTAAACTGGCATTTTTAATGCTTACCATTCGAGTCCGTCCACGTGGACCGTAATGGCCAGCTCTCGATCACTAAACCCACATAATATTCCCCAGGTAGCCCTAGCACGGAACCGCTATGGGCTAGCATGGACAAAACCCACGCAGCAGCCTAGGGTTTCTTCAAATACACCCATACGTGCCTGTTTCCACAAGTACAGTATGGTGTGGTCCATTTTCATACCATCCGAAACTGGCCCAAACAACCTACGCACTCCTAAGAATAACCCACTAAGCTCTTGTTGGGCCCATAAAGTAAAAGCGTAGTGCTCATGTGGACTCCATAAAGAGTTGGTCACAGTACGGTGCCCTCTTGGGCCCCACCTGGAAGAACCAAGCAAGTTGCCCAGTTTACTTGATGCACCATGAGGCTACGCGGGCCCTTATTCCCCATCTGGTTTACCCAAGACCATCTGCCCGACAAAACCAGCATAATACCCCCACATGGGCCAATTATTATTACATTCTAGCTCATGCCCATGCATTGCTGAAAGCCCATAATGTTTAAAAATAACCCATGCGGGTCCCATGCTCAGTGGTTAGTCCATTCGGCTGCAACTGATTGTCCGGGCATGGCTTAGGCAATGAGCTATCCAGTTATATATGGGGATCAGTGGCGCAGCCAGTGTCATGCAGTTGCAGCATTCGAAAGAAATAACGTAGGCCTACACATCAACGGGTCTTAAAGAGGTTCATTGAGTTGAAGCTGAATATTTTGTGACGCGTTTGAAGGGAATTATTGCATAACAATGCTTCGAATTGGCCTCCTTAGCCATTTATAACTTCCTATAGTTTACGGAAACGTGACAAATTGTAGCTTTATGGTTTTAAGAGCTCATAGTTTGCGATGCTCGTCCAAGCCCTTCACAGAAAAGTCACTCTGAAAAATACAACATGTATTTACAACTTAAGCTTTGATCACAACAGTTGTTTGTAAGAGGAGATGAGGGCCTGTCAATCAAGTTGGTATAAGCTTAACTCACTTGTTGTATTTGAACAGGGGTTGCATATGATAAATACCTAATGGAAAAAGTTACTGGTCACGAATTTGTAATAAATGGATTAAATCATTAATTATCCTATCATTGCCATTTAAGTTGTGTGTTAGATGTTCAGAATCTGTTAGTTTGACCATTTACCATTAAGATGAGGGTAAAGTTCAACAGACGTGACAAAAAATCACGAAATTCATGAACCAACTCAGTAAACCCCTCTAACAGTCGCTCCGACATAACACAGTTTAAAGCGATTACCAGTCACCTTGCCACAAATAAAATAGCTAGTCAGCTAGTGATGCATGGTTATTCGGCTGGCGAAAGGACAAAATAGGTTGCAGGTTAAGCTTTGTGCTATAGGGGAGTGCAA